>CM039721.1:13268951-13680645 GCA_022539455.1 Dendrobium nobile | reverse complement strand
CCCCCCCCCCCCCCCCCCCCCCCCCACCCCCCCCCCCCCCCCCCCCCCCCCCCCCCCCCCCCCCCCCCCCCCCCCCCCCCCCCCCCCCCTCTTGATTAGCTTGGGCTATTGTTTTAAAGGGCTTAACATCCCTAACAAACTCTAAGTGGGTATCTGAGCGAGATTCATAAAATGAGGTTTCGAGTTTTTGAAAACATTTGGAAATAATTTTGATCCATGGAATTATTAATTCTCCGGTATGGGGTTTTTTAATTACAATATGTGGAAGGGTATTCTTTTACCGGCGCCTCCTTTGTTTGTATAATATTCATTTTGATTTTTTTTTTTTTGGTAAAGAAAAATAATAAAAAATAAAATACTCACTCATGTCTATTTTTTTAATAATTCAATTGACCTATTCGCTTGTAGACTAAGTTTGTTTTGATGCTTGGTATTGAAAGATAAAGAATGATATTACTCTCCTTTCACGGTGATAGTTATGGCATGTGGTTTGGGGTTCTTTGGGGGGGGGGGGTGGGGTCACGATCCAGGAGGTTTGGTTTGGGGGAAGTCGTGTTGGGACTGTGGCCTTTGGTTGGAGTGGGTTTTTTGGGTGTATGATTTAATATTTTTTTTGGTTGTTATTGAGGTGTGGGGCGTGGAATAGCCTATGTCTTCGTGTTGGAACCACTAAAAATGTTTTTTTTTTTTTTTTTTTTGTTTTTTTAAACCATATTTTTTCTATGCTGTTTAAAATTGTTGAAGACTACATGCATAGTTTAACTTGGTGCTAATGGTTAATAAGATTGTGGGATAAATTGTTGTATTACTTTATAGAAGGAAAAAATTAAATAAAAAATGAAGTTAAGCATTATTCATTTTTTTAAATTTTTTAATGCCATTGATTATTAATAAAACTTTATATGTATTGGGATGAAATCTATTTGGAATCAATTTTGAAAATGTTATACAAGGTTTACTCAAATTGTTACGTCTTTGTCATGTCTACTTTAGTAGAACGCGAGATACTCACTAATATGTGAAAAAAAAAAAATAGAAAAAGGTGAAATAGATAATTATAAAAAATTTAAGAATGCTTGCTTCCTTTTTTGATGCTAAGATTAATTGCAATTATTGAATCTAAAGATTTGAAATACTTATTCAATTGATTAACTTACTTGGATCACTCATTTGCTTTGGAGTTTGAGGGTTAAGGGGATGGTGAATCAAAGAAATCTTGATGCAGGTCCCCCGGGTGAGAAAAATGAAAGGAAGAAAAGGATAATGTAGCACTAACTAATTCTATAAAGGACAATAACATGGACACTGTTTTCCTTCCAGGTCTGGGAGGGGGGGGGGGGGTGGGGGGGGGGGGGGGGGGGGGGGGGGGGGGTGGGGGTGGGAGGGGGCGGGGTGGGGGAAAGCCGATGAAGTTGCCTTAATCAACAAGGTGGAAATATTCAATAAGTTTCAGAGGATAAGGAAATAATATGGTACCATCATAAGTGGGATAAATGGGTTAGGTTATATATAAGTTTATGAAGTTTGGAATCTGTGGTGTCCTATTGTTTTTGTTTGAAGGTTGCCAGGTCCGTGGGGGGGGGGGGGGGGTTTTTTAGGAGGGCAGGTCCTAGGTTTTTAGCTGACGTGCTTGGGGGTGTTGGAGGAGGGGGGGTGGGTGGGTGGGGTGTTTTACCTTGGTGTTTTTGGTGGTTGTGGTGGTGGGTGGTGGTTTGTGTGTTTTAAATTGGGCTTTTAGGGTGTTGGGGCTGTGGGTAGAGTTCTAGCGGTAGAAGAGGATAGGGCGGTTGAGGTTTTGGTGTGGTTGAGAAAGAGAGGGGCACGAAGAATCAGGGGGGGGGCCGGGGGGGGGGGTGTGGTGTGGACGAGGATGAGTCTGTTTCTACGTAACTCGCTTGTGGAGTCTGTGGGTAAGTTGAATCTGGTGAACTGTTTTTAACCTTCATCTCAACCTTTTAGGGAAAACTTTTTTTTTTTTTTTTTTTTTTTACCTTTTTTTTTTTTTTTTTTTTTTTTTTTTTGTTATTTTTATATATTTAAACTTGCGTTTTCTCCTCACTTTTTATCTCATTGCTTAGGGGGTGGATGATGTTTAACGTGTATTATGGCAATCAGTTTTTTTTTTTTTGTTAAAAATTTGTCTGGCTTCCTTTCATTCAAAAAATATAATTGTATTGTATATTTTAAAAACTCTTAAAATTTTTATTACCCTTACCTTTTATTCAACTTATGATGGTTCTTTATTTATCTTCCTCAGAAAGCTTTTGAATTTTTCTCGTGATATTAAGGCAACATCATGCTTTCAGAACATGGAAGAATCGTGTCCATGTTATTGGCCTTTAGTGCACACTTTTCTTCTTTTTTTCTCACCTGCACATTTTCTTTGAGTTCACCCTTCTACTAAGCAATGAGTGACCAAGTAAGTATCAATAATATAATATCAAATCTTTAGTTCAATATTGCATAATCTTTGCATCAAAAAAGGAAGGCAAGCATCTTATATTTTTATTTGACTTCTTTCAGTAGTTAGTGAGTACTCGTTCTAAGCATATACAAAGAGAAACAATTTGAGTAAACCTTGTATCATATCAGAAATTGATCAAAGATTTCCATACAAAAAGTTTATAAGTCATGCATTAAAATATTCATGACCTAATTGCTTAACTTCATTTATTCCTTCATAAGTAATACACATTATCCCAAATTTTTTCCAGTTGCAACAAGTTAAACATGCATGTAGTCTTCAAGATTTAAAGATCAGAAAAAATAGTTTAATATTTTGCATTAGTTTGACTAAATCCCTCATCATCAAAGTCTATTTAGTAAAAAAAATAGTTCAATTTTAATGCAGTTAATTTATGAAGGAGGTGAATATCATTCTTTAACAAGCATCTCATGCGTAGTCAATCGATTTTAAAAAAAATGACATGTGAGGTTTTTTCAAAAATCAAAATGGAATATTATCAAACAAATGTGGCTTGGTAATAGTAATACCCTTTCCACTAGTATTATAATTACCTAAAGTTATGCCATAGATCAAAATTCAAAGTTCAAAAACTCATTTTAGTGCTATCCGGGCTCAGTACACTTAGAAGTTTGTTAGGATGTTTAAGCCCTTATAAGCGGGGTGGTAGCGCGGGGGGGGGGGGGGGGGGGGGGGAGAAGTGGGGAGGGGGGGGGAGGTGAAGAGGTGGGAAGAGGGTTGAAGGTTGGGGGGGGTGGGGGGTAGGTGTGGTGTGTGAAATTGAATTGTGGAAAAAACTTTTGCTCAAACTAACCAAAATAATAGAAATTTTGACTTGTGCGATTATCTGAGAAAGTTTTGAGTATCAATGATATGAAGTGAGTGTTGAATTTTAGTGTTGTGTGTTGTCGTGTGGGGATTGGTGTGGTTGATGATGATTGGTTTGGTGTAATTTCATGGTGTATGTGTTGTGGTTATCCTAATGTGCATCTGCCAGCGGGGTAGTGATCTCTGAGATTGAATCGAATGCTATTTCATGAAAGGGATTGCTCTGTATTATTCTTTTCTGTACGGCTACTCGGGCGGGGGGTTGGTTAGGCGAATGGAGTGGTGTGTGGGGGTGAAGTTTGTGATGTTGTGAAATGAGGTATTAGTAAATGGAGATTTAAAAAAAAATCTTTCACTCAAAATAAAACGTTATACAAAACCAAAAATCACTCATCCATAATAAGAATTTTAGATTAGAAATGAAAACTAAGAAATAAAACGAATAATATAGTATAAATAGAATATAGGAATTATTTTAGTGGTTCAATCTACTCGACCTTATGTCCATCCCCGGAGGCATCCTCTGAGTTTGTTACTAAAGCTTTATGACTCTCCTTTTACTCCTGTAAGCGGTGATAGGGGCGGGGGGGGTGGGGGGGGGGTGTGTGAGGAGGGGGGGTTGAAGGGGGGGTGAAAATGGAAAGTGCTTAAAAAAAAATCTTTCACAATCAAAATAAAACTTAAACAAACCAAAACTCACCATAAAGAAATTTAATGTGCAGAAATTAAATACGAAAAAAATAGTATAAAAGAATATAGAAATTTATAGTGGTTCAATCAACTCGACCTATGTCCACTCCCCGGAGGCATCCTCTGAGTATTGTACTAAACTTAATGAATCTCCTTTTACTCCTACAGTAAGGCAGAGAAGCCTGTGTAAAAAACTCCTTTCCACCACATCGATGAGCACATGTCTAACTCCTTTTGCTTCCTCTGAGTAGTTAGAGATCCTTGATCGATTGCTGAAGTGACCTCTCTCTAACCTTTAAGGAACAAGGGATGATTGATTTAGAGAAGCAAACTTGGGATCCTTGCTTGGAGCAACATTTATGAAAACCTCACAAACTCCCCTCTACAAGATCCTCTCTCTCTCTCCCTCTTCCCTCTCCTCTGGCGTCTCTCAGGTCAAGACGGAGTAGAAAAAGATGATTTCTTGGGAAATTAAGAGCTCTAAATGAAGAGTTATGGAATAGATCTAATTTATACAAACATAACTTTAGCATCTAGGACGATATATTTCTATTTTTATCCTGGATGACTCGAGCATAAATTCACCTCAATCTAGCTATCGGATGGTCCGGGTATGTTAAGAAGAATTTTGTTCATTATGTCACAGGATTGTAGGATATCGTTATGTACATGATCAGTACAATCCTTGAATATCATCCTGCCAATCACACGGAATGGGAGTTTGGAGTTAAAAAAATAGCTTGATCGTCCATGCTGATCTCATGATCAACCCAGATAATTAGTTCAAATCCATAAAATTTATCTAGGATCCATCGCCCTAAAGGCAGCTGGTATTTTGATCATATGAGAAGACAACTAATGTTTTTGAAATGTTCATCCTAGCGGATCTTATGATTCGAGTTCAAAATAATATGATCGAGTCAATCAAACCTTAATTGCTTTCCTTAATTACTAGATTAATTTAGGCATAATTGTGTTGCATCGTCCAAGATGATGTCCTGCACGATGTCCAAAAAATAAATAATACATTAATATATCTGGTAGCTGATTCTTTTTTATTTGACCCTATCATCCTAGCCGATACAAAGATCATCCAGGATGATATGCTTAATGATAGCTATCTTAACTAGGATGCCCTAATTAGGGTATCTATTTTTAGCTGATTGTCCAGGACAATATTTGGATCATCTCGAATGATGTAAGCAAAAATAGATACTCTAAATTAGACAAAAAATTCGCCCAAGTGTGTGTGTGTGTGTGGAAGGTTTTAGCATCAGAAACCACATGGTTTACAATAGAACTCAAGATAGGGAAAAGTTTTAAAAACTGACTTTAGAACCTAATCGTACCCATAATCTTGATCTGAGTTCTATTGCAGTTTGATCTTTGTGGACCTATGAAATATTAGTAGCCAAGGCAGCATTAGAGAATAGATGTGTGTTGTTATCATTAATACATTATTTCCTGGAACATAGTTTCGCAACAGCTTCCAAAGCCATCACAAACTAATTTCAGCCCTTAATATTAACCCTTAAGTGGCATTTTGTTGGTGTCTCCCCTCCCTCTGTGGATTAGAGATAACACATATCCTCCCTTTCCTCCATTGTGTAACCACTCCCTTGCTAAAGAAACTATTTCTCTTAACCTAATAAAACTTGGGGGGAAAAATGCATCTAGGAATGGGAGCTGATGTTTCATATGTCACTTGGTTTGTAAGAGGGCTACGTTGTATGGGCCAAAGGGAGCCGAAGAAATTTGTCGATTCACCGGAATTACAGTCTCTGTAAATTTGAATCTAGGCTCCTTCAGTCCATCCATGCTTTGAGAGAAAAAATTCCTAGAACTTCAAGGAAGGGAACAAGCCCTTTCATAGCCCTTGACGCCCTTTGCATTGACGCCCTTTCACTTTTCCTATTTGCATGAATAGAGAGAATCTAGTTGGATCTTCCAATAAGATCTATTTGATTGAACTAATTATATAGTACGATTGTCCTAAGTCATTTATGTGAAAGCTCATGAATAAATAGTGTCTTCCCCACTTGACACATGTGGTGCTATCGTCTCAATAATTATGCCGCCACCAATGATTGTGCTACTAGCAACATTGTTTATTTAAATCTTAAAATAAATTAAAAATGCTAGAAAGTTTTAAAAATCTCCATAAATATATTTTTCATCCAATTTTTAAAATTTTAATCCCATTGGAATCAGCTTAAGCCCAATTTTATTTAAAAACCGAGTCAAAATATTTTAACGAGTGTGTAGAGTAATTGAGGTTTAAATGCCTACTTAGTTTTTATAATTACTCCCTACCTAGTAGTCCAATTGAGCCAAAATTTATATGGTGAACATTAGGGTGTGTGTGATATATACCCTAATTTTCTCGGGTCTTGGTGAATTAATGGAATTTATAAGTATTTTAATAATTTAAAGTTGTGAGTCATAATTTGACCAAAAACTTTAGTAATTCATTGCACTTATTGCACTTAGAGTTAGGCCATCTTTTTTGTGATATATTGATGTTGTTGTAAGGGTTAGATTACCATGAGTTTAAACCATCCAATGACTAGATGCCTAAATGTAATATCCAAAAAGTATAGTTTATACCTACTTTGGTTATCAATTATGAAACCAGGAAGGCTTTTATGGCTTGGATTTCTATGGGTTGGTTAGGGCATTTGTTCAGATGAACTTGTGTTTTAAATTTCATTAGATTGGAGTTCATTTGTGTCAATTAGTGAACCCAAAAACACTCATATAATTGACCTAAAATCTTGTTTAAATCATAATTAATTCAAATTGAAATGAAAAATACAAATAAAGTGTCATAATGCTCATAATTTTTAAAAATTAGGAAAATTCAATAATTAATTAAATTAAGAGACTAAAAAATAATAAGTTCTTAAAATAATTCGTAATCATCCTAGAGTCATCAAGACATTTGGCGAAGACTTTTAGAGTTTCTAAGTTAATTTGGAACAATAACTATAATCCCCCAATTATTCGAATTAATTAATTCATTAAAAAATGATGAACTTCTAAAAATAATAACTAATTACAAAAAACTTCAAATGACACAAACTCAAAGGCATTGGACTCATCATTGGGTTTAGTATTTATCAAAAAATAAATAAAATTTTCATAATTCTATGTAAATAAAAAAATCATAATTTTGTAAAACTTAACTCATAAAATTAAAAAAATAATTCATAGACACAATTACATCTAAAAAATTCAGGAATTTATTCAACTCAATGAATTAAATAAGATCTATCCATCAATAAAGTTTTTTGGGGGTTAGACTCTTGTGCTGTGGGGCTTCATGTCCTAAGGAGGCTTTGTTCCTAGTGCTATTGTGGACAACCGCAAATGAATTAATAGGTTGTAGGTGTCGATTACAAAATTTATAAAAAGTAATCATTGAATTGAAATAATTAAAATCATCAACCAATAATCAAATTTAAAGAATTAGGTAATTTCTAGATAACCCAAGCTTACAATGCTATTAGGTTATCCCCAAGGAGGGCAAAATAAACCTCATAGTCCTGGTTTTACAAAGGCTATTGCTATTCAACTTAATAACATTAAAAATTTAGTATATAACACTTAGGCTTTTAAGCTTCATTCACCTTGGTTGCCTCCTTTTAAAAGGATAATGTGTATCAAATTGAATGTTTTAGAGACCAAATCAAAAGACACTAAAAACCAATCATTAATCAACTTAACATTAAAATCTATCCTAGAAATAATCTTAAAATACTAAAAACATAAAACCTTAAACTCAAATTAAATTCCCTTGACTTTCAACAAACAAATCTTATCCATAAAAAGTTTCAAATAATAATAAACTCAGGACATATCCAAACCATACAACTTGTTACACTCACTCTGGATTATTTGTTAGGATAACTAACTCTAGTTTTAGGCTAGACCATTGATCTTTCATGTATTTTTCTATGGTTTGAAAATAGTTTTCATTGATGAATGAATTGCTAGTTCTTAGTTTTTTATGTGAATGTGGTAACTTATTGTTGTAATACTTTATCATGATGCTTATGTGTGATCTATGATAGGCGTTTAGATTTTTTTTTTGGTTATAGTGATGATCTGGTGTTTTATTACTATAATCTATTTTTTGCATGTGGCTATGGTTATAAGGTTATAGAAAGGGGCTAAAATTAATCATGATAGGAAAAACTAATCAAGTCTTCTATAAGTGCTTTTTGCTTAAAGGCATGAAAAGGCTTATAGGTTGCTCAAAAATGAGCAATTGATTGTTATGAAGGGTTTAGCTTAAAGATTTTATATATGAATTGCTTCATAGCATGCGGGAGTTTTGAGTTTTTTTTCTTTTAAAATGTAATTTTTCAAAAATAAGGAGTTGTGAAAGTTTTCAAATAAGGCATTTTCCCAAATGATTAGGGATGCAAAGAGAAAAGAATACCCATTAATGGAGATTACTTTTCATTTGGAAACTCTAAAAGATTAACATATAAGAAGCCAAGAAGATGAACGAAAAGGAACTCGAAGAAAGAACCAAGTTAAAGAAGAAGAAATGAAGACTAAAATGAAAATGTTTCATTTTAAGACTTGCGTCATTTCATAGGTTTAGAATCCAGATTTTTGTTGGTCGAGCCTAGCCACCTTTACTTTTAACAAACCCTAGATTGTAATTAAATGGCACTACCATATGATACATTTTTTTGGTTTTTTATTTGGTGATGTTTGTTTAACATTAATTGAGCATATAAATTGCCGGGTTCAGAGTTTTAAAAAAAAGTTGCATTTTTCTTACTATAAATTTCTACTTTGGCTACTCCATATGCATTCCACGGTAAATCAGTTCCATTAAGAGGAGTGAAGTTCAAGTATCAATAAGGTGTTGTAACTGACGAGCACTGTAGTGAAGCCTGAGTGTAGTAGGCGTTGTAGCAAAAATAGAGAGGATAATTGAGTCTGATTACTAGTATATGTGCACAGTTTATGTATCCTGAAAAGGTGTTCTAATGAAGCCTTATTTTCTACTTACAGGAAGACAAAAGGGAGGAGTCATTTGCTGTCGCAAGAATAGAATTTGACTCATTGAATCATATAGGAACTTATTATCTAATTATATCTTTGGTCTTTAGCAATAAAGTATGCGACTGTCTTTTAATCTCTAGGTAACTTTTTCAATCTCTAGTAGAATATTTTGATATCCGGGTGGTTGTGGAAGTATGCTTGTTGAAGCCAAACTAAGCGTCCTTTTTGTATTGTCACTTTGTGGTTCATCAAATATACTCTTATGGTTGATTTTTTATAATTAAAGCTAAGTGCAGTTTCTTTTCTTTTCTTTTTTTTTATAGATTGGAAATACTCAACAATCTATTAAGTGCACTTTCTTTTCTTAATAACTAATATTAAATTGAAGATTATGTGGATTGCAATGGCCATGATGCTAGAGATATTAATGTTCGATGGCTCTAATAAGGTTTGGTGTAAGCACTCATGGTGCATTTGAAGATGCTCGAGATTACAAGTGAATAAGAAAAAAAAAAAGAGAGAACAATGAAAAAGCTCTCTTATCAATTCAACTATCTTTAACAGATGAGATTTTTTTACATAGATTTTGGAGGAAACAATTATTGAAGATTAGTGCTCAAGATAGAGTCGTTGTATATCACCTTTTAAACAAATTGTCCTGGAAACAAATATTTTATCTTCTCCACATGAAGGAGATTGCACCAATAAAATTACATCAAAATAATAATGAAAATCAATCATTATAGTAATTGTGTATTTACCTCTTTTTAACAGCACTTCTTGGACTTTATATTGTATGGACGTGATACATTAAGTTTAGAGTTTATCCATAATTCACTTCTTTCAAAGTTGGTGATTGCTAGGCTTAAGGAAGATGATAAAAAACTAAAACATTATTGCTAGTCAAAGCGGGATCTTATGAGTAATGATCCTCTTCTAATCATGGCAAGAGTATTCTTGTGGCAAATTCAATGTGATTACTTACTCACTTCTCTTCTTAAGAAGAAATGAGATATAAAGAATAATTTCTTAATGATAAAAAAAGAGAGCAAGACATAAATGGCATCCACAATAAGAATATATTAGCATATGCAAGAGTGGTTATTGATTATTCTGATTTTGATTTGGTGACTAATGGAGACATATGTAAAGAGCAGAAGACCATGGAATCAACTTGTTCTAGTCATATGTGTTCTGATTTATAGATATTTTCCATGTCAGATCCAACTTCTAGAGGTTTCATTTATATAGGAAGTAAATTTATGTGCAAAATTGGAGGCTTTGATACTATGCTGTTAAAGACATGTGATGGTCTGACTATTTTATTAGTGGGAGTCGGATATATATCATTTTTAAAGGAATATAATATTCTTAAGACTCAAGGCTGTATAATATAAGTTCTATTGCGATTCTAATACCCTTAAGGTGTGTAAGGGTGCTTTGGTTGACTTGAAAGTTAGTAGAGTTATTAGATTAAAAAATGTTGGAGAAGCATTGCAATTTGGAGAAACAAATGAGAGGTAGCTTCTAGGTTGCAGGAAAGCTTCCAAAATAAAAAAGAGGGTCAAGTTGTGAGAGAGACTTTTAGAGATGATAAGATATGTCATTTTTTTGTTGTAAATTTCACCCTAGTGCCAGGTTGTATCAGCACAAAATTTCAAGCAAGGAAACAATCGCGTATGTTCAATTTATATATTGCTTAACCTAGAAAAAGGAATGGCTCAAATCCAATACAACACAATTCACTCTAAAAGAACTTGTTTAAGACCATTTGTATGGTTCAAGCTATGTAGATGTCTAACTTAGTATACCTGGTCAACAAATTGCATTTGGTTGATGTTCCAAAGTCACATTTGATCGTTGATTAGAGTTTTACGTTTAATAACTAGTTAGCAATCTTCATTGATCACTAATCAATGTTCCAACCGTCAAAAAATGCAGTTTGATTGATGATCGGCTACTTGCATTCAACAGCTGATTGACATTTCGATCAATGAATCACATTCACTAGTTGGTAGATGGTTTGAATTGATTGTAGACCAATGACACATTCAACAACCAATGAATGGTCCTTATTAATCTTTTGTTGTTGGTTCACTTTCAATAATAGGTCTATTGCCGCATTGATTGATGATCAAAGAATCTAGTTTAATACCCAAATGAAAAAGCTACACAACTTTCATTCTATTTTGATCTATGGTCTTGATAAATAATCAACTTTACTAACAACCAACCAATAGCTCAGATTAAGAGATAAACCAACAATTTCAATGAGTTATGCTTGATAATCTGATTTAGTTTATGACAATCATGTTGATAATTAATGAAGCAAGAATTTAACAAGTTCGGAATGATTTTTTCTTGAATTGTCTCCGATGAAGTTTTTGTGGTCAACAAGTGATTATGCTATCACTAGGATACTATTACAATGTAATGCCGTAGCGCATCATCTACTAAATAATCTAAATTTCGCAACATAGATTCAATGAATAAGTTCTCCACTTTGATATAGGGGATTTAAAACACATAATTTTCTTTCAATTTAGTTATGTAAGAGGTTCCCCTACTTATCATTTGGGATATTTTTAATTTTTATTTTATTTTATTTTATGTACATTTGGACATAAAAATAAAACATGTTTTGCATTTTGAAAATATATTTATATTATTTATGCGACAATAGCTGTGGTTGTTGGCTCGATAGTGGCAGCCATCAATGAGGAGATGATGGTCGGCATTGTCACTAACAATGATAGTTGTTTTATAAAGTACTCGAAGTACCAAAACGTTGTTTTGATTTTTTTTTAAATAAAGAAAAATAAAAAATAATTAAAAAATTCACCAAACGAAGATGTTTTATGAATAAAAAATAAAAGTGATCCCAACTAGGCACTAAACTTTTCATAAGAATGCAATATCATTTGCTACTCTAAGCCTCTAGAATAACTTCGTTGAAGCTACATTTTACAAGGTAGCATTACTAAATAATTTTCAACTACCTTTTGGGACTTGTTGACCTACGGATGAAACCCGAAAGAGCAAAAGAGAGAAGCCAAAAATCCCACGTACAAACCTTATACTCGTCGGATCCTCGAATCGTGCCGCGAATACCGCTGAATTGGCGCCGCTCCAGTCATTCCTCCGCGATCCCTGCGCGAATCCTGCGACGACGACCTCGTTTCTCGCCTCGATCGAGCGCCCAAACCCGTCGTTAAATATCGGACCAACCCAAGGCATTGGCTGCTCTTCTCCTTCCACGAAAAAGCTCCTCTCTTCCACTCGCGATCCCCCGTCGCTGCTTCCACATCCCGTAAGCTGCTTTTCCCCCTCGAGCTCCCTCTCATTCCACTTCCTCGGCCCGACATCCAACCTCCCTGTAGCCGACCGACTCCATTCAACCGAGCTCTAACAGAGCTCGTCTCTTCCGTCGGATCCGGCTCGATCCCCATTCCGACTCCTTGCTTCTCCGACGCCTCACCGAGAGAGAGAGAGTGAGAGGAGAGAGAAGAGAGAGAGAGGAGAGAGGAGAGAGATTGAGAGAGAAATCCTTACCTAGCTTAGCCGGCCTCCATCTCCCTCCTTCCTGTTCCGATCGGAAGTTACGACATTTTGAACGGAGACAAGAACGGGAGCTCACTGGTTGCGTAAGTAACTTTCTCCCCTTCGCATGCTCCTTCGGCCGAAACCCGTAAGCCAGAGAAGGGAGATGAGGGGATTTTTGTTTTTTTTTTTATAATTAATTATAATTATTAATTAGTTATAATTAATTATTAATTAAGTATAATTAATCAATTAAATATAATTAATTAATGATTAAGTGTAATCATTTCTTTAATTATAATTAATTTTTATTAATTATAACTAATTATTAATTAATTATAAATATAATTAATAAATCAATTATAATTAATTAATAGTCAATTATTATAATTATTTAATTAATTATAATTAATAACTATTAATTATAATTAATTATTTATTAGTTATAATTGTAATTAATTATTTTTGATTAATTAATTATAATTAAATTATAATTAATCATGATTAAAAGTATTTGCAAATATGCTCTCTTCCTCTCTCCTTCGATCCGCCGTCGACCCCGCACAGGTATAACTCCTAAACCCTAAAGCTCCGAGAACTCGTTTCAACGCATTTGTCGAGAGAAAACGACCACCTATGCACGCTTTTCTTAGCGTGGTGGGAGGACGTGCGTCCCAACGCTTGCGACGAAGCGGGTAATCACCCAAATTCCTTCTTCGAAGTTCGTATCGCCTTGGAAACCCCGCCTATGCATGTTTTTCTTAGCGTGGTGGGAAGGGATCCCAGTGCGATGCGCGCGACGAAGCGGGGATACCCATAAGTACTCGCTTGCGGGGAAACAACTGCCTTGCTTACAAAATATTTTCAAAAAAATAAAAAAAATATATACTTTTTTACAAACAAAATAACACCCATGCACGCTTTTCTTAGCGTGGTGGGGGATCAAAAAAAAATATACGGCCACGGTGTCCTCGAAAGAGGGCACCTACCATGCACGCTTTTCTTAGCGTGGTGGGAAAGGCCCAGTTTTCCGTAAATTTTCCCCTAAACGGGGGAAACGTCGGAATGCTGCCGAAATTTCGGGTGAAAGTGTTGCTACATTTGGACTTGGTTGAACTCGAAGGACGATTGAACTTGGACTCGGACTTGTGAACCTTTGAACTCGAGAAGATATTGGACTTGTGGACTTGTTTCAATATACTTAATTGAACTTGAACCCAAAATAAATTCAATCCTAATTGAAATGAATATGAACATGAACTTGGATTCTCAATTGAACTTGGTTGAACTCATTTTGAGCTCGGACACGAACTCAAAGGATTACAGGGGACATAGAACATGACTCGAACAATCTGAACATGCAAGTGAACTGGACCGAATGCAGGGGACTTACTTGAAATCAAATGATCAATAATTCAAACCTGAATTAGAAATATGTTAAGTGCAAGGAAATTTAATTTGGACAATTTGAGCACAAGCAAAGAGTTTCAATTTGACTACAGGAGCTCAAACAAATGTATAAGGCAGTGGTAATACAAAGAAGAAATGCTGAAAGATTGCATACTAAGTTCAAATCGAAATTTGACTATAAATTCTCAATAAAATCAAAATGTCACATGCAACAAACACAGGCACTTGATACTGTAGTAGGAGGCAATAACTAATATGTCTTCCTTGCAAGCAATGTCAAAATATAAGCAAGAGTATTTAACCCTTGCAAGCAATAGTGGTCAGCATATGATGGATATAGATATATGTTGGCAATGACGGAAGACTCTTTTATATGCCTACAATGGTCTATCTACAAATAAAAAGAACATCATATGTGGAGAGGTTGATGATGAAATGCGACTCGTCTATGGTAGATGAATACATTATTCTATTGCAAACGGAAGAGTCTAATGTTGATGTGAGAGACTTATCCCAAATTCAACATACTCAGTGCAATATACGTGAATATTCTGATATTCCTGCGATCAAAAAAAACAGTCTGGTGCTAAGCGAATACATCAACCCCTTGCGAGCAGAAAGATTTAACATGGAATAAATGCAAAGGCCCCTGAAGGGTGTAGAGATTTATACGACCTGTTATTCGTATACAAAGGACTATATACCTGCTATGTGAACAAAATACCTACACACCTACAAGTTATCATAACAAAAGATGGTGAATGTTACAACACTCCTACGATCAACTATTACTTTAAAAGATCTGCAACACATACGATCTCGCTACGAAGACAAATGTATGTGTCAAATGCCACTCATGGGTAGGTGCAGAAAGACTTCAGTAAATGCAGTATCCTGAAGTCAATTTTAGTCCGTGAAAGAATACATCTACCTGCCCACTTGTAGCAATGACGGATGTACTACATGAACTAAACAATTACAATGAATACAAGCATCTAAAACCAAAGGCAGGAGATTAGTTAGTGCACTACGAGCCACCTACAGAAAGCAACGAGTAGTGCACGACAGTCTACCTGTCCTGTACGAAGCAGCGAATAATTCTATTCAGAAGCTGCTACGTCACGTCACTGGATCTGCAACCTCAGTACAAGCAGACATAAGGCGTCTATTCCAAGAACACCCCCGCACGTGCACTATAAATTGTATACACATAGGTACACTAAAAGGGGGAAAAACAATTATAAAACCCGCATGGGCCTCGGAGAACGTGTTATTGGTACACACGTGACGTCTAGGGATGCTACGCGGGTTGACAAGTGAATTCAGGTTCGAAACCGATCCTTCTATACGGGTCAATAGAAGTCGACAGGGTTCGAACTAACAAACAAATATACGGTTGTGGCAACCGTCATATTTGTCTTAATACATTCATATTAGGCCTTCAAGACCTACAACAATGAGAATTCACTATCAAAGGGCATAAAGCCTACGAAACCCGATCCTCTGTCGACAGCCCGATAGAGTCGACAAGGTTCAAGCTACAAATTTAAATAGAAATGACCCAAGTACACCCCGATGATGACCGTGTTGAATGCAGATCTCAACCGGAGGGGTCCATTCCCAAATACTTTCAATTGTCTCCCAAAAGTCCATTCCAAATACTTTCAAACTCTACCCAAAATATCCACCAAAAATGCCAAAACTGCACAAAAATCCCAAAACTCCACAAAAATCCGAAAGATCCAGAAAATTCTCAAAAATCCCAAATTCCAGAAAACTTCACAAAAATCTCGAAATCCCAAATTACCAAAAATATTTAAAGATGGAAATCTAACCATCAAAAACTTAAAGCAAACTCCATCTACCCTCCGCAACAGTTTGCCGGGGTGGACAAATTGAAATTTACTCTAGCTCACAAAGAGCCCAATGCCTAGTCGAAAATATCACTAGGATCCATTCTCAAACAATCTCTTGCCAGTAAGGACGTGGTACGTGTCCTCTAACCAACAGTTTTGTCGCCAAATGGCACTGCAGGTAAACGGTTATGACCCGGGGCCCTCTGAACCGAGTGGTTTTGCCGCCAAATGGCACCACAGATAGCGGTTATGGCCAGAGCCAATACGCCCCTTAGTGGCGTTAAATCCTTGAGATATGAATCAATAGGATATGATCGATAGGGTACAAAGCCCTTTGTTAGTTAAGGTGGATTCAAATTTGTCCCCTTAGACAAAAATTCAACCCCGGTCTACAATGTCCCCTTGGACGAAGCAACCCATGGCTGCCGACAAGGATCCTTCTGTCAGGTTGGGTCGACTACCTCCTCTGACTATGTAGACCAGGGATCACGATGGCCCGGGATGACGGAACCATGGGATCTTGATCGGGTCTATCATCCATTTCCCCACCATCCGCTTTAAGTGCACGATGGTGAAATTTCTATTTTTTAAATATTAAATTTCCAAACAACCAAACTCTTCAAATTCCCAAATTCTCCAACTATTTCCAAACTCAATTCCAAATCTTTCCAATCCAAACTCATTGCTGCTACTATATGTCAGATAACACGTATTCTATACGTATCTGATTGACGACTAGCCTTAATCGAAAGTTCTCTCTCGTGATCGGGAGGGGTAATTAACTATAGGGGCTTGCGCCTATAGGAAACCAGAACTCAGATCATAAAGTCCTCACAAAATGAGGGCGAAATCTCTGGGTAGTGTCTTATCTACAAACCCATCTGCCTTCCAAAATTTACCTCGGAACTTAGTTCGTTAAAACTCCCTCGCCGAATAAGAAAAGCGAGTGGAGGCCGAGGCCGAATTTTCGGAGCCCACAGGACTAAGCAAGGATTAACCAAACACTTGATAACATTTAAAGTAAAAGGTTCAGAGGTTACCCATGCATGTATTGAGAATCACCTCAAATATAATTAGCTGGTCACACCCATTATTGATAGTTTTTTGAGCTGGAGGGAAGCTTGAAGTGCTGAATTAACGCATGATTTAAGAAATCCTAATCTAAGTGATGTGTATGTGAGCTTATCCTGTGTCAATTAGGTAATTAAATTACAATATTTAGACATTTATACACGGGCAATCAACTAGGCTTGAACTTGCTTGTGCTGAAAGTTATCGCAAAGCAAATCCTGACAGCTTTATTTGATTAAATGTTGTTTTTTATTATCATATTTGATTCCTTGAGGTAAGGCATGCCTTTCTATAAATGGCAAGCAGGAAATCCTTAAAAGGTTTATGAAGAAAAACTGGAAAACCCTTGATTACTTCGAGATTGAGACTTAGTATCTCTAAGCTGTTGCATGAAATTACATGATTTTATTTTTGAGTTGCATATGGTAGGAACTTCTATATTGGTATTATTTAGATTCTTTATTTACTTTCCTGCTCTCTTTTGTGTTTGCGCTCTATATATATGTATATAATATTTTTTTGCAAGATATTAGTAATTTCTCCTATTTGTTTAGTTAGACATATATGAGGCCTCTTTTATTTGTATATCTATGTGACTTTTTTTATAGTGGATTTAATCCTCTCTTCTCTCTTGTAGATGAGGATATTGTTTTGGTAAAACGATTGAAATTTTGATGCATTTTTATGATGCTTGATTTTTTTATTATTATTTTATGTGTTCATTGTATTTTCTCCTGCTTGGCATTTTCACATAAAACGTTAGGTTTTTATTAATAACTAATATTAGAGTTCAATGAGTAATATGATGAACATGAAGTATGACATTGTAAAATTGATTATTTCAAGTGTTTTGAGTTTTGGAAAATCAAGATTTGAGGTATGCTAATCTAGTAGGGTCTTGCAAAGGAACTTATGGTGCATTCAAATATGTATAAGCTTTAAGATTGTTGGAGAATCTCTCTCAACAATCCAACTATATTTGGTGGAGGAGATATTAACAGACGTTTTGGAGGAAACTAAAAAGGTTGTCGTTTAAGCGGGTGTTTTATATATCACCATAATCATTTCCAACATATTTTATTGGAAGCAAGGATCCTAATTGCTATGCATGACCACCATTAAATCGCTTCCTTTTGGAACTGAGATACGATTTTATAATGATAATCAATTTTTTTTGCTCGGATGCTTTTTACCTCTATCTTTGTATGCTTTCCAGGACACTATGTTGAATGATATATATTTATATATATATATCACTAATTTAGAAGATTTTAAGAGTAAAGTTTAGTAAACGATGTGATTGCTGAGCTTAAGGGTGTAGAAGATGAAAAGTAAGCTAAGGTCATTGATTTGGGAGATCTTTTAATCTATCTCTATTAATGGTAAAAGTAAGTTTCATGTAAGATACAATGACATGACTAGGTTCTCTTGTTAGAAATTAGAACATTAAGACATGAGAAGAAAGAATCAAACTTTCAAAAAGAATTGGCTTGTGAGTGACAACCACAAAGAGGATAATTTTGTTAATGCTAGTATTGTTTTAAATTATTTCAATGAAAATTTAGATGATGGTTTCTTGTTTATTTATAAGAAGTAGGAAATGGGGGCAAGTGGCCACTTAACTAATTGTTTGAAGTGGGGAGTGAGAATTGACTTGTCCAATTCTTAGCTCTTTGACTAGGTGCTTTTATGTTCTAAAGTTATACTTCTGGAAGTCATTAATTATGACACTTAATAGTAACACTCACACATACAAAAACCCGCATTCCTTCATACTTTCATACATATAATATAAGTTGTGAAAAATATATTATAATAGGCATTAAAATTTTTGCATAATTAATAATAATATTATTACATATTTTATTTATCATAATTAAATAATTTATATTATTTTATGTATTATATATAGTTGATAGATAATAAATTATTAAGATGCATAAATCATTATAAAAAATTATCATATACGTGTATGCACTCGTGTGTTTATACAGGCCCATCAAGGAGGTCGCCCTTTTACAAGGTGAATAAGAGATTCCTAATCAAGCTGGTAGCTCAACACTTGCAATGAACTTGATCCACCATCTCAGTCATTCGCTCTCTTCTATATTGATTTCTCCCATACAAGCTCACCACGTTCAACTATAGTAAGGTCCCTACTACAAGGCAACATCAATTCACCCTACCAAGATCGACCACTAAGCTTGCCTTTTCAACCACTTCAGCTCGCTCACTTTCTCTTCTGAGGCAGTGCAAGGTTCAGTACTGATCGCCCACTATCCCAATTCGACGCCCAATCACCGAACTCGCCTTGTTTAGCATACGCTCGCAGACTCGCCCGCTCCCACTTGGCATCACAGAGCTCGCCCAAAAATAGCTCATCAAGATTTTGCAGTGCTAGCTCTTTCTCAACCAATCAAGATGTGACATATATCCTGGCTATATTGTGTGTCCTTATACTTTTTTATTTTTCTTGGTTTCACCTTTCCTTTAGCCTTCAGAGCCTTATAAATAAGAGATGATAAGGAGCAGTTGGATACTTTTGACTGATTCTAATAGATGACATGCTTCTTTGAGACTCATAGTTTTCTTAAGCTTTCTATGACTTCTCTCATCTCCAATTTTCTGCCTACTCTCATCCCACATAGATTCCAACACACTAGCTCACCGAATAAGCCTGCTAATAAAGTCGGGTGTTGCCCGTAGACACAATTGGATCCAGCATAAGGATGTACCAAATCTTTGGAAAAATCTTATATCTTTGAGTGCTTCATTGATGCATGCTACAATTCTTGGGAAATGTTAAAGTACATAAAATTTAAATTAAAGATTTAGTTGCAATAAAGATGAAAAGATGTGGTAGACTGTGTTGTTGAGTGGAGCTGCATTAGTTTTGTTTTCTATGTTAGAGCATGATGATTTAGGTAATTAGAAAAAAATATTTAACGTCTTAGCTGCAGGTCAAGTTTCTGAACAAAAGAGGGAATATATCGTGAGGAAGATTATATGATATGATAAGGTAGATCAATCTCATTTTGAATAATTTAAACTGTGAGATTGTGCTACCATCAACTCTTTGAGGCTTTAGGAGCTTGAGGAATTTGATTTGAAGAGGGACAGAGGATATCTAAGATATTGTCACAAATTAGAGTTGTGGGTAAAGTTTTTGAGAATCACCTCAAATATAATTAGATGTACCCCATATTATATTGTGCAGTTCTACTTTTGCACTGGAGTTTTTGATTTGAATTAGTGCTTGAATTTAGGTGCTAAATAGCTTGAAAAGCTAGATTTAAGGAACTGAATCCAAGTGATATGGCTTGTGAGCTTGACTTTTCGCAAGAGGATTAAAACATATGATTTTAGGCGGTGTTGTGTGATGCAATCAACATAGGCATGGGCTTTGTTTTTTGGGACCAGAAGTTAATCTCAAAACAAATCCATATAGCTTTATTTGATTAAAATCAATTTTTTAATATCATATCGAATTCATAATGAGGCGGAGACTTTATATTTTGATCTCATTCATGGTGATATCTTTGAGAAGAATGTGTTGGAGATCTTTATACTTGTAGCATTTAAAATTCTTTTGTTTATTCTCTTCTCTGTTTATATTTCTGCAAGATTTTTGCAAGTTTTTTTTTTAGTTTTAAAGATTTGCAGCTTCTCTTTGAGATCAGGTGTGGGATTTGGGTCAGGAATAGTATTTTAATTTGTATATTTGTGTGGTTTCTCTATAGCGGCTTATCCCCTCTCCTCTATTGTCAATGTAAGTTATTATTTTGATTAAATCACATAAATTTTTGTGTCTTCTTTTGACCTTTGATCTCTTTTATTACTTGTGAGTTTATTTTATTTTCTCCCGGCTGGCGCTTCAGGATAAAAGTTTTTTGTTTCCCCTAATAGCTTGCTCATCCAGATTTCTAAAATTATATCTAATTTGTGATTGAAGCAGTCGTGTAGCAGGTTGAATTTACTTATTTACATGATGTTTGCGATCACGTTTTCCTTATTTCAGGTCTGCCCCATTTGTTCTGTAAAGGTTGCAAGAGACATGCTGAGTCATATTACATTGCAACACGGGCAACTCTACAAGATATCCTTTCCAATAGTTTTTATCTACCAATATAGCTGAAAATTGAATTTAAAATCCTACTACGTTGGCACATTTAGCTCAAATATACTTCGTAACAGAGCAGTATTATTTCATCTAAAAAATAATACTGGTAGCTACTATCACTTTTGAGGGACATGATTTAAATAAAATGAAACCAAAAAATATGAAGGAAAGTAATAAAATGTTTACAATCTTGATTGATTCTTTGTAAACCTATAGAAATGCTTATATTATATTCAGATGATCAATTCCTTCTGTTCATATTTTCTTCCAAAGTCATTGATAGGGAAAAAGCCTGGCTTTAACATAACTACAGCAAAGTAAAACAACATAATCAAGTGACGGTTTACAAATATATTTTTAATTAAATAATGAGCTGGTTATTAAAATATGAGATTCCAACTGTTTACAACATTTTGTTTGTATTGGTTTAATAAAATAGGCTAGGAGAACGTAATATTCAATATTCTGATGTGAGTCCGCTGGCTTAACTCTAAAAACATTGTCAAACCTCCCATAAAACCTAGTAAGTTGTAGGATGACAGTTGCAGGAGTTTGTAATTTTTCTTTGACTGCGGATTACTTGCAGAGACGTCGAAGGCTAAGAAGAGTAGCTATTCCTAATAGCCAGGGACTTTCACTTCTAGGGAGGGAACTTCGTGAGGCTCACCTGCAGGTTCTTTTGGGAAGTGGGACTTATCGGTCTAGCAACACTGGTGCCTCAACTGCAGCAACCGATTCATTGCTTTCATCTATTGTGTTAAATTTTCCTTCATCTGAAGCTGAAGAAATTTCCAAATCTTCCTTCTCTAGTGGTGATGATTTTGCTAGCAAAAATACAACACCAGCACAGATAAGGAAATCAAGGTAATGTTTATTTTTTTAATGTTACTACTAGAAACTAATATTTTTGGGGAGATATTTGAGAATCTTTAACAGAAGGATAAAGCCCAATATATATATATATATATATATATATATATATATATATATATATATATATATGTGTGTGTGTGTGTGTGTGTGTGTGTATCTTGTAGTTAGGTCATAAGACTCATAACAACTATAGCCTTTTTGATAATTTGTATTCTAGAATGATACATCGACTGGCTTAAGGAGAGAGTTTGTCACTAGTTTAAAATAAATGAACAATTATGCCAAAACAAATACTTGCTACAGGAAAAGGGGAGTGACCTAGATATAAAATACAGGGGGAAACTTCACTGTGAACTATAAAAGGTAATGATTAATATCATGCGATAAAAATAATATTACATCGGAATTTATGTAGAATATTTATATGAAAAATCAAGGTCAGCGTAAGGGCTATGTTGAGCAGATGAGAATGCTTGCATTCAACAATCCCAATATGATAAGAAGTATGGAGTACTGCCTTAAAAGCTTCAATTTTATCCTCACTGGATTCTTGTGCAGGATTCTGTCTTCATCGCATAACGTATACAGTACAATTGAATCCTTGATTCTAAACCATCCAGATCCTACAAACTCTATCAACTCATATCATGGTAAGAGAGTAGATTGCAAACCACAACTCGAAATCATCTTAAAAATCACAGATGTCTAGAGGAAACTTTTTGCTTGAAGTCTTACAATTGGTAATTTTTTAAGTAATAGACTTTAATGAGCAATAAAGTTTCGCTCTAATTATTTTGATTATTGGAATCTATTGGAGTAATGTAGAATATTTTAGGATCTACAGATTTTAGTGCAATTTAATGATGCACACTAAGATATCTAAAGAGAATGATCTAATATAATTTCAAGTATAAAATCTTTAGAATTGTTCAACAATGTATTGAATTTGAATTCACCAGGAGATTGAAAGAGAAGAATCTAATGCATTGGTTGAAACTGTATAAAATAAAGTTAATTTAGACTCATTGAAGACTAGGCTAAT
The DNA here is from genome assembly GCA_022539455.1 of Dendrobium nobile. Classification (NCBI taxonomy): domain Eukaryota; kingdom Viridiplantae; phylum Streptophyta; class Magnoliopsida; order Asparagales; family Orchidaceae; genus Dendrobium; species Dendrobium nobile. The sequence goes on along the minus strand of CM039721.1, from coordinate 13,657,729 downwards.
AATGAAACTTCTTAGAATTTTCAATTTATAATCATTTATCCCTATGTATTACATAATTTAAATGGCATTCTAATTCTCATCTTTAATTTTATCAGGACTCTTATATGAAATTTTTCTGAATTTAGACACATCAGTCCACTTATCGTTTCTATGCAACAACAATAGACTTTTAATTATTATAATTAATGACTATTTTCTTACGAATATTTTCATGCGAATTAGGAAAATCATTCAAATGACTAACATAACAGGAGAAAACTACTAACAATGCTAAAATATTAATATTCATCTTAATGGATACTAGTAAAGACTCCTAACTAATTCCTAGAAAAAAAAGATTATGAAATTTGAAATCATATAGCGCACAAATATGATTCACATAAATAAAGATGGAAAATCTCCTTAAAAAAGTTAAGATAAATGACTTAAATATTAGTTGTGATCAATGTTTAAAATTGCGTAATTGGGTATTGAGGTGTTTTTCGTTCGTGCGGTGAGGCATAAGCCTCAAAATCAAAAGATTATGTAAACATAAAATGGTAAATTTTTTATATACTAATGAGTAAAAAATATGAAACATAAAAAGGCACAAGATATGAAGTGAAATCAAAATATCCCAATAATAAGACAATATGAAATATAGTTCTACTCAAATTCTATCTTTCCCAAATCATAGTATATCAAACCCCTAAACATAATGCTTCACTTATTTTACATTAAGAAAACTTATACAAAGCATGCACTCTGGCAGGTTTTGACCTTTTGTAAGAGTGTTGCAGTCGCGGGGTCAAGGGGCAACGCCCTTGAGGAGTTTCCGGGGGCAGCGCCCCCGGAACAAATTTTTATTGTAAGAGTAATTTTGAAGTTCTGCTTATTTTTAAAGTTTGTATGTCGTTTATATGGAAAGATATCGAGTGGTACATAGCATGTACCTAACAGTACCGAGCATGTACCTAGCGGTACCGAGCATGTATCTAGTGGCACCAAGCATTGTTGTACCGAGTGGTACTGAGCAGTACCGAGCATGTACCTAGCGATACTGAGCTGATACTCCAATCGAGGTTATTGACAAGATTTAAGGGATTTAGACACCAATCAAACAACAAAAATCATGGACTTAGAGTAGCTTATCCTCTCATACGAGGTAACATTTATTTTGATTTAAGCTTTCCTCATTTGATTTTTTATTTTGACTAAATGGATTTGTGATGTTAATAAAGACATACTATTATTGGTATCCTTATTAATTTGAGATGGTAGCAATGCATTGATCATTCAAAGTCACCCCGTTTTATGTGTAATCTTTCGATTCACGCGTGATTGACTCACTTAATGATTTGATTTCATTATTTATTCTTCATCGGATAAATTGGTTGTGCATTTTAGGTATTGATGATATTTCAATCGCAATGATGCAGTCCGTTTCGAGATCGAACATCATTTGAGCAGTGTCGAGGCCAATTTTCCTCGAAATGCTTGTTGTTAATTTGTGATCCGTGCCATCACCTCGGATGACCCCAATTGAGCAAGAAAACATAGTTCTTGGGTATTTAGGATGTTTTGAACACAGTGACAAAGTCCGTTCGTCAGTCGAACATCGTTTGTGCAACATTGAGTCTTAAATTCCTTGATTTGCGTGTCGTCGCCTTGGGATTCATTCCACCCCCTCAACCAATCTCTATCGATCAAAGAAGATGTATATTTTGGGTATTAACGACGTTCCGGATGCAATGACGAAGTCCATCATACGATCGGACGTCATTTGGGCAATGTCGAGTACTAAAATACTCGATTTGCATGTCATCCCCTTAGGATTCGTGCTACCACATCCTCCGGTCCTAATTGATCAAATAATATACATATTTTGGGTATTGATGAAGTTCTGGACACAACAACAAAGTTCGTTCTGCGCTCAGACATTGTTTGGGTGACATCGTGCGTCAATTTTGGGTGTCGGTCGTCTCTTTGAACCGATCTCGTCATATTTGACTGCGAGGTTCCCACTTAGGTGAACTCGATGTTCTGATTGCAGTGGCCCCGTTTGATCAGAGGTGGTCAACAGAAGTGTAAAAACCTATGTTAGATGCTTCACATCAGACACGCTGAAGAAGTGGGTAAGGTGGATTGTGTGGGTCGGTATTGGTAAGCACCTCATATCATTCAGTAGCAAAGACCACTCTCTTTGGGATTTTCTATGGGAGAGATCCACCTCACTTTATTCATTATGGGTATAAAACTACACGAGTATTCAATGTAGAGTACGTAGTACTTAGAAGAGAGGGACAATATATTGTCTAAGCTTAAGGGACATTTATTGAGAGCCCAACAGATCATTAAAAGAAGGTTGATGAGCACAGTAGAGGTGGTTAACTTAAAATTGAGGCCTGTATGCAAAAAGCACTAGCAAGGAGGAAGAATGAAAAATTACCCCATGATACTTTGGACCTTATGAGGTCTTGGTGCCCATTGGAGCAGTAGCCTATTGATTGGGTTTATCACCCACATCAGTGTTGCATCTAGTTTTTCATGTCTCCAACTGAGGAAGGCAATTGGAGAACACACACCAACAACACTACCCCCAACATTGACAGAAGATATGGACGTCATATTGAAACCCCTAGAGGTAGCGGGGGTTCGTGGTGGATGGGCAAAGGTACAAGAGTTGTTAATCAAGTGGAATGATCTACCAGAACACGACGCCACGTGGGAACCATTCTAGACAATCAGTAGTAAGTTCTCAACCTTCCACCTTGAGAACATGGTGGTAGTTTTGGGGTGTGTGTGTGGGGGTATTGATATGGAGGCGGAGGCAATAGCCTCAGCGGCTGATTTGGTGGGGTCCAACAAGGATCTAATTACTTGTGTAGGAGGATATTAATTAGGAAAGGAATTTCCTAATTTAAATTCACATAATAGAGGGAATTAATTAAGGTAGAAAGGCTGAATTAGGAGGGAAATATATTAGGAAAGAGGGCTAAGGAGGTGGGGGGAGCTTATTTAAGGGAAATTTTAGGGTTATTTTGTTTTATGCAGAATTTGAGTTGTGTTTGCTATAGTTTTCTTTTGTGAGGGCTTCCTAGTGGCGTCTAGGTTTAACGAGAGAGGGGATCTACCTCTCTTATGTGTAGATCATTGTCATCATTTGTTTCCTCATCTTATTATTGTTCTTGCTATATTCTCTCGCTGTTTTCAGCTTAAGGCATATCAAAATCTATCTACTAATATAATTGTGATTTCCTCTATTCTTAATTATTTGATAAAGAAATTTGATGTCATATTCACCTTTGGATAACCCAGCACTTTTACCTCTTTACTTAATCCATTTATACTCTCGAGAAGTAGTATCAATGAGAGATTTTTTAGTAGAAAGAGCTTTGGTTAAGAGCTCATTATTGATTGGTTGTTATCCAAGACTTCAGTGTATTTGTTTATGTTCTTCCTTAATATTAATGATAGAGTTTGATATGTAGGAGAAGGGGCTCGAGCAAGGACCTTTAAGAGCAATCTTCATTTGGTGATTGGATTATCAGCCATTTTGAAAATGATAGCTGAGCGGTTAGAAGTGAGTGGAGTTAGGGATTTGAATTGTGATATTGAGTATTATTGAATACAATGATTACTGCAAAAAGCTCTATCAAGCAAGTTTCTGATAGGGCTATCCAGTTACTAATTGAACCAATAAAAGATATGCAAGTATTGGGGAGCACTAGGAGACCACGGTTGAAAATGCAAGAGTTCAAATCAACCGACTTACTGGAATGAGAGTTGTGCCACTAATTTTTCCTTCTATTTTCTGATGCACTAGAAATCTCCCATGATAAGACATGGTTTATTAATATTATTAGCAAAATTGATTATATACTTCTACAGAGTTTTCCTTTTTAAAGCACCATTCTAACGCGGATAAACGTGACGAAAAAGTTGATAGCATATGAGAATTTTAATCTATCATGAATGAATTGAGCATTAGTTACCAAAAGAGAGGACATTCTGGAAGAATCCTATTTAATCCAAATACTCCCATTAGAAGAACACTGGAAATTGTGCCAACTTTCCCTCTTGAGGATATATCATAAATTGCCTGATAATAAAGCGATTAGAGATATAAGTTGAAATAACTTTCTTCTTGAGTAGACAAAGAAGGTTCACTTGGTGATCACGAGTAATATTTTACCATTTAGTGATTCTTGCATTACTAGATAACCTTGTGACATTCCGAGTAACAATATTTAGAAACATAAATTACTGAGAAAGTTGAGAGGTAGCACCATTAGGTATACCTTTTCTATTCTCTGAGCTGGACTATTATTGGAATTGAGCTAAATCTACTATGGATTATTATATCAAGCTAGGGTAGCATCAGAGCTAGCGCCAACAGCTCCTTTATCAAGTTTATCCAATACAATTCCCGTTCTTTAATTAGAGAAGATGAGGTAGAGGGGTGCAGATAGTATTTGGCATGAGAAGGTTTATGAAATGTCGAGGGGAGATTGGAATAGTCTTTTGGCCTTTTCTTTTTCTTTTTTTTTTTGCCGGAGCCTTTGTTGGGTGTGGTAAATTAGGGGATTTATTATTCTATGAAATGTTGAGGCAACAACCGATAATGAGAAAGATACAAGCTTGCTATTACCCGATTGAAAAAACTTTTTATTCTACTTTGGCAACTCGTATGAAGATTGTTTATGGGCATTGATGGATGGTAGTTGGGTAACTTAGGACTGCTAAAGGCATCATGAACAAATACATTTCAAGCCTAGCAAGTGGATTAAATAAAAGGATGTTTATATTTTGCCATTTATTGTAATTTCTTTCTTACTTGCATGTTTTCAATATTTAACAATACTATTTTATTTTATATATATCTTAGATATAATTGATACAAATGATTTCCTAGTCTAATATCTCTTTCTTTCTGTGCTTGAGTTGTCCTAATGGTGTACAAGTTTCTTGCATAAATATAACCAAAAACATTAATCCAAATTTCTTAGTTTCCGTTCATACAAAATTGGCCAAAGAACATCCTTGCCTTCGATGGTCAAGATGATAAATTCTGGTAGGACTGATGTAGCAAAAATTTAAACACTTCAGTAAAGGTCAGTAGTTCATTTTTTGTTAAGGGGCTAAAAGGTATGTGGAGAATTCTAATGTTCCAGGAAATTTTGGAAACCCAGTTTCGGATCATCAATATAGTTAGAAAGTTTGCAGTTTAACCCATATAGGAATCTCTTTGAAACTCTTTTACGAGTTTAAAATCTGGAGTCTATTTCTTAAATATGAGAGGTCTATAGTTAATAAACTAAGTATCTCCATTATTCATTTTGTCCATATCTTCACTGCAGTTGAACTTAAATAATAAAAAAAACCATCAACAAGAGAAAAAAGTTTAAGATTACCTTTGAATTTTCATAGTTTACTCACAGCCTGAAACATATTACCATAAAAGTGGTGTTTGCCAAACATAAAGTTGGCTGAAGTCAAAGTCCAAGGTATGGTGCCTTCATCGATTTCCCCATCCAAGAAGCATACTTTGTCCTCTTAACTGGAAATGTAGTTTAGGGAGAAGTTGGAGGAAGATAGAACACTTGCAGTGAAAATTTTTTCAAATTCGAAGCTGATGGATTCTTACCAAGCATAATAGAAGAAGAGGGGAAGGAGAGGGGAGAGAATGCGGTTTTGTCCATCTGTGGAGTGAACGAGAGCTCTGACCCAATCAGAGAACCGAGAGGCGATCAGGAGGAAGAAAATAGGGCCAAACCTTGTGTGTGGAGTTGAGCCATTGAAAGGGGAGAGTGACATCAAGTCTTGGCCTTGTAAACTTACATCTATATTGTTGTCTTCTGCGTCATAAAATTATATATGTTTAGATCAGATCTTACATGACGTGAAAATAGCAAAATGTTATTCGAAACATGCTACATGCTTTTTCAGTTAAGCGCTTGCACAGACTACTTAGGCTTTTTTTGGTATGACTTTCTTGCTGCTTTAAAAAGCAGCTTTCTAATACAAAAAATTAATTTTTTTATCTTAAAAAATTATTTTAAGAAGTAGTAAGAAAACTGTCCCAAACCAAACCTTATTGATAAATGGTTCATATATTGATCACTTATGCATATCTCAAGTTCATAACTTTACTTTCCAAAAATGCCAATCATAGACGATATATAGGAACTGTAATGTACTGTTAGTTGGAATGTTATATTTTCCCAGTGATGTTCAAGAACATGCAGCATGCGCTTCTGGGGCGGAACCTCTTTATGGCTAGGGAGGGGGGGCAATTGCCCCCCCCCAAAAAAAAAATGTTTTTTTCATTATACTCTTATTTAGATAATTTTTAGTCTTTATTATAAGGGTTTTAAGGTAATTGCCCCCCTCCCCCCCATTTTGATAATTGCCCCCAATATAATTAAATATATTGTGTAGGTGTATTATTGTTAAGGAATGATGAACCAAATATAAAGAGAAATAGTAAATCAAAATTTGTTCCGAGGGCGCTGTCACCTTGGACCCCCGACATATATGCGAATAGTTACTTATATGTTTGTCCCCCTTGAAAATTATGATTGGTTCCGCCCCTGATGCGCTTCTTAAAATATCTCAAGATCAAAATTTAAATTTCCAGTTCTTGTCTTTGGCAGTATTGACCTTTCACTTAGCAAAGAGGAGAGGGAACAGAAACGGTGGCAAGCTACAGTCAGGGCAAATTTTGTGCAGGACCTGCTTCTTTCAACACTATTTGGTGATTAATCTGGAGCGGCCTATGAACTATATGCACCACGTTGATCTTTATTAATCCAACTTCTATCGTCGACTAATACATAAATTATTCCTGATGATTGCTGATCTATGGTCATATTTATTCAATACAAGCACGAATTCCTTTCTGAAAGCTAATCTTGTGCTGGTTTTCATGGAATTTCTTTTTATATATTAAAAAAAACTTATTAATGGATAGATCAAGTTGTTATTAAGCTTGTGTTTGCTTTACTAATTGCAATTTGATTGAGCTTTTCCAGAATCACTTTTATGCAGTAAATCATGTTTAAGAACTAATTATCAATTATCACTAGATTATGTTAGACAAAAGCAATTAGTGACTGTTGGCTTTGTAAGAAAGCGAAAATAGATCAAAGCCACTTTTATCTTTTTATTAAATATTGTAAAGTTAACTTTAGTATGCGCCTGATATTTGCTACTGGTCTTGAGAAATTATTCTGTGTGGACACTGGATTGTTCGGAGACGAATGAAAGCACCTGATATACAACGGTACACAATACTTATTCGCGATAAAGAAAATGATGTGACGTGTTCTTATTCGTCTTCAGACGGTATTTGGTATACGCATAGAATAATTAATTGCTGTTATGAGATTAGTTCTTGTTTTTTTTTATTTAATTAATAATAAATTCTATTTTTTAAGTTGTCTTTATTTGTTTATTTAAAAATAATTTATTTTTAAAATATAAAATAAATTTAGGTGCTTTCACTATTTACTGAAACATTGTTCGATTTCAGTCAAGCTCAACTTAGGATTATAAGGCGAATTGAAAATTCGGAAATAATTTTAGAAAGTAAAAAAATATCTTTTTTTTTATAATATTTTTTCATCGATTAAGACCTCATAGTTTTTAAAAGTAAAATAATATATTAATCTATGAACGACATTGTAAATAAAAGTTAGCCATTATAATATTTCATTCAGGAAATAAGTCATTATTGAATAAGTTAAATACTTATAGCCTTAGCCTTAAACCTTTAATGATAAGCTTCAAGCGTGAGTCTAAAAACTTCTTTAGTAAATGTACAGTTTATAATTTTAAAATTATGAAGTAATAAGTATGAGTTTGTAAGAAGTAAATTGAGAAGGTCAAATTTCAATTAATATAAATGCAAGCATGTGGCATAAATATAACTAATGAATGGTACATGTGTAAAAATGAATATCATACTGTACTTACAGACATATAAAATGGAGCCGTTATTACGTCCTCCGATCGGATGCAGAAGAACATCCGATCGTAGGCAAAAAAAACTCGGTACACCTCGGTACCGCGTTTTTTTTTTCCTACGACCGGATGTTTCTTGCATCCGGTCAACCGAACCAAATAAAAATTCTATAAAATGAGAATTTAAGTGGGAAAATCATTGAATAGTACTTAGCAAACAACAAAGTTTTTAAAGAATTATTTATGAAAATGAATAATCATTATTTTTCAAATGTGAAAAATATTCACTTACTATATAGGGTTGAGTGCCTCCAAACCCCTCAAATTACCCATACCACTACCATTTATACATTAAAAATAAATTTAGATTTAATTTTTCCTTAAAAGTTCCCTATCAAAATTTCAATTCGTCTTACTTATAAACCTTAATGCACATAGAAGCAAATATAAATTGATAACCTAAGGATTTTAGGGTTTGAGTTTATCACTTAAACATAAGAATATGAGGATAATAGGGATGTATGGCGCTTGAACAATTATCAAAACTTCTTTACCCTTCTCTTTCTTGAATCCTCTCAATCAAACTCATTTTAGACATAGACGAAGTCCCTAACCACCTCTTTCACGCTCATGTTCGCACAAAACATGCTATATGACTCAAAGTTTTCCATTGCCTTAATTCATGTCATCCGTCTCCACTGCCTTCCTCTCTTGCTTGTTCACTCGTCTTCTCTCGCTCCTACACTATTCAGTTGAGACTTAAGGTCTTAGCTAAAGAGTTTACTGAAAACAAAAGAGGCTACAAAAAGAAAAAAGGAAAAAAAAAGAGGTTAAATTAGTTGGTTCAATTCGATCCTAAGAAAAGAAAGAGAAATGGTTATTATATTCTCCCAACATCCAAAGAATTTCATCCTCAAAATTCAAATTAATCACATATAATTCATAAGTAATAGTTCTTTCATACAATCCTTAAGACTGAAGTTTATATTTCACAATATTGGCCAAAATGGTCAAACATACATTCAATCACTACTAAGTCATTCAAGTTCAAAATTTTTTTTGGCACCTAATCATTAAAAAAACAACCAAAATGAGGTGCAAAATCTATGACATGTCGATTTCACATTTCGACATGACATCAAAACTATATTAAAAGAACAAAATGAGAATGATCACACCTACCAAATATGAAATGAGGTGTACTCAAAGTAAAGTCTCGATTTGCAGAACCATTCATTTATATAACACTACTTCGAGAAATGAGGTCTTTTAAAACCCTTACATTCTTAAACAAATAAAGACATGTGAGAATTATGAAAAGAGTAATCTCATTCAATAAGCAATCATACCAAATAGCAAAACTACAAGATTAAATGTACGATGTCACCTAGCAAGCAAATCTCAATCTTAGGATAAAGTAGTAAATCATCACACTAACTAGATCTTACACAAACAAAGTAGAATAATACAAAGAACATGTAAGGTCACATCTTGCCTACAATAACATCATGAAGTAAAGCGAGCTAACAAGCAACACCATCTTAACAAATATTCCCTTACAATCATCATAGAATAGTAGTAAGCCTAAGATAATTTCTCATAGAACTCAAAGAGTTAAATTACAATTAGGTAAGGCCTTGCTTTCCTCATATTAGATTAAATAAATTTAAACAATGCATCACAACAATAGATATGAGTGTTATTAAGAAAATCCTATTGCCCTAAGAGCTAAAATCTCATGTGTCCAATAACATCATAGGGCAATGATAAATATTAGCTTCTGACAATCTTAGATATAAAACATTAGATCTAAAAAATAAACATAAACATCACATCTTTGAAATGATCTTATGATAATATCAAAAAATATCATATGCTTTCACGATCATATTATAAGCACATAACCAACTCGTGCTTGCAGTAAATTTAATTAAGAAAATAAAAAAAGGTAACATTTCCTTAAGTGAATTAGGTCATGAGTATCAAATAATCTAATAACACAAAAAAATAAAACAATTATATATCACTATGTAATTATAGACACAATCAAATAGTACCCTGAAAGGTGCAGCAAATTGCTATAAGCATATCAAGAGAACAATCAAACATTATATTCATTATAAATAACTCCAATATATGATTCAAACTAATGGCCTAATAAACAAATATTTACAAGATATCAACTATCATAACACTAGTTAATATCATAATATTATTAAATTTGACTTGGTTGGTTAAACCTTTTCTTATGTTATAAAATTAACACATGTTGTTCAATTATTCAATTTATTCTTACACCTAGAACCTCCTTATTCAAAAAAATACATAGATCCCATGCTTGGATACATGATAAATTAATCAAAATTAAATCAAATATTATATGAACTCAGCACCATGACTATACTTATATAGAAATCTTGAATTTCTCGTCTATTAATGATACTTGCATCTAAATAATAAATTAAAATTAAAAATAGGCCAAGGTTCTGCCTAGAAAAATAATCCTTGCTAAGATTATGCCTAATACCACTTCAGCACAACCTACTCATTGGGCTTAATAGGATATCATGATACCTAATAGGAGGTTACAAGTTTAAAATTCAAAAAATAATTATAAGAAGCTATAAAAACATGATTTCTAATAATATTTTTCTACCAATAAGTACATGGGAGCATCAAAATCCAAATTCATATACTAATATATTCACTTAAATATAAACATAATTTAATGATCATAATAATTCATTCCAAGGGCTAAATCATTATTAAATTAGTTAAATACCTATAATCTTAAATCTCCAATGACATACCTAAAGCATATGCTAGAAACTTCTCTAGAAGATGCGTAATTCTAATAAAAAAATTATAAAATAATTATTGTAGTTTATAAGAAAAATAAACTCAGTAGATGAAACCACACTAAGTAAAATATAGATGGAAATTTATGAGACATAAATTTGAGCAATTAATGAGGTAAGAGTAAAAATGCCTATTAGACAATAACATTTATAGAAAAAATATAAAATACAAGATTTTTCAAATAGGGAAATCATTGAATAATGCTTATTATATAACTTAGTTCATGAATAATCATCTATAAATAAAAAATCATTGTATTCAAATGTAAAAGCATACACCTAAAAGCATATTGTACTTATGTATCCATCAATAACTCTTAGTCATTTATCATTTTCTTCTCTTAGCACTTAAAATTTTTAAGAATATAGGCAATAAGTAAAATTTTCAAGCTAACTATATGTCATATTAATATGACCATTTAAAAAATATTAATAAATAAATCATATTCCATACATATTATTAAAAAATAAAGCATAAAAAAGGATAAAGGAACACGCCCATAATATTGCTCATTTAGTAAACACCTATCAAACAAAAGAGTACAATAAATCATGCACTAATTTGTTCACTCCAACATAGATTGATTCACAAGCCTTGAGTCAAAATAATATATATTAAGCACACATTCAAAGTTGTTCACATAAAAAATATTTAATAATCAAAATAATCAATTAAGCTTATTCTTGTAATAAATGATTTTATGAATTTTTTTCTAATTTATATCTTGTACATTATGGGTTCTAAAAAATTATCTTAACTCCTTTTAAAGAGTTTACTCCAACTAAAACTTTAAGAAAGTAGATTAAATTATGGATTAGACACTAAACAAAGGATTCATTCTCATTTATGTGGTCTTTATAATATAGCTCCAAGTTTCCCATAGGCATAAGCCTCTATGGGTAATTATCTCTTCTAATAATTAATTTTTTTTATTAAGCCAAGTTAATAAGTGTTAAATGCTTGGAGTATACACTACAAAAAATTTAAGTATTACCGGCGGCCATTACCGGCGGATCTATATGTTGTGACTCGAGCTCACGAGTTTTACGTTTTTGATGATAACAAACATTTTTATATCTCATATTATTTTTCATTCTATATTTATTTGTGTGTATTCTAATATTTCAAGAATACCATGCAACATCATACAAAAAATCAGAGCTCAAGATTGGGTTGAATAATGTTATGTTATAAAGGGTCTGTAATATTCATTGATGAAATTTTAATTTCTTGAGTCAAGTCTTGTAAGGGAGTATGCTTGCTTGCTTACCGTGCACACACACTCAAGGGAGTGAGATTTAGTCAAATCTAGAAGATTAAGTTTTGAACTAATCGTACTAGACGATTTTGGATCGTCTAGGACGATCATTTATGAAATTGGAAAACAGCCGTCAATGCTAATTTAGGCAAGATTTTAAGATTTAATTTTTGTCCTTATCATCCCGGACGATCAATACAAATCATGCCTAAATTGATCCTGTGATTTAGGGATTACTTATGTTTAAATTTTTCAATCTGATCATCCTGGATGATCTATATATCGTACATGATGATGTTTGCCTACATACTTAATTTTCTTAAATCGTCCAAGCCGAATTACCATAATTTTTCTTCTAATCATCCCGGACGATCCACAATATCATCCTAGATGATCGGTACAATTTTGTACTGATTGTCCTGGACTATCCTAATATCATCCAAAACTATCAGGTCAAATTCTATACAATTTACTGGACGATCCTGCAATCATCCAAGATTATTTTTGGCACCAGAATTGAGTTTTTAGGGTTTTTTTAAGCTCATCGTACGGGACGATCCTTCGATCATCCTGGACAATATATGGTGCTGAAATTGAGTTTTTAGGATTTTCTGAAGCCCACTTTTTAAGCGTATTGTACTGGATGATCCTGTGATCGTCCTGGATGATAATGTCGGTTTGGTGCATTTAAGAGCCCTTTTGGAGCTCATTTATTTAAGCTTTGTCAAAGACTTTGAAAGTGACTTTGACATCCATTGAAGCTTCATTTTTCTGGAGGAGAGAGAACTTGAAAGGGAGAGAGGAAATGGCGGAGTTTGAGAGAGGGAGAAGATCCTTGGAGGGGGTTTCAAGGGTGTTGCGGATCAATGGTTTATGATTTTGATAATAGCAAACATTCTTATTTCTCTACAACTGTCCTATATACTGACATTTCAGGTTCACACGATCGGACTGCAATTTGGAATCAGCTCAAGATTAGGTAGACTAGGTCTGAGTCAGTTTGTACTCTTTTTTCTTTCTTGAGTCTGTTGTATTTGGTGTGGTACTGGATGATTTGTAATCCTGGAAGATGTTCTGTTGTACCCTAAAGATTTCTATTTTTGGTAACATCGTCCAGGACGATATTTATATCGTCTTGGACGATTTGTCCAAAAATAGAAACCCTAATTAGGGCATCTTCATTAAGGCAGCCTTCATTAGCTAATCGGCCTGGATGATACCTGTATCGGCCAGGACGATAGTCTCAATTCAGAAAGAATTAGCCGCCATAATCAGTTTAAGAATTCTTTGTTTTAGGAAATCGGTCAGGACGATCTTTATATCGTCCAGGCCGATCTAACTCAATTATGCCTAAATTGATCTGGTATCTTTTGAAAAGCATTAATGGTTGATTGATAAGATCATATCGTCCGGGACGATCGCCGGATCAGCCAGGACGATGTCCTGGACGATCTACATCGGACAGCTCGAATTCAGGGCGATGATCAGAACGATTGAAATTGGTTTTAAACTAATCGGCCTGGACGATCGTGATATCGGCCAGGATGATGTAACCAATTTTCTTCTGATCATCCCAAATCATCCCGGGCTGATGAGCTGAATTTGTACTAATCGACCAGGACGATATATACTTATCGTCCTGGACGATAATGTCGGCAACTTGCATTAATGAGCTTGTTTTGAGAGCTTCTATTTATGCTTTGTCAAGACACTTTTATAAGTGTCTTTGGCAGCCATTACAGCTTCGTTCTTGTGGGGGAGACTTGAAGAGAGAGCTTGAAAGGGAGTGAGGAACGAGTGAAGTCTGAGAGGGAGAAGATCCTATGAGGGGGGACTCAAGGGAGTGTGGAGGGGATTCCACACGGTTTCTCTGGCAGGCTTGCATCTTAATACCGTCGGATTCAAGGCTTGTCTCGAGGGAAGTTCACCAAAGAAGAAGTTCACTTTGGTGTCAAAGGACCCGGCGACTCCGCCGCACAGGGAAAGGTGGAAGTGATTTTGTAAGGGCTTCTCCGCCTAGCTGTGGGGGCTAAAGAAGAGACACTTGCTTTAGTGCAATACTTCGAGGGTGCCTCCAAGGAGTGGACGTAGGTCAAGGTTTGACCGAACCACTATAAATCCGGTGTGTTCTTTTCTTATTATTGCTTCCGCATTATTTTCTTCCGCACTTTATTTATGTGGTGATTTTGGTTTGAGTTTTATCTTTGGTTTTAAAGTTATCCGATTCACCTCTCTCTTTGTTAGCCTTGGGCCAGTTCTATAGGGCTTAACATCCCTAACGAACTTTCTAGTGCCATCAGAGCACTTTCAAAGGGAGTGTGGAGGGGGGTTCACACGGTTGCTCTGACAAGCTTGTACCTTAGTACCATTGGATTCAATGCTCATCTTGAGGGAAATTTTGAAAAGAAGAAGATTTCTTTGTTGTCGAAGGACCCATTTACTCCGCCATACCGAGAAAGGTGGAAGTGATTTTGTAAGGGCTTCTCTACTGTTAGAGGAAACATGTCACATCCTTATTGGTATGAAATCTTTTGGGAATGATCATATTGATATAATTGATTAGACATTAGTTCTTTATTAGTAGAAGTTAATATTAAATTTGCCAACCCTATTAAAAATTTGTGGAGGGTGGATGGTTAATTATTGCTTTAAATATTATGGCATTAAATTTTGCTTGAACATTTTTTTTAATTTTATTATTATTTTAGATTTTTAAATTTTATTGAGAATTAGGCCCAAAGTGAATTGTTGTATAATTTAGAGGTATTTAGTGATTATATTCCAATCCAATTAAAATTTACTTTCTACATGGCCTATTTAAAATTTGAAAGCCTAGTTTTGAAAATAGATCCCTTCAATTATGATATGCAACAATCATGCCCTTCATTTGAAGATTTTGATAAATGCACTTTATTATTTTAAACACTATCCACTTTGCTCACTTACTATTGAAGTGTTGGGTTCATCACTTACAAGACAATGAATGTTCTTTAAACACTCACTGTAATGTTTGTCAAGGTTGCACAAGTCTTTTGGACTCTTATCCTCATGACAAGGATGATCAGAGGTGAAATGTTGAACTTAAAATCATACCCTATTTGCAAGGCTACCCACTTGAGATCATTATGTAACTATGAGTTTGATTTAAAAAAGAGCTTACAATACTTTAGAGTAATGGCATAATCATTTTTAAGGTAGTTTCATGTTTCTAAAAGTTGGGTAAGTCTGAATTCAATTTATTTTTAGTCCACATACATTCTTAGACTTTTATGTCAATGACTTTAAGATATTTATAAGATCATATACAGATAATTCAATTTAAGCAATTTTAATATTTTTGTATGTACACATCTTTCGATGCATTTTAATAGTGCAATTACATGTGTCATGATGCGCTTGCATGCTTTTGATTTATTACAATGTTCACTATTTTTTAAAATATAGTTTCTTTCTTTTGATGTACTTATATACATTTTGATGCACTTGTTTAGTGCACTTCCATACCTTTTAATGTAGTTGCATCTTTTTTTGTGTTGTAATTGAATTTAAAAGTTGTTTCATGATACATGTACATTGAAATTTTAAATGTATACTTGAGTAGGTTGCAAAATTTCATTGTAAAACCATGCAGGGGATGTCACAAATGAATTAGGTGATTGATTTGTTGTGTTTGTGTTGATGGAAGGAGGCAGTTGCAAGTAGGTTTAGGTGATGGAGTTTGGTGTGCAGGTAAGAGAAGAAGTACTTGGAAGATCCAATGGGTTAGAATGATTTATGGAGTTATGAGAGGGAGAGAGAAGAGAGGTTCATGTTTTATACAGGCTACTTCAATGAGCCCAGGTTAAGATAAGATGCTACTTCAGTAACGTCATCCTGTGTCATACCCAAAAGCATTATATTATTGCCAAATCATCTATAACTAGGTGTTATGACCTGCCACTATATGGTGGAAGTCACCTGATAGGTGATGACTTCCATGCCATGTGGAAAAAATTGCCCATTACATGGTGATTTTCCTTTTTTTTTTTAATTTCAAAGCTAGTTGTTGGCTAGGAAATAGTCTCAAGGGGCCTATTTAAGGAACAATTATTACGTCCTCTGACCGGACATAGAGCTACGTTCGGCCGCCAATAACATGTCGCCACGTGCTCTTGCTCTTTACCGCGCGGCCCGACGTCTTGACCCGGTCCGGAACCCGGGAATGCTATGTTCACGTATTGCTAGGTAAAAACTCGGTATAGCTCGATATTTGCTCGGTATTGCTCGGTATTGCTAGGTATTACTTGGCAATAATGAGAAATACCGTGCTGTGAAGACCAATACCGAGTAATACCAAGTTGTACCGAGTTGTACCGAGTTTTTCTAAAAAACTCGGTACAACTCGGTATTTGCTCGGTATTAGTTATTGCCGAGCAAAATCGACAAATACCTAGCAATACCTAGCTAAAATCGAGAAATACCGAGCAATCCTGGGTCCATTCCGGGTCGAGTTGTCGGAGGGCGCAATAAATAGTGAGAATGCGTGGCGCGATTCTACTGGCGGCCGAACGTAGACTTACGTCCTATGACCGGACCAAATAAAAGTTCCTATTTAAGCCCCCATTCACCCTAAATGATCCTCCTTTTCTGTTTTCTTTCCTAATCTTCTATGTAACATTTTTTTTAGGAGTTTTTGCAGTGAAAAAACTTGTTCATTGAAGCCGCTAGTGCCAATCATCTTTTCAACCTGATAAATTTTTATAGTTTTGATATATTTTCTAATTTTGCTAGGAAGATGTTAGAATTATTTGAACTTTTATTTTTGAGTTTATTTTCCAAATTTACATTTGATAAGACAGACAAAATTCAAGATTTCAAGAATCTGAAAGTTTTAAAACCTTACTTGTTACATTTGTAATTAATAAGGGATTTTAAATTTTGAAGAAACACTCATATTTAAAAACTTTTAAGGTTAACAGAACCCTGTCCACCAAATTAGAGATTCAAGCGGGTTTGTAAAATTTTGATATTGACAACACTTATCTAAGGAAGAATTAACAAGATAGCTAATATAAGAAGGGTGGTCTTAGCTAATAAAAGGTATACGCATGCTACTGCTATATAAAAATATAAGTAGCTACTATGAATTGAGGGAGGCACCCTCCCCAATATAGTAACAAGAAAATCTAGAAAAAAAAATAAATTATAATTATAATTTAGTCAATAACATGTCATCTCAAAAAATAGAAATATTATTTTATAATTATGTGGGCTTCAAAATTTTGTTCCTCGGCCTCTCCGCGGACCCCCTTCTTTCTTCTTCATTTATTTTTAGGCCATCAAGGAGAGTTTTAACAAGTAGGTTTTAGGGTAAATTTTTAAAACGAATTCTAGATTGTGAATAAGACATCACCCAGAGATTTTACCCTCATTTTGTGAGAAATTTATGATTAGAGTCCAGGTTTCCTGTAGTTGCAATCCCCTATAGTTAATTATCCCTCTTAGTAATGAGAGAAAAATTTTGTTTAAGGCTAGTTGTTAAACATATACATGGGATCCATAGATACATAGCATCTAACGTATAATAACAACATGATTTAGCATTTAAGAATATAATATTTAAAATTAGAAATTTCACCATCTTTTACTTTAAGCGGATGGTGGGGGAAATGATGATGAGCCTGATCAAGATCCCATGATTCCATTATCTCAGGTCATCATGGTCCCTAATCACCATAGTTAGAGGCAGTGGCGGAGCCAGAAAATATCTCTAGGGGGGGCCTAAATTTTTTTTAATTATATTATTATTTTCCTTCAATTTTTTACATCCAGACTTAGACCAATATAATCAATATTAAAAATGATAAAACTTTGTTAGTGAATTAGTTTATTTTTTTCCTTCACAAAATGACTTCTATTATCAAATCACTCGATTTTTGCAAGAACATATTTAATATATTAACTAAATACGTGATATTAAAAATCTCATTTCAAAAAAAAAAAATCATAAAATATCTTTAAGATCGAATCAATATAGGATTAAGCTAATATCAATCAAGAAAAAAAATGTAAATGAATAGGAAATTAAATTGGGAGTGATTTGAATGGATGACCGATGTTAAATTTCTTGATCGTGGACTGTTTATTGGGCATTTAAATGTCTTAGTGATATCATAATTCGGCGATCTTAGGCTCGTTGGATTCTTCTTGTCTAGCCGCTCGATTCGACTATAAGCATGTTATGTTTGGAAACCGTTTGATAATCCAAATTATGGTTTGAACCTTCCAAATATGCTTCGGGTCTTTGATTTGGAGTCATTTGGGTTCGGATTGAGTTGAATTTGGTGTCGTTAGGTTTGTGTTTTTGAGACGTTCAGTTTGACTATAAGTTTACTGAAATCGGAGTTCAGATGGTCTCCGAATTAATTTTTGAAGTTACCAACTTAATTTTATATTGAAATTAAAAAAAAAATTTCAATTTTTTTAGGGGGGGGGCACGTGCCCCCCCTTGCCCCCCCCCCCCTCCCTCCGCCCATGGTTAGAGGGCTAGTCTTCCTAACTTGATAGAAGGATCCTTGTCGACAACCATGAGTTACTTCGTCCAATGGTATCTTATAGACCTAGCATAAATATTTTTTAAAGGGATAAATCTTAATCCACCTTAGCTAATAGAGGGCTTTATACCCTAAAAATTATATCCTATTTATTTATATCTCAAGAATTTGGAGCCATTTGGGAACATATGGGCTCTAACCATAACCACAATTTAGTGGTGGCATTTTGCAGGAAAACCACCTGGTTCAAAGGGTCTATATTATAATTGTTTATCAGTTGTGTTATTTGGTGGTGAAACCACTAGTTAGAGAACACGTGCCATATCCTTACTAAAAAAAATTATTTGAGAGTGAATCACATTGATATTCTCTACCAGACATTGGCTCTTTATGAGCTGAAGTTATTTTCAAATCTTTTCACCTCAACAAATTATTACAGATGGTGAATAAGTATTTTAGTCTAAGTATTTAAAGGTTAATTTCAATTTTAAACATATTAAGCTTTTGGGGATTTTTGAGTTTTGAATTTTTTTGGAAATTTAGGAGACTTTTGAAGTATTTGGGATCCCCTCCGATTGAGATTTACATTCAACACTATTATCATCAGGGTATTTATGGGGGTTTTTTACTTTGTTGATTGAACCTTATCAACTCTGTCTACTTGTTGATAGAGGATAAGGTTTTTTATTGACTTCATGCGTTCATTAATAAATTTCTTCTATTGAGGGCCTTGAAGGCCTAATATGGGTGTATGAATTAAATATCTTGGAAAATATTTTGATCGTATACTTATTTAGTAGTTTGATCCATGTCATTTCTTATCCACCCACATATAAGGATCGAGATTAAATATTAGTTCATTTATTAAGCCATTTAGTATCCTCAAGTGTCATATATGTACCTATAACATGCTCGTTCAGGCCCATGCGGGTATAAGTATTTGCTTGCATTTTGAATAATGCATTTATATGAGGTATTTGTACAATGGTGGTATGCATGCATGTATAATGGATGTATTCAGTTAATTTACATGCCCACAAATACATTTATATTTTCATCTTGTGTGTTAACATACTTATGCATGTACTTGGGTATTTTTCATATGTGTATGCATATTCATGTTTTGTATTTGCATATTACTCAACTATGCTTGCATGATGTATTGATGTGTAGTGCAGTAACTTAATGCATGATCATAGCGCATGATGTATTTGCATGATATGAATATATAATGCCCACATACACTTTTATGATAATTTTGTGTTGTTGTGCAGTACATGAGGTGCTTGTATAATATATTATGCATGTTGTAATGCTTTTATTAAGACATTTTAAAATATTTAGAACTAATCAGTTATGTGAATGATTATCATTTGGGTGTGGGCAACATTATATTTAGGAGCTTATAGATGGCTTTTATCTGCTTGTACGAATATTGCAGATATGGTGGCATGGCGCTGCACTGTAGGTCATTTGCTGCTCTATGCAATTAGACTTTTGTGCACCAATGAGTCTCCAAATTTTGTTTGTAGATGCTCATATTTATTACTAGCTTGTCTCTTTTGCTTGTTGGCAGTGCATTGCACTTGTTTCAATCTTCTTACTCGCACCTATAGAGGATATGTCACCCTTGCAATGCATTCCCTATTGTTTCTTGTAAGCAAGATCGTTGTATGTGTTATGAGCCTTTGATTGTTATTTGTGGGTGAGTTATACTGAATGTATATCTTCTAGCTCTGCTTATTTATGTTTGCATTCATTACAATTCTTTTATATTTTTCTTGTAAATAGTATATTGTATGCATGACAAGTCTTATCCATTAGCTCGTAGGTACTTGCATTTTCTTGTATTGGTAGCTTTTTTTTTTTTGTAAAGGATTAATGCATTCCATTGTATATTGAGTTGTCGTTAAATGTACAAATGTCCTAGCATTCACTACATGTTGCATTTGTATATTTGTAGGGAGGTTGATGTGTTCATTTGTAAGTTAATGTGAGCTGTCAGATAAGCTATATTCAACACTGATTTTCCTACGTGCCTTAACTGGAAAGTTTCTACATTCATCTGCATATTGGCTTTGTGTTCATAATAGATTGTTGTATGTAGAATTTCTCCATTGTCATTACTTGCAAGTCAAATAACATATTTATTTGCAAGCTGAATGATACTAAGTGCAGGGTTGTTATTGCATTCCTTGTAGTTTACTTGTCTACATTTGTTGAGAATCTCATAGAGATTGACAAGCTCACTTGTAAGTTGAATCTTATAAGGAGGTTTTTATATTTGTCGCATGCCTCCTGTGTTTTACTCATGAGCATGCTATTAAGTTGAACATATCATTTGTATTCATTGCAGTCTTGTTGTTCATTTAGGTTCAAATCAACTCTAGTATTGTTTGTATAAGTTTAGATCTTCAATTTTCTGAATTTTGATAGACTCTCGATGTCTCCCTCATTTAGGGGAAACTTTAGGGAGGTCGTCCTTCCTTACCATGCTATGAGAGCTCATAGGATAGGTGTCGAGTGACACCATGGTCGTAGTCTTTAGCCCTACCAAGCTACGAGACTTATAGAAGTCTTTGAGGTACCTGTTTGAAAGAAGGCGCAATTTTATTCCCCATCAACACTGAGGCATGTACATGTACTTAATTTTATCCTCATCAGGATACATGAGTGCTTAATGGCCTACCCATTGCCGCAACTGTTTCGCCGAGTTCCCTCCCATCATGCTACGAGAGCGTGTAGGATGGTCCATCAACACACCATGAGTGCCAAAAGTGGAATTTTTAGAATTTTTTGAGTTTTAAGAGAAGCATACCTTGACTAGAGAAGTGACTTTGTCAGTGTTAAAGACAAGAGGGCCGATGTACAAAAATTCTTTTTTCTTTTTTTCTCTTTTTTTAATTTTATCTTTTTCCTATTCTTCTTATTTTATTTATTTTTTGTTTGCAAAGAGAGAATTTTTACCTGTTTGAGATAATTTTCTCTCTATTTGAGTGGATTACTATTTGCAACTAGATGAAGATGGGTATAGCGGGTCAACTGTTATAAGGATATGTGAGTATAATTCAACTACTTTACTATAGGCAGAGCAATGAGAGAGGTAGAGGAAACCATTAAGGTAGGAGTTTGATTGGCTCATCAGCCTCGATTGCTAGGGCTAAGCACGAACATGATTAAGCATGATTTGATAGGCTATAAGGAGGAGGTGAGTGCAGATCAGCTTTGTTTGCATGATTGGAAGTTGAACAGCTTAAGGTTCGGCTAGGTTGTCTTGGCATGAGGGAGCTGATTGATTGACTAGATTGAGTGGGGCCTATTTTTGGCTGAGAGGGAGGAGATAGAAGGCTTGACCTTTGTATGGATATTGAGCAGTAGGAGGAATCAGGATTTGTAGTTGGTGCGGGTTTAACAAGGCAGGTTGTGGAATCAGAAGTAGTGATTCTACTTAAAACTAAGGTATATGGCAGGCTCGGCTTGGTCAATTGATGGGAGTGGTCATACAAGGTGTTTATGGTTTGAGGGGAAGGCGCATTAGAGGTCTTGGGTGTAGCAAATGAGGATGGGGATCGACATAGTAGTAGAGTTGTTTGACTATTAAGAGTTCTCGCATGTATTGAAAAGAAAATGGAAGCTTCATTTTGTCAACATGAGCAAAACATAGGATTCAACATTTGTGGAATAAGTGAATCATGGAGTAGCATTGGTGCTAAGGAATAGAGATTTTATAGGATTTAATTGGGATATGAGTAGGATTTTTAGAGGGTTTACATAGGTGTGTGTGTGTGTGTGTCTATATATATATATATATATATATATATATATTTAATATATATATATATATATATATATATATATAATATATATTAATTTTTTGGGAATTTAACGTCAACAAATGTTCCCCAATAATTATGGTACACATCTAGAGCAAACCATATTTATTGTATGCTGATTGACCCTGTGGATCTACAAATATTTTTTGATGTCACACTGAGATTTTCATTTTACAGATCTCTAAGAGCTTGTGGATGTCACAGTGAGGTTTTTTATTTGTGGATCTCCAATAGTCTATCTCAAGTCTCTGTAGTTCTCTAGATGCACTTGTAGATAATAGTATGGCTGACATGTTGGCTTCAGTCCAATAGAAGCTCATAGGATAGTGACACAATATAGTAGATAGCATTACCACCTGTTATTCTCTTTTACCACCATTTTCATTTTAATTTTCAGCATTTTTGCATATGTTTAACATTTATCCTTATTTCAATCATGTCTAAATATAACATTTTAGTTATATAATTATATATTTCATTCAGAATTTGTCCGAGTTTTTTAGATTCACCAGTTTGTAAGACTATATTGTCTCAAGTTTTTAATAGTTAACTTCAACTTATGTACACCTTTTACTTTCTTAATTTCTTTTAATTTTTGCCTCATGTTTACACTACTAATTTTTTTATATTGATGCCTCACTACTTTGCGCAAGTCCTTACAAGAAAATGATGCTAGCTAGTTAGTTGTCACAAGAGGCTTTTGCTCTGGTACATTTTTACTTTGTTTATTTGTGTAGCTCTTCTCTCTTTCTTTTGTTGCTTACTGGTATCATTATTACCCTACATAGGTTGCACGAGGAGCAAGACACTGGTTGGTTATCTATTACAGAATACCTTATTTTAGGTACACCTTTCTTTTATAGCTTTAAATACGCTTGCATAATCTTTTCTCTTTTTTTCTAATAATGCTTTTGTTGGTTTGTACATGTTTTTTGAGGATTAGATTATTGGCCAATTGGCTACTGCAAGAGACCTCAATTTAGGTACATTTTTCTTTTTGTAGCCTTACATATATTTGTATAGTCCTTCCTCTTTCTTTCTGCTGATGCTTCTATTGCTTTATGCAGTTTCCAGAAGTGTAGTGTCTAGTCTTTAGAAGCAGGAAAGTGAAGTTATCGACTTCCTTTCCTTTCATAGATTTAGGAGATAGACTTCGATCCTCTATGAAAGATAATATACCATTTCTTTTTTTGTTGGCTAGTGTAAGCTTATAAAAGATTCAATTTGCTAATTTGTATATGCAAAATTCAAATCAATAAAATAAATTCAATTTATGATCTTAGCTGTTTATGATTTCTTTTTTTTTTTCTACCTATGTGACTTGTGCTCATTATTTTAAACCCTCGTTGGAGTTAGCAGTCGCACTTTTTTCATATCTTTAGCTTGAGTTATGAGGTTATTATTCCTCCTACGTTATGCTTTATGCATGAGGCATTTGTATAAGATTTATAAATTTTGGGTTAAATTGGTAGTACCAAATATAGGTAGTACCTCGACCCTTAACTAGTCAAGAAGACATCAATCTGGGTTACTTAAACTTATCAATTTGGGTGAGCTAGGATTTAGTAGCTTTTATCATTCATTTATTAAAACGAGGGTTTCTTTACTATGGCCATCCTTATAGCTTGTCGAGTAGATGGAGCTACAAGTGAATCAGCCATATTTTTGCTTATTTAGTCCAACTTCTTACGCTCTTTCAAGATCTTAACTTGGGCTATGAGAAACACACTCCCCAATATTGAATTTACTGAAGCTGATAGATTTGGAGTCAACCTTTATGGTTAAAGTCTTTGGAGTCTATACACATTATGTAGATGTCTTGATTGGGAATTTGCTCTCCCCACTATAACTTTGACTCTTTGATTATTTAGGAGAACCTTGTGAACTATGACTACTTGAACTTGCCAAGTTAAATAATTTATCATTCTTCTAATAGTCTCTATTAACGGGTTCATGAAGTGGGTGTTCCTCTACTACGGCCTTTCTTATGCCTTGTTGAGTAGATGAAGTTACTAGTGATTCAACCATATTTAGACTTGTTGAATTTGACCTCTTACACCCATTCAAACCTTAAGCTTCAGGCTGCAAAAGAACTTATGCTATTCTAGCTTGACTTTTTAGAGTGTATGCTACAAAGGTCTTCTTTCTTGACTTTTGAAGTCTTGGTATGTTGGAAATGGTAGTTTCCCAAACTTTTTGAACAATAACCTGCATATTCTTTGAAAGGGAAATCATTATATGACGAAAAATTCATATTTGATGATTTTAAATATTTATTTAGAGATCTTGATGCGTAGCATGATGTCAAACCAAAAAATTATTTTAAAAGCCCCCTTTCTTACGAGTAAAATCAGATGATGAAATTTTAACCCCAAATAAGCACATGATGCGGTGTTAACCCAAATAAATATTTAAAATATCTCCTATAATGTGGGGAGATTTTAGATAGGTTTTAATCATGAAACTAAAAAAAATCCCCCTATGTTAGAGAGTGATTTTCATGAGATGTTTGAAATGCTTTCTTGTGCTACAAGAGTATTTCAAATTATACAATATACATGTCGATAAGTATACATTAAATATATAGTACATTAAATACAAAATTTTCTTGAGGGGACTTTTATGCATGGTACTTCTTTAGGTATCGACCGTTGATTAAATATGTGGGCCTCTGATTGTGTAGGTTAATAAGATGATAAGCTCCTCCCTAGTACATCTTTTAGATAATGAAAAGGGTCCTCCCAATTGGACTTTAACTTGCCACCAGTTCTTCAGTGTGGGATAATTGACCTTCTCAGCATCTAGACCTACTTTCCTTCTTGAAGTACTTAGTGGCACACCATCCAATCAAAGGATTTGGTCATCCTTACCTGATAGATTTCTAAATTCTTTTGAGCATGCAGTCTCGTTTTAGCAAGTGTGTCAAGCTCTTCCATTCTCAGTCAAGCATCTTGCTCTAGTGCGAGATCATGTTGAATAGCTACCTGAAGTGAAGGTAGCACGATCTCTAGTGGAAACACTACTTCAACCCCAAACACTAATGAATATAGAGTGGCTTTGGTTTACATCTTGTAAGTTATAAGATATACTAATAACACATCTACGATCTTAGTATGCCACTCCCTTTTATTCTTGGTGAGAATCTTCTTCAGTAGCTTCACTAGTGTCTTGTTAAAAGCCTCCACCAAGCCATTTTCACTTGAGTAGTACATGAATGAATATCACCAATTGGTTTTAAACTGACCAAAATTTTTTTGGATTTTGGTGTTCTTGAATGATATATCATTTTCTAAGATCATACATTGTTGTACACTAAATCTATATACAACTATGTGTAAAGAAATTTATTACTTGTTCGGATGTGACTTCTTTAAGTGGTGCTGCTTTTGCCCACTTAGAGAAGTAGTTGGTTGCTGACAAAATGAAATGATGCCCTACTAATGATGATAGATCTATCAGTACAATAATATCTATACCCCAACAGTCGAATGGCCAAGATGACACTATAGGGTGCAATATATTTGGCAGTTAATGTATGACATCACTATGAATCCAACACTCAGCAAAGGTCCAAGGATTTCACCATTGACAGGCAATAATAATCTATTATCTCATTTTTAATAGCCATTTTATGGCATGATTGCTGTGCACCACAAAGTCTTTCATCAATTTTAGCTATCACCTTATCTGCCTCTTTGGTTCTTAGGCACCTCAGCTACATATGGTCAAAAGGTCTTTGATATAATGTGTTGTTGATGAATGCGTACTGCAAGGCTCTTTTTCATATTTATGTAGCTAGTGACTTGTCTATTATTTCTTTCTCTGAAGTAATCAATGAATGGTTTCTTGTAATCATGTTCCTCTTTGACATCCAAGAAAATCCACCATAATTCTTAGGCGATGCTAGCTTTATGCATCCTTTTAACTATTTGATATTTAGCAAGCAGGTTCTCGATAATGATTTATTGGAGAGGTTAAGGATCAACCATAGTTGTATCATGTTAGCTTGGATTTTGTATTTTTTCTTCGTACACAAACTATAAAATGTCTAGTTCAAGGACTTGATGAGTGTAGATTCCAATCAACTCAAGCTTATCATCCATATTTGCTATCTCCTTGGCTAAATTAGTTATACAATCAGCTTTACCATTTTTAGCTCAGGGAAATTGAGCTATCTTAATGTTTAGAACTTGCTTCATAAGCTTGAGAGCTCGTCAGCAATAATAGGCAGACTCATGCTTACAAATTTTGTAAATGCTCAGAACTTGATTTATAATAAGCTTAGAATCACCATGAATTTGATGGGTCAGGATTCTAAATAGAATTACAATCTCTAGACTTATTATTAATGCCTAATATTCAACTTAGTTATTGGTTTGATGTTTGGTCAAACTGAATGAAAATTTTATTATGCCTTCTTCAGGCACTATGAAAATGATTCTGATGCTAACTTAAGCTTTTTCCAGATTTGGAGGTTGGTCGGGTTTAATCGATGAAGCTTCATTGAAGTACATCTCCTAGACCTGTAATTTCTCTTTAGGTATATTATCATTGAGTGTCAACTCTGTATGAATAGGATACACGATGAGAAAAATTGTTAGTTCTTTCCCCTTAATTGTTATTTGTGGAACATAGGTGATATTAAACTATAGAAGTATCACTGCCCACCTAGTTAAATAACCTATTAAAGTTGGTCTTATCATCAAGAACTTAAGTGGATCAATTTTTGATATCAATGTAATTTTATGAGATAGCATGTAGTGGCAAAGTTTTTAGACTACCAAAATTAATACCATTTAATGCTTCTCAATTTGATAGTAATAGATCTTTGCTCCAATCAACCTCTAACTAATGTAATAGAGTGCATTCTCCTGACATTTTTTATTATACTTGCTCAGTAATGCTCTAAAGGATTCTTCCAATGCAGTAGTGTACGATACAAGAGACTTCCTCAGAGTTGGTGCTACAAGAATGAGCAGATTCAACAAGTATCTCTTAATGCTGTCAAAATTCTCCTTACATTCTCCATTCCATTAAAAGCAAACATCTTTCTTCATCAGCTTTGAAAATAGATGGAACCTACCCGACAGATTCAATGTGAATCACTGAATGAAATTTAGTTGTCCTTTCAAGGAATAAAGTAGTTGAAGGCTATTGGGCAGCAACATCTCCATAAGCACCTTGATTTTATAAAGGTCGATCTCGATTCCGCTGCCTTGCCACGAGTGCTAAAAGTGAGTTTTTTAGTTTGAAGAGCATTATACCTTAATGAGCAAGGTCGGATGGCAACTATTTCAATGTTGAAGGCACGAGGGCCAAGGCACTTTTTTTTTTTTGAATTTTTTTACCTATTCTTCTTAAAGGATTCATGTCATTATCGTTCGACAAGTTTTACGCTAGCTGTCGACTACCTAACGCAACCCTCCACTTTTCTCATCTAGGACTTGGGACCTGGCAACGGCGGTGTTATTGTTGTTGTTGTTATTGTACCTATTCTGTTTATTTTTTATTTTCTTTCTTTCTTTACTTCTTCTATTATAATATATATATATATATATATATAAATATATATATATATAAATATATAAATATATAAATATATATATATAAATATATATATATAAAGAGAGAGACAGAGAGTGAAAGATATGGTAAGAGGGAGAGAGAGATGAAAGTTCGTGAGGGTTGTTAAACCCTAAAAAAATAGTCCCAAGGTTAACCAAGATAGGGGGTGAATTGGTTATTTAAAAATTTATCTAATAAAAAAGAAAATCTTTTTGAATATTTTAAAACAAACATTTTATGTGATAGAAATAATAATTTCATAATTACAAGAATAAAAGATTTTGACCCTAAAATAAATCATAAAATAATGCGGAATTAAATGTGAAAGAGTAATCAGGAAGAATATACAAGATTTATAGTGGTTCGATCAACTTGACTTATGTCCAATCCCTCGAAACTGTTTTTCTAGGTATTGCACAAAAAGTTGTGTCACTCATTTTTCCCCGACAACAAGGAGGATAAGTCCTTACAAAATCTTTCCACTGACCTGGTGAGGCAGAGTACCTTAAATCCTTTTACTGCCTCTAGGAGTGGGCAGAGAACCTTAGAATACATTTACTCGCTTCTGGAGTAGGAAAAAAATCATAAAATCCTTTTTCGCCCTCCTGGTGAAGGCAGAGAACCTAGATCTAATGCTGATGAAGATCTCCCTAAGAGACAAAAAGTAACTAGAAAAGCAACTTGAAGAAGATAATGGAAACATTGCTTGGAGTAACCTTTGGTAATACCTCACAACTCCCCCTCATAAGAATTTCTCTCTTTCTAAACCTTCTCTCTTCCTTCTCTAAGCTCTTTCTCATATCAACTCCATAGCAAAATATTGTCTTAAGTCGTAAAAACAAAGCTTAAATAGAGAGCCTCAAAAGTAGCTCTAATTTTCAACTTACCGTCAAAGATTATCCAGTACGATTGATAGATTGTGTAGTATGATTAGTACAAAATAACCCTTTCAGCCAGTACGATCTGCTTTGCACTGTACAATTAGTTCAAATATTTCATACAGATCGTTCAGTATAATTCTGCGATCATCCATGATGATTAGTTCAATATATTATATTAATCATCCAGTATGACATGGGATGATGACACGCGATCTACATATTGACCCATAACCCTCTCAGGATGTCTAGTATGATCCCTTGAATGATTAGAAGAAAATAATGGTTTTCATCTTAGATGATAGGGGATTATCCCATGAAATATAATAGATCATCCAGTACGATCTAGGTAGATTATTATGTATGATATGATCGAGCAATATGACTATAACTATTCCCCTAATCATCAGATTAATTTAGTCATGATTATCATAAATTGACCAAGATAATGAATTTCATCCTATACGATTAGAATAAAATTTGAAAAATTAAAATATTACCTAAATTGTGATTGGTGTCTATTTTTCACAATCTGAACTGATCATCCTGGACGATGTTGAATTGTCCAGTTCGATTAGTTAAGAAATCTTTTTTTTAGGGGAAAGTCACGGAGAGACTTACACGTTAATTATAGGTAAAATGTATAAAGTCCTTATAGGGGCCTCGAGCTCTCTAATGCTCAAAAGAGCTACAAAATTAAAACCAAAAAAACATATGAGCTCAAGATCCATACTAGGAAAAAGCACAATAACACCTAGATGCATTCTAAGGTGCATAAGAAGGAGCACCCAAAAAGAAGAAAGGTAGCAAAAAAAAAAAAGAAATGAGATCCAACTTCCTATCCAAAAAATTAACAACACGATCACTTGCACAGCAAAGCTCCTACAAAAAGGGATGTATGCCACAAAAGAGATAGCACAATAAACCATAATCTGTAAGAGGAAGAAAATATCACCAGTTGTTGACATATGCTCTACAACAAAAAAAAATATATAAAGAAAGCTTAAACAGTTACTTACCTACACGAGCCATACACAAATCCTGCCCAAAATCCCGATATCATCTACAGTGTCGCGTCCACAATCTGTGAATGTTGCCAAAGTCAGAAGCCCATAACCGCATGTGTTGTCGTGCCCTCATTGGCGTCTTTAAAAGAAGACTAAATGGCTCTGTATTTCTCAGTTCTCTTCCACGCTTGACACCAAAAACTCCCATAGAAATCTCGCTCATCCTCTCCTTCTCCACGCACAAGCTCTGAACCAAAGCTCTCCAACCTGATGCTTCTTTGAGCCTCTCCCTACTGCAAGCCTAAAGCTTCAATCCCAAACCCCTAGCCCATCGCTGCTTCCGATTCCTGCAAGCCAAAATCCCCTTCCCACATCCGAAGCCTGACTACCTATCTTCTTTCTCTCCGCCTCTCAAAAAAAACCCATTCAAAGTTTCACACCACCAGAACCTCCAGCCTCATCCGCCTCTCTTGCTGATGCCAGAACCCATCTCCAATCCATAGAGAGAGAGAGAGAGAGAGAGAGAGAGAGAGAGAGTCCTACCCTTCTTAGCCTCCTCTGACATTCTCTTCCTGTCAGTTTGGAAGTTATGGCATTTCTGATCGAAAGTAACTGCAGGAGCTCGCTTGTTGTGTAGGTAACTCCCTCCATACACGCGCTTCTTCGGCTGAATCCTGTAAATAAAAAGGGAAACAGAGGATTTAGCTCCTATGTGAGATTTGGCAGTTACCTAAATTCCATTTATACATGATTTAGCATTAATCTTATTCTAATCCTGCATTAATTCATTTCAACCGTACATCAAATCATGTATAATTCTTGTTGAATTAAAGCATTTGTTTGAATCAGTTATAATTAGTTTTATTTTAATTATAATTATTTATTCTTAATATTAATTAATTATTACTTTAATTTTATTATAATTAAATTTAATTATAATTCATTATTTTT
Organism: Dendrobium nobile; assembly: GCA_022539455.1. NCBI lineage: Eukaryota > Viridiplantae > Streptophyta > Magnoliopsida > Asparagales > Orchidaceae > Dendrobium > Dendrobium nobile. The sequence goes on along the minus strand of CM039721.1, from coordinate 13,626,901 downwards.
AATTATAATTACTTATTAATTAATTATAAATTAATCATAATTAATAAAATTTAATTATGATTACTTTTTTTTATTATAATTAATTATTAATTAATTAGGAAATAGTTATAATTAAATATAATTAATTATAAATAATAATTTAATAATAATTAGTTATTATAAATTATAACTATTTATTATTAATTAAAATTAGTTATAAGTAATTAAAACAAAAAAAATCCTTTCTTGCCTTGCCTCAACTTACATGCCAATACCACCGACGACCCTTTGCTAAGGTATAAAGTTTTGCAATCTTTAAGAGCCTATTTCGGTGCTTATAGTGCGGCGAGTAACCACTCATGCACGCTTTTCTTAGCATGGTGGCTGGAAACTCGTCGTGGTACTTATGGCGAGGCGGGTAATCCCCCTAAAGTCTGTTTTCGATATTCGTGGCATGCCAAGGGACCACCCATGCATGCTTTTCTTAGCATGGTGGGAGGAAACTTGGTGCAGTGCTTATAATGAAGCAGGCAATCCCTGTGCACACTTTTCTTAGTGCGACAGGATAAAAATATAAGTACCCGTACATGAGAAAAGAACCACTTTTTCAAATACCTTCTTTAAAAGACCCATGCACACCTTTTTTGGCTGGTGGATGATAAAAAAAACTATGGCCGCGGTGTCTCACATCACCAACCGTGCATGTCTTTCTTGATGTGGCAGGTAGGCTGCCTCTTGGTTTTTCCCCTAAATAAGGGAGACACTGGGAGACTGCCAAAATTTTGTCTAAAAAAGGACAAGGACTTGAACAAAAAAAATGAACCGGGACTTGCAACAAATGACTTAAGTGAACTCAAACAAATCAAGCAAAGAACTTGAAAATAAATAAGATTTTGACCTAAATGAATTCAAACTTGAATTTGATTTAGGTATTAAGTGAATATGACTTGAACTAGTTGGATTCAAACTCAAATGAATAAAGAACTTGATTCAAACTTGACTTGACTAGTTTAACTCAAGTAAAGACTTGGATGAACAAAAGGAGACTCGACGAACATAAGAGGCTCATATTGAGCCTGAACTTTATTTGAACATATGAAGGACTTTCCTTGGACTTGAACTTGAATGCACCATAAGTACTAGCATTTTGATGAATCCACAACAACTTTCAAATGGACACCAACATTTAATACAAGCAAAGGAACTCTAACTATAACTTGCTTTTGATCAACTGTATGAAATCTCCAATAGAGATTAAAGATCTTCAAAAGTACAAATGCCAACATATTATGTGTTGTATATCAATAAGCATGATATATGGTACAAACGAGCATCCAGGAGAAAATCTGGCATACAGTGGTCTACCTATGAATGCGATAGCATCTTTATAACCAAGACCAACATATACAAATATGCCTATTGAACTTTGAAAATAGTGAAAGTTAAAAGGAATATGTGGCTTGATTGCGGGCTAAAGTGCAAAGCCTTTAGCAAACATTCCACTTACAAGTGGTGGCAATTGACATGCAAAATTCGTATCAATCACTTAAGTAAATACAATGATTCCTATGAGTAAGCATCAATGAGTAATAATCACATATGAGAGACAAACAACAAAATTGAAATGACTCATGGCCTTCAATTGAGCAATAAGTAAGTGTAATTGATTCGTTGCAAATCCTTAGTAAATAGAGACAGGTAGAATGTAGTAGATACATGCACCTACAAAGTACCATGGGTGACAAGAAACGTCATGCAGTAACTGCTAAGATCGTACTTGTAGTCAATAAGAATTTAGTGTTAAATGATTACACTAAACCTTCTGTAAGTGAAGATGAAAGATTTGCAATACATATAATTTCTCTACAAATACAGATGTACGTACAATATGCCACTTATGTGTATATGTAAAAAGACTTAAATAAATGCAGTATCATGTAGTCAATTCTAGTCTATAAATGGACACATCTACCTGCAGCAGTAGTGGATGTGTTGTAAAGACTAAAGGCCATAAAAAAATACATAAAGAATGCAACAAATACAAGTTCAAACGAGCTTGTATAGGAAATCTTCTATACACTAAGCATGCTATCTACAAGAAGAATGCAAGGGATTTACAGTAGATAGCAATGCCTATGAGCAAAAGTAGGAGATTCGTTAGTGCACCACTATTTCCCTATAGAAAGCAACAAGTAGTGTATGGTAGTCTACCTGTATAAAGCAGTAAATAATTCTATTTAGAAGCTGCTACAACCTGCCACCAGATCTGTAACATCTATGCAAGCAGATAGAAGACATTTATAAATATTTTAAAATACCCTCACACATGCACCGTAATATGTATGCACTTAGGTACACTAAAGGGGTAAATACAATTGCAACTCGCATGGGGCCTGGCGACCGTGTTGTAGAAATACACGTGACGTCTAAGGATGCTGCGCGGGTTAATAAATTTAAACTAGATTCTTCTAAGTAGGTAAATAGGAGTCGATAAGGTTCAATAAATAATTATAAAATGCACCCGAACACCCGCATGGGCCCTGACGAGCATGTTATGGGTACAGACGTGATGTTTAGGGATGTTGCAGAGATCAATAAGTGAATTCAAGTTCAGACATGATCCTCCTAAGTAGGTAAATAAGAGTTAACAAGGTTCAAACCATCAAACAAATATATTGTATTGGGGACCGTTATATTTATCCTGGTACATTCATATTAGGCCTTCAAGGCCTATAACAATATGAATTCACTAACAAAGGAACAAAGCCTATAAAACCTGATCCCATATCAACAAGTTTATAGGATTGATAAGGTTTAATCAAAAGAAAAGGGCCCCACACACCCCGATAATAGTCGTGTTGAATAAAAAATCTCAACTAGAGGGGTCCATTCCAAATATTTTAAAATGTCATCCCAAACATTTAAAAATCCTAAAATTTAAATATTAAAAATTGAAATAATCCATCAAATCATTTAAAGAAAAATCCATCTACCCTCCATAATAATTTGTTGAGGTGGATAAGTTGGAAATAACCTCAGCTCATAAAGAGCTAATGCCTAGTCAAAAATATCAGTAGGATCCATTCTCAAATAACATCATGCTAGTTAGGATGTGTTACATATCATCTAACCGACAGTTTTACCACCAATTGGAACTGCAGGATAAATAGTTACGACCCGGGACCCTCTAAACCGAGTGGTTTTCTACCAAATGGCACCACGAAATATTGGTTAGGCCAAAGCCAATACGCTCCTTAATGACATCAAATCCTTGAGATATGAATTAATAGGATATGATTGACAGGTCATAAAGCACTCTGTTAGTTAAGATGGATTCAAATTTATCCTCTTAGAAAAATATTCACCCCAAGTCTATAAGGTCCCCTTAGACGAAGCAACCCATGGCTATTGGCAAGGATCCTTTTGTCAGGTTGGGTTGACTACCTCCTCTGACTAAGTAGACTAAGGACCACGATGGCCCGGGATGATAGAACCATGGGGTCTTGATCAGGTCCATCATCCAATCCCCCACCATCCGCTTTAAGTGTAAGGTGGTGAAATCTCCATTTTAAATATTAATTTTCCAAATATCTTATATCCATGCTGCTACTATATGTCAGATACCACATATAAAAAGATATGATGTATGCATCGACGACTAGCCTTAATCGAAAGTTCTCTCTCATGATCGGGAGGGGTAATTAACTATTAGAGCTTGCGCCTATAGGAAACAAGAACTCAGATTAAAAAGTTCTCGCAAAATGAGGGTGAAATCTCTGGTAGTGTCTTATCTATAAATCCATATGCCTTTCAAAATTTACCCCAGAATTTAATCTGTTAAAACTCCCCCAAAAAAGAAAAAAAATAGTGGATAGAGGCCGGAGCCAAATTTTCAGAGCCCACAGATTTCTAGCAACTCCAATGGGGATTGGTTTTTCTTTCAATCTTTGGCTAGCTGTCTCGATGCTATCATAACAGTCATATCAATCCGTACTTAAAATTTTGAATATTCTTAAAATTGATCATTCAATTTAAAATTTTATAAAATGATCATTCATACATTTATTGAGATAACATATTTGTCATCTTTAAATTTATGTATTTTTTATTGCTTGCTAATAGTTATCTTATTTTATCTTTTATTTTGTACCAGTCTCTGCATTTTGAAAGTGTGAGGTGATGTATCAAATTATGATTACTAACCCTTATGCTTCATTCGTACAGATGGATCTACAAAATACTCCAATGACTGTCCAACTGTGATAAGGTACCAGGATCCAATTGGCGAATGTTATCATTGAGATGAGAAATGCTGGAGCTACCATCCAGTTTGGTAGCCTCAACTTTCCTGTAGTCGATGCAATAACTATCACCATTCTCATGAGTGGCATGAACCCTAAAAGGCATACAAGGAGGACCCACTCTACTGAAGATGTCATGCATTTTACGAATCTGCCAGTACCACGACCTATTACTAAGGAGCCTCATAGGAGAATTTTTGTGTTCGAGAGGCTATCACAACCTGAAGTGCCAGCTACTAAAAGGGTCATAGCCAGAGGAAGAATTTCTATAGTGGCTGCAAACACCACAACTCTGTCAATCGGGTTACCTGCACCCCAAAAATATGATACTGAAGCCTCCTCATCTGGAGGAAGGCCTATAAGGAGGCAAATGAGAAAGATGAATACTGAGATCTGAGCTCAGTAATAATAATCTTTGTCCACCCATCAAACCTACTGGCCTAAGAGCCTGAAGCCAATGTTCCGACCCCGAATAAGTTTTTTGACCTGAAATGGGTTAAGAGAAATAGCTCCATTGGTGAGCTTAAGAAGTCATGCTAGGATCAATGGTCTGAAGCCCCAATCCCTCCAAAGAAGAAGGAGCCTGAAATGCTATCAGCTTGAGTTTATAGAGTCCGTGAAGGAGAAGGGTCTGAAGAAGAAGAAGTTCTAATAGCCTTTGGTGATCGAGGCTAGGAGAACTCCATCAAGAGAATGATTATCTATTATAGTGGAAAGAAGAGAAAGAAAGAAGATCTCTTATGGTGAACATCGGGGCGTGACACCTGAACCATATATTCAGGGATCCACCACTGAAAGGTCCTGATGGAAGGGAAAACAAGTTTGGAGGCCAAAGCCTTGAAGAGATGAAAAAGAAAGAAGAGAAAAAAGAATCCATTTGGGCATGACATCTGGTATGGCTTCCCGGAGATCCGCCCATGACTACAAACAAAGTTAGAGATGGGTCCCAAAGAAGACCCACTCCAATATTGACACCTTGGAGAATCCTCCAAGGGATCCCATAGCTCACTAACTCCATCCAAAGAGTTAGCCAACTTTAACCACAGACCATTGGTCGAAGAAATCTTCTTGCCAAATGAGGAACCAGAAATCCAATGGCATTGCCTCTCAGAGATCCGAGTAGTATAAGAGGAAGAAGAATAAGACATGAAAAAAGAAGAAAATATAGAAGAAAATATTGAAAAAAATATGGAAGAATATCTAAAAGAAGAAATGGAAGATGCAAATAACACTTTGGATACGTAGGTGGTATATATGGTGAGACACACCAACATCAATGATGAAGCCTACTATAATGACGGTTAAGGCGATGATTGTTGGTAACCTCCACCTAGGCAAGCACCCCGACGTCTCCATGAAGCTGGGTCCACCACTAGCGGAGGTGGTCATTTCCAAGGAGAGGATTAAGTGGAGGAAGTAGAGGGAAATCCCCTCGATAATGAAAACACCACACTTGCCAACAAGAGAAGGTAGATGAGACAACAATTGAGAGCCACAGAAAAAGAAATTTCTTAGCTAAATAAGAAGATGACTGAGTTGATGGCTCAGATGGGGACAATGATACAAATGATGCAGAGAACTATTGCCGTCGGTCCTATGCCCAATCCTCCTCCGAATCCTCCAAACTTTTAAGTGCCATAAATATCAGGAGTAAGTGGAGCTCCTGAAGGTGTTTGCAAAGTCCACAATATCGCCTTCCAGCCCACTCCACAAAATGTTGCAAGTACATCTAAACCTGTGATTGCTACACAACTAGAGGGAATCATTACCGAGAAGATCAATGCTATCATAGACGTTGATTAGGCGGAGAAGTTGGTGGGCAAGGGTTACCCTTACCAGACAGAGTATGATCAAGTGCGGTATCCAAAAGGATATTGTATACCAAAGTTTAATACTTTCAATGGTACTAATAACCCTCGATAATATTTGGCACAATTTAAGGAAACTTGTGAGAATACAGGGGGAAATGACGCTCTACTCTTCCAACAGTTTGTTTGTAGTTTAACAATAACTACTTTTGAATGGTATTCCAAACTACCAAATGATTTTATGAAGGCCTTCGTAGAATTAGAAACTATGTTGCAAATCTAAGTTTATGGATTAAACTTTTGATAATAGCAAACATTCATAATTGTCTGCAACAGCCTTTCCTACTAACTTTTTAGGTCCACAAGATCGAATGCAACTCAAGCCAGCTCAAGATTGGGTTGATTTAGTTTGAGTAAGTTTGTAATTTTTCCTTTCTTGAGTCTATTATAAAAGTGGTTCCTGATGCTAAGTAACCTTCCACACACACACTTGAGGGTTTTTCTATTATTTTCTGTTTTGAGTACATCATCGTGGACGATGTTCATATCGGCCAGGATGATTTGACTAAAAATAGAAACACTAATTAAGGCATCCTGGTTAAGGCAGCCGTCATTAAGAATATCATCCTGGATGATCCTTGTATCGACCAGGATGATAAGCTCAAATCAGAAAGAATCAGTTTCCATATTTATTTTTGGACATCGGCTAGGCCGATCCATTACATCTGAAAGTGCTCTGATACCACTTGAAAGTGCTCTAATACCAATCTCCCCATTTTTGATGATGACAAACATTATGATTTAAATTTGCAAATAGGAAACACTTTCTCCTAATCTCCCCCTCACTAGAATAAAACTTTTAAAAGTAGGAGAGATAAAAAATTTTTTTGTTGTTTTTAATTTTTTGAAAGAAAAAAAATTCAAGAAAAATGATACAAATTCAACAGTACGTTCTCCCCCTTTGACATTATCAAAATAAGAAGGGGCACAAACAATAAGAATAAATCGATTAAAAGACAAAAATGATCCCTGATCTAGTGAATAAAACAAATATTCTAAAAATGAGAAAGATACCTCTTGATTTTATTCAAAAGCTTAGTAGAATTGTATTGACAACGCATAGCTCAGAAAAGCTTAAAAATTCAGAATTTGATAATCCAAACTCTAGTTCTTTTAAAAGGCTCAAAAACTTTTTAATTCAATATCTAAATCAAAGAATAAATTAGAGAAAGAAATAGTCATTTTTCAAAAACTCCTTTCAAAAGATATATCTAATAGAAGATTAATGTACGAATTGTTGAATCAGGAATCAAGATTTTCAAACTCAACTATCGAAAATATCAAGAGTTTTCTTAAGCTTTGAATAAAACAGAAATGGTAAGCATACTTCTTGTGGGCTCATTTTATGCCTCTTGTCAGTTTTTTGGCGCACTTTGCGTATCTTTTGAATTGGCATCATTGACCATTTTTTTTTATTTGACGTCATTGGCCTTTTTTTTTTTAATATGTTACCTTTCTGAAATCTTAAAAATAAAAGTAAACCCATCATATTGACAAAGCGAATCCTTGATGAAGAAAATTATGAGTTAGATTTAACAACTTGCAAAAGATCCCTATGCGATAAATAAAATATAGGGAAATAAAAAATTTTAGTTTCAAAGACTAATTTAAAATATGAAAAAAAATTTAAATCAAAAGTAGAATAACTTCTTTTAGGAAACAGAGATTGAGGGTCAAAAACATGAGTTTCCTTCCTTTAACTGTTTTTAGAGAAGTCAATCACAACTTACCAAAGATTTCAAGAAAAAAATAGGAAGTAGATTTTTTTTTCATTTTTAGAAAGGTGATGTGTGTGTTGGTCAGAGAAAAGACTTATAAAAATTTAACAAAAAAAGAAAAGAAAGAAAAGTAGAATAAAAAAATAGAAAATCACAAAAATAAAAGGATAAACAAAACATGTAAACATAAAAACACATAAAATAATTTAAGCATCATCTTGCTCCTGATCAGATGATTTAGAAGTAAGATCTGCCCAAGAAATTTTTTGCTTTTCATTATTTCCCCAGTTTATATCTTGCTTTGCTTTACCTTTTTCTTTTGCAGGAAGAATTCTCAAATTAGGGCACTGATTTTTTATATGTCCAAGCTTCCTACATCCAAAGAAAATAATGTTAAAAAAATATTAACACTCTTACCATTTTTATCTTTATTCCTCTTTTGTTGTTGCTTATGCTTTGGTGAGCTTTTTGATTTTCTTGACAAGTCATTTCATTCGTCACCAACTAAGCTATCTTTTTCCGTATCTTCAGCTTTTACAATAATCATTTCACCTGCATCCACAAGTCTTTGACCCAAACTTTGCTTGTAGGTAATGAGTGAGCCAATCAAATTATCAATAGAATATTTATTCAAATCTTTTGATTCACAAATATCAACTACTTTAGTATCAAACTTATCCAGAAGACAACAAAGAATTTTGTTAACTTTTTTAAAATTTGAAAATTCTTTTCCTAAAGCATGCAATGACGTCATAATTTGAATAAACCTAGTATACATGTCTAAGATTGTCTCATAAGGTTTCATCGAAAATAGTTCATAGTCATGCATTAATATATTCAACTTAGATTGCTTGATTTCACTAGTGCCTTCGTATATGGTGTGTAGTTTATCCCAAATTTCCTTATCAGTAGTGCATGTGGATACTAACATAAAATCTTCAGAATTTAAAGCACAGAAAAAGTGATTTAATAATTTTGTATTCAATTGAGCATTGAGTTGTTCTTCCCTGTTCCATTGATTAAAAGGAATATCAGTTTTAATTCCATTTTTAACACGTGATGGTAAAGTATAACCAGTTAAAATTATGTGCCACATACAAAAATCAATTGATTGCAAAAGAATAGATATGCGAATTTTCCAAAAATTAAATGTAATATTTTCAAACAAAGGTGGTTTGGTGATTGAATAACCTTCCGCAATATTATGATTTAAAAAATTATCCATGGATAGAAATTCAAAAGCTTTTAAAAACTAGATTTTTTGAATACTGCTCTGATACCACTTGAAAGTTCATTAGGGATGGCAGGCCCTTATGAATTGGCCCAAGGCTAAAAAGTGATAGGTGAATTGGTTGTTAAAGATCTTTTAAAATAAAACTACAAACAAAAATCACCACAAAGAAATCAACGATGCATAAATTAAATACGGAAGTAATAAAGGAAAGAACACACCAGATTTATAGTGGTTCGGTCAAACCTTGACCTACGTCCACTCCTTGGAGGCACCCTCCAAGTATTGCACTAAACTAAGTGTCTCTCCTTTAGCCCCCACAGCTAGGCGGAGAAGCCCTTACAAAATCACTTCCATCTTCCCCAGTGTGGCGGAGTCGCCAAGTCTTTTGACACCAAAGAGATCTTCTTCTTTGGTGAACTTCCCTCGAGACAAGCCTTGAATCCGACGGTATTCAGGTGCGAGCTTTCCGGAGCAACCGTGTGGAACCCTCTCCACACTCCCTTGAGTCCCCCCTCATAGGATCTCCTCCCTCTCTCAAACTTCACCCTTTTCTCACTCCCTTTCAAGCTTTCTCTTCAAGTTTCCTAAAAAAGAATGAAGCTACAATGGCTGCCAAAGACACTTACAAAGTGCCTTGCTAAAACTTAAATAAAAGATCTCAAAATAAGCTCATTAATGCAAGTTACTGAATTTATCATCCAGGAAGATATAAATATCGTCCTGTACGATTAGTACAATTTAAGCCCAATCAGTCGGGATGATCTGAGACGATCAGAAGAAATTTGTTCTTATCGTCCAGGATGATCAGTACAAATCATGAAATATCATCCTGAACATCGCCTTGAAAAAGAGCTTTCCGATGTCCAATCGTCCAACATATTTGCCCAGACGATCCTGCGATCGTCCAGGATGATTTAATCATCCAATCAAGTCATAATTATTTTCCTTAAATGCCAGATTAATTTTGGGAAAAAAATATCCTCGATCGTCCTGGATGATATTTTATAGTCCTAGATGATGCTCTGGACGATGTCCAAAAATAAGTAATTCCTAAATAGATCTGGTGGCAGATTCTTTCTGTTTTGAGCCTATCATCTTGGCCGATACAAAATTGTCCAAGATGATGTTTTTATAAAAAAGATGGTTGCTTTAATGAGGATGCCCTAAACAGGGTTTCTACTTTTGAACCAATCGTCCAGGACGATATACATATCGTGCCAGACGATGTTACCAAAAACAGTAACCTTTATGGAACAATCAGAGAATCTTTCAAGTTATAAGGCACCAGAAGCCACACCATATACAATAAACTTAAGAAAGGAAAAGGGGTACAAACTAACTCAGACCTAGTCTACCCAATCCTAAGCTTGTTCCAAATTGCAGTCTGATCGTGTGGACATAAAATGTTAGTAGATAAGGTAGTTGTAGAGAACATATCATCAAAATCATAATAAGAGTGTTTGCAATAAGAGTGTTTGCTATCATCAAAATCATAATCCATGAAAATAGATCCGCAACAACATCGACCTGGATGATTTAACACAATTATGCCTAAATTAATCTGGTAATTAAAGAAAGCAATTAAGGCTTGATTGATACAATCACATCATCCTAGACGATCGCAGGATCGTCCGGGACGATCAGTTCAAAAATCCTTGGTTGCTCCTGGATGATCAAACATTGGCCAGCTCTTTTCTGAGCGATGTTCTAGATGATTTTCCTCGGTTTTGAATTAATCGTCCGGGATAATCGTGAGATCGGTCTGGACGATCAAGCTAATTTTGGATCGTCCAGACCTCCTTTCCAAGCGATTGTCTGGCCGATAATCTATGATTTGAACTAATCATACAGGATGATATTTTATCTTCCTAAACGATGTGAATAAAATTTCTTTTGATCGTCCCATGTCGTCCAAGCTGATTGAGCTTAAGTTGTACTAATCGTACATGACGACAAAAATATCATCCTGGATGATAATGTCATTTCTTGAAATTCTATTGAAAGGACCCAAATTTTCTCATGCTTAAGACCTTGACTGCTGCTGTCTTGACCTGAGAGAGCCTAGGGAGAGGGAGAGAGAGAGAGAGAGAGAGAGAGAGAGAGAGAGAGAGAGATGAACTTGTGAGGGGTAGTTTGTGAGAGGGTTCACAAAGGTTACTCCAAGCAATGTTCCAAGTCATCTTCTCCGTTCTTTGTCCTTCATCCTTGGGAGGTTCTTGGGAGGTCTACTTCAGCAAACGGTCTAGGTTCTCTGCCTACTTCAAGAGGAAGCAAAAGGGGTCAGTTCTCTGCCTGCTTCAGGAGGAAGCAAAAGGAGTCGGTTCTCTGCCGCATCGGGGTTGGTGAAAAAGAGTCTGTTGTTAAGGCTTCTCAACCTAGTTATGGGAGCTTAAGAAGAGACACTTAGTTAGTGCAATACTCGGAGGGTGCCTTCGAGGAGTGGATGTAGGTCAAGGTTTGACCGAACCACTATAAATTTGGTCTGATCTTTCTTTATTTTATTTCTGCATCCGTTACTCTTTCTAGTGAATTGTTTTGGTTTTAGTTTTGTGTTTTGCCTAAGAAAATTTTTAAAATACCAATTCACCTCCTTCTTGGTTAGCCCCGGGCTAGTTCTTAAGGGCTTAACATCCCTAACGAACTTTCAAACTATGTTTGTGAAGAGATTTGCTAGTGTGACTAAAACGATAATGATCACTGACCTCACTTTGGATAAGAGAAAAAGAGAAGAATCAATAACTAAATATATCACTCGCTAGCGCAACCTAAGTATGAAATGTGAATAATAACTTAAAGAAGAGCATGCTGTGCAGTTATTAATGGGCAACATGGATGATAAGATGCAACCCTTCCTATGCATGGCTACTATTACTATGTTTCAAGATCTGCTGGATAGGGTAGCCAAGTTTGAGAAACTAAACTTGTCCAGATTAGAAAGTCACTTTGATAAGCCCAAGAAGGCTAAAGCCTCAAGAGCTAGAAGAGGTGAGGCTAACTCTACGTTCTTCTCTCGAGCTGATAGAGAAAAGTAGGTGATTTATAACATAGATAAAGGCAAACAGTCAATGCAATACAAAAAAAAGCCAAAATAAGCTTACAACCCTAACCCCCAACTGAAGTTGATACTTGGCGGAATAATAAGCCACGAACTTATCAAGGTGAGGGAGAACGCCCGAGGAAAATAACGAAAACTAGTGATAGAATGTTCCCATCCCTTAAAGAAAATATGAATAAGGAATATTCATTTAAGAGGGAGAGTGTCACCAAATTATTTCAATAGTCATTGAAAGTGAGCTTAAAACTGCCTGAATGCAAAAGGCCCAAAGAGTTGAAACACACTAGTGACCTAAATTATTACCCATGCCATCGGGTAGTCATCCATCCTATTGAAGATTATTATATCTTTAAGGATTGGCTCAAAAGAAAGTACTGAAAAGGAGAACTTACATTGATAGATAATGTGTTGATTAATCCTAAAAAAGAATCAACTCTGATAATTATGACTTCCTCCGTATCCCTAGTTGAAGAAATAAGAATAAAAAAGAAACTGATTCAAGAAGAACAGTGGCAGACTGCGATCTCTATGAAAATTGTAAAAATTTTGAAACAGCTCGACGGAGTTCAAGGGGTAAAGTGAAAATCTCCTATGGAGGCAGTGCAAAATTTAAAACCTTTACCTATGACACAAGCATCTACTTCTAAGCAACACTCCAACCAGGCTAGTTTTTCAAAGTTTGGAAAGATGAAATCTTCCAAAAGAAAGACAAAACTTAAGAAGTCCAAGGAGAAAAAGACAGCAACCCAAAGAGTTATTAATAGTTTGGATGAATACTACAAGATTGTGAGGCGGCCTATTAAGCTCGCTAACGTTATGTCAGAGCTCAAAATAGATGATGTCGAAGAAGATGATGAGGATTCTCTTCCAATAGAAGTATGTCGGGTCATCTCAGTGACCCCAAATACACCGATAAAAGAAAAATACACTGAAGAAGTACTCTCTAAATCCTGTATGATGGTGTCACCAATGGATTACAGTTCGAAGGAGGATCTGTATTTTCTAAATATATATGAGTTAGACTCTGACATAACATCACAGATGAGATATATAAACTTGGGTGGTGAGTCTGAATCAACGGAAGAATCTCCAGACGTGACAATGACTGATTTTGAAGAAAATGTATTATCAAATGAGTCTGAGGAAGAGGAGGTCGCCCAGGTGTAGTTGAGAAGTGGCAAGATATTGTCATCTCCAACAAAGAAAGAAGTCTCTAGTAAAGATAAGAGGAAGGAGATAGTTGTCAATGAAGATATTATCCCCAAGGACCCCATGAAGAAAGATATTTCAATCAGGGGAATAAATTATAATATCTTATCCCATATGAGAAATTTTTTAATGTAACACAACATATACAATGCTTTGGTGATGTCAAAAGACCTTCAGGAGACTTTGATTCAGGCAATTAAAGATCCTGAAAGGTACAAGACATATTTAGCTAAGCATAATATGATGGAGGTTTGATAAGCCTGTAATGAGCAGTTCATCACTTTCTTTGAAGAGGATATGATGCTCAGAATGACAGATCATAATCGTCCTATGTATATTACAGCATAAAGAGATGGGATGATAATTCATCAAATCCTAATCAATCTAGGGTCATCCATAAATCTATTGAGCTTGAAAGCGCTAAGATCATTATGCCTTAATGTGGAGCATCTCAGGTCGGATAAGCTAATAGTACATGGCTTTAATGAGAAGGGACAGAAGACCCTAGGATCATTTAAGCTTTCTCTCACATTTGGAGAATTTCATACAGACGTCAAATTTCTTATGATTGATGTAGATACTACATTTAGGGCGCTTCTTGGTTGCCCATAGGTATATGAGTATGGCATCATCCCGTCAACACTACACCAATGCATGAAGTACCTTAGAGATGGAGAGCAATTCAGAATATATGGTAACATTCAACCCTTTGTAGTCCATGAAGTAACAATCTATAAAGATGCCAAATACTTCATTCCAAAGAAGCTAAAACTGTTGAGCTCTCTTGAGGCCCAAGCATCAGACACAAAAGTTATAGATCAACCTAAATAAGAAAGCAAGAAAAAGTAAGTGGGGAGAAAGAAGGCAACGTTGACTCTTCCCAAGGCATCAACCATCCCGAAAGAAAGGAAATAAATACCTCATTTAGAGAGTGACACAAACGAAAGTGAGGCCACCTCTTCAAAATCTCGAAAGATACGCCAATCAATGGCCAAATGGAGTAGGGAGGTTGAATATTCAAATGATGATTATGACTACGACTCTATCTACATGAATACGGTACATGGTGTATTCTCTATAAGGATAGACATTTTATTAATCTCAGATAGAATACTCATAGTCATATGTATTCCCTTGAAACACTTCAAAGAAGTCATCCAATGAGAGGTGCACAATGTTGTACCTCCTCCAAGAAAAAAGAGTAGACTAGTGAGTCTATTTTATTCAATCAGAAAACTTGAAGAAGATATAAATCATGACTAGTTTTATACATTCATCAATTTTGGGGAATTAGTACTTACGAGATTTCCTAAGTATAATACTAGAAACATCCAAAGAATGTTACAAAGTGAGGTAAAACTTGTTCCTCCAAAGAAAAAGTTCATTTTTTCTTGAGCCTCTGGTATCGAATAAATCCCCATGCATTAAAGAAGAAGGATATTTTTATAAAAAAGGGTTTAGGATTCATCATATGAAAGCACCCTCAAAAAGAGATTTGCCGAGCAATAACATGCGGGGAAATCAAATCCGATGATGATGGTGATGAAGAGGTATATGAAGTTAAAGCCTATGATGATCAACCCGTAGAGGCCAAACCTACAGAAGAAGAGCTTGAAAATGGTGGACAGGATGCTACTATATATGAGCTAAAAGAGGTCAACTTTTGAACTGAGGAGGACCCTTGCCCAACCTTCATTAGTTCTCTCATATCCAATGAGAAAATAGAGAAAATAAAAGAACTTTTATGTGAATTCAGGGACTTCTTTGCTTGGACATATGTTGGGATGTCCGGCTTATCCCCTAATGTATCAATTTATAGAATAGCAATCAAATCAGATGCAACACCCGTCAAATAAGCTCCAAACATAATGAGCTTGGAGATTGAAAAGCAGGTGATTGCAGAGACCAAGAAGCTCATAGATGTAGGCTTTATTCGTGAAGAAAAGTATGGTGATTGGATTGCCAATATCATCCTTGTGAAGAAGAAGAACAATCAGATTCATATATGTATTGATTTTATGGATCTCAATAAGGCTTGCCCAAAAGATGATTTTCCACTCCCTGTATCCTAACTCCTGGTAGACAACACTTCCAACTGCGACATGTTCTCATTTATGGATGGGTCATCAGGATACAATAAAATCAATATGGCACCTGAGGATGAAAGCACACATCATTCAAAATACATATCGGCATTTTCTGCTATACGGTAATGCCCTTTGGCCTGAATAATGCTGGAGCCACCTACCAGTGGGCAATGAAATGTATATTTGATGAGCTAATACACCAAAAGGTCGAGTGTTATATAGAAGACCTTATTCCCAAAAGCATGGATCGAAGAGAACACCTACATTACTTGAGGATTGTATCTGAAAGGATTAGAAAGTATGATCTAAAGATGAATCCCCTCAAGTGTGCTTTCGGGGTCTCCTGCGATAAATCTTTGTGGTAAGTTATTCATCATCGAGGAATTAAGATTGACCCCAATAAGATCAAGTCAATTATGGAAATGTCACCTCCTAAAAATATATCATAGCTTCGTTTTTTACAAGGGCAATTAGCTTTCATTTAGAGATTTATATCGAATCTGTCGGGTAGGTGCCAACTATTCTCTAAACTGATGAAAAAATATATTCGTTTCAAATGGGATAAAGAATGTTAGAAAGAATTTGATAGTATCAAAAGATATCCATTGAATCCTCCCATTCTCGCAGCGCCAATTTTGGGGAAGTCTCTTATATTGTATACGATAGCGCTAGAAGAGTCCCTCGGAGCATTATTGGTCCAACACAATGAAGAAGGCAAGGAAAATGGGCTTTACTACATCAGTTAGAGGTTGATTGGAGCAGAAATCCGTTATTCTCCAATTAAGAAGCATTGTCTAACATTGATTTTCACTATTCAAAAATTCTGTCATTATATGCTCTCTCATAGAATAACCCTGATATCAAAGATCAATTCACTGAAATTCTTGATGACAAGACCAGCATTGACAAGTTTCCTAGCTAGGTGGGCAGTACTATTACTGCAGTTTGATATCACGTATATGCCACAAAAGGTGGTAAAAAGATAAGCCTTAGCTAATTTTCTTACTACACATCCTATCCTAGCAGACTCTTCACTCAATGTTGATTTGCCTGATAAACAAATCATGTAAGTTAAGGAAGATGAAAAGCTGCCATTTTGGGAGATATACTTTGGCGGGGCATCATCGATTAAACATGTCCGACCTCCAAATATTGCAAGGGCCCAAGCCGGCATAGTCTCATTTTTGTAACACCTGAGGGAGGCATAATGAGATTTTTATTCAGTTTAACTGAACCTCAAACTAACAATGAAGTTGAATACAAAACTCTAATAGTAGGATTGGAGATTACTATCAACGCCAATATTCAAAATCTCCAAATCTTTGGTGATTCTCTACTTGTGATAAATAAGGTCCTCAACATTTACAAGGTTGGCAAATTTGAATTAGCTCATTACCCCCGGCGAAATCTTGAGCTTCTAAAACAAGTGTCGAATGTTAGAATAACCCAAGTTCCTCGAGGTTAGAATGCCAATGCAGATTGCCTAGCCAAATTAGCCAAGGATGTGGCGAATACTGATGAGGAGATGTCTATACCAAATATGGTTCACGGCCGTCGGATCTTGGAGCTGACAATCTTACAATTCCCACAGGCAGAGGGAATATCAGATTCAAGCTAGCAGGATACAACCCCAGTTGATCCTCAACCTCCCAAATAAATTATTATTGAAAATAAATAAGAAGAACGCCATGTAGTCAAGAGATATAAAACTAGCAGATGCTTGGAGTCATGGCTACATTGCTTAGACATTGAGGAAGGAGTTGATTAGAGGCAACCATTCATCGACTATTTCAAAGAAAATAAACTCGCAACAGATAAATCCCTAGTCGTAAAAATTTGAAAAAGAGCATTACGAAATGCATTTATCAATGACATGTTGTACAAATAAGCTTATGATCAAATATGGCTAAGATGCCTAGGGACCAAGGAAGGTGATAAAGTAGTTGCAGAAGTCCACGAAGGACTCTGTGGTGCACATCAGTTAGGTCCCAAAATGACTGCTAAAATTAAGAGAATGGGTTACTATTGGCCGACCATGGTCAGAGATTGTATTGACCATGCCAAGAGGTGCCACGAGTGTTAGATTCATGATGATGTTATACATCAATTGTCAAATCCACTACACCCAACAGTAGAATCCTAACTATTTGAATGATGGGGTACATATATAATTAGGCTGATAGATCCACCATCATCAACGAGACATTACTTCACTCTAGCAGCAATAGACTACTTCTCGAAGTGGGTAGAAGCAACTCCATTCAGAGAGGTCACACCCGAGCATGTGATTAATTTCTTTACCCATAATGTTGTATACATATTTGGTGTACCATGTCGCATAATCTTGAATAATGGTACATCATTCAAAAGTACAAAAATCTAAAAATTTGTTGATCAGAATAAAATTGATTGGCGGTACTAATCTATTTACAACCCGAGAGCAAATGGCTTGGCTGAGGCCTTTAAAAAAATGCTGGTGAAGTTGTTGAAGAATATCCTCACTAAAAATAAAAGGGAGTGCAATATAAAGATGGCAGAAGCGCTATGGGTATACCGTACAATGTATAAGATGCCAACCAAAGCCACTCCTTATTCACTGGTGTTCGGAGTTGAAGCAGTATTGCCACTAGAAGTTAAACTACCATCACTCCGGGTAGCAATTTAGAATAACCTCACCTATGAACATAATACTCATTTAAGACTAGAAGAGCTTGATGCACTTGATGAGATCAGACTACAAGATAAAAAAACTTGGAAATCTATCGAGGAAGAATGGAAAATTTCTTTAATCGAATGGTGCGCCCTCGGGCATTTTAAGAAGGAGAATCAGTTCTAGTGCTGAGAAGACCAATCATCCCATGCCGAAAAATTGGTGGCAAGTTCGTATCCAATTGGGAATGTCCCTTCATCATCAAGAATTTGTACCAAGGAGGAGCATATCAGTTG
The DNA here is from genome assembly GCA_022539455.1 of Dendrobium nobile. NCBI lineage: Eukaryota > Viridiplantae > Streptophyta > Magnoliopsida > Asparagales > Orchidaceae > Dendrobium > Dendrobium nobile. Next base: position 13,608,504 of record CM039721.1, on the reverse strand, counting down.
ATTGATCTAAACAATCAGAGGCCAATGCTGCCTATATATGGCCAATATTTAAAGAAGTATCTGTTGAGATTCGTTCAAAATGAATTAGGTCGTTAAACCTAAGCTTATGTCCCAGTGGCTAACCAAGAGGGGGGTGAATTGGTAATTAAAAAATTTGAACCCTCTTTTTAAACTTTGGAAATTAAAACTTAATTGTTAGTGAATTTTTTAGAAAAAGAATTTTCAACCACAAATTGTAAATGATAAACAAAATAAAAAGTGGAAAAGTAAAGAACACCAAATTTATAGTGGTTCGGTCAAAACCAGACCTACATCCACTCCCCGGAGGCACCATCTGAGTATTGCACTAATACCACTAGTGACTCTCCTTTAGTACCCACAGCAAGGCGGAGAAGGATTTACAAAAACTCTTTCTACCACTACCCGGTGCAGCAGAGAACCGTCTTCCTTTTATACTTATCCCCAGTGTTGGCAGAGAACTGTCTATCCTTTTACACTCTCCTAGTGTGGGTAGAGAATCCTTCGTCCTTTCATACTCTTCTAATGTGGGCAGAGAACCCTTCGTCCTTTCACACTCTCTTAGTGTGGGCAGAGAACCCTTCATCCTTTTACACTCTCCTAGTGTGGGCATAGAACCTTTCGTCCTATCACACTCTCCTAGTGTGGGCAGAGAACCCTTTGGTTGTTCACACTCTCCAAGTATCGGCAGAGAACCGGATCTCCTTGACAGATCTCCTCATAAGAAATCTAGAAAGAAGAAAAAAAAGAGTGAAGTAATCCCAAATCACAAGTAGAAATTCTTACCTTTGAACACCAAGCGAAGCCTTCACGCTCCAGTTGTAGGAACCCTCCTTTGAATGCTCTCTCACACTCTCTCCTTGACTCTTCTTTCAATAGGCACGAAGATCAAATGGCAAAAAGATTTTGGTGGCAGTCTAAATTAGACTATATATAGGAGAGACAAGAAAAACTGTCCAAAACTGCAAATTTCAAGTCAACACAAAATGTATCGTCCCATACGATCGTGGATCGTCCTAGATGATTTTACTTAAAGTGTCGGAAATGATCCTGATGTATATTGGTACGAACTATGTTCGTACACGATCATCATCCCATACGAACTAGGTTCGTCTGGTACAATCAGTTATACCATAGGTCGGTTCCCTAATAACTGTAGAACATAACCAACTGTGGTAAGTCGGTTCACATCATCCTGGGATGAACAGGAATTCATCCATATGAAATTTTTACAGAGGGAAACTCGTCCTGGTAAGATTATAAGTTTCGTCTGAACAAAATTTTTACAGAGAAGATATCGTCCTGGGATGATTTGGATTTCGTCTGGACGAAATTTTTATAGAGCCCAACTCGTCCTGGCACGATTATACGTTTCATCTGAATGAAATTTTAACAGAGCCCAACTCGTCCTGGGATGAAAATAATTTCATCCTGGACGATCAGGACTTAGAAAAATTTCCTCCAAATCCTATTCGTTCCATTGCTCGTATAAAGAGATAACTGACCTGATCGTCCCGTATAAACTGGGTTCGTCCCGTACGATTAGTATAAATTTTGTAAGATCTCCTTAAGTGTATGTGTGTGTTTTTAATCACTCAAGTACAATCACTCCCTTTCAATTCAAAGAATAATTTTAAGGCTTCAATTTACAACGGATTGTATGTTGAATTTGATTTGAAGTCTTCATAGTTTGGAGTTCGAATGTCCTAAAATGTTAGTACACACAAGAACAAAAACAAATCTTCTAAAAAAAATGTTAGGAGATAACTACACATAAAATAATAATATTTGGAATCATCAAAACTATACAAAATGCAAGAAACATGCAAATAGCAACTCTCTTAACAGTATCATGCATGAAAATTCTATATCTAATGTAATTTATAATGATCAAAATGTTATATACATATTTATCAAAGCTTGCTTATATTTATATTTTGAAACTCTCTTGGTTAGTAAGAATGCATTTCAAAATCTCCCCTCAGATTGGGGGCAATTTAAATATTTATTCGGGTTGACATCACACCACATGCTGAGACCCTGATTAAATATTTAAAATCTCAAAATACAATGCCTATTCAAAATCTTCCTATGAGATAGGGGCATTTTAAATATTCATTTGGGTCAACATCATGCTACACGTTGAGATCCCCAAATGAATATTTAAAATCTTAAAATCTCTAATTTATTATGCTCTGAAATGTCCTTATGATACTAGGGGCATTTTAAATATTTATTCGGGTCGACATCACGCAGCATGCCTAGATCCCTGAATACTATTTAAAATTATCAATACAAATATTCTTTCATTTTGAATAATACAATGAAATCTTTTCAAAGTATATATAGGTGAGCTTCCAAAAGTTCGAGACACCAACGTCTCCAATGTACAAAGATTCAAAAGTTAAGAAAGAGACTTTTGTAACTTTACACTTGAACAAATTGAGCCAAAAAAGCTTGAAGTCTTTTGGCAGTCTGAAGATTAAGGTTTGAAGGGGTGTAAAAGGCTGGATCTAACATACCTAAATATGGCATGATCGCTAGCAGCACCGTCCACTCAAGAAGCCATAAGAAAGGCGGTAGTAGTGGAACCCCCACTTCGTCAACCCGTTAGTAAGGACTATAGAAAGTACAAATACTAATTTGACTCAGCAAGTTCAAGTGATTGTAGTCTACCAAATTCTCTTAAATAACTGGAGAATCAAAGTTCTAGTGGAAGGAGGAGTCACGAGTAACCACCAAATATCCGTAAGCTCCAAATCGTCAACCACAAAGAAGAACTCTAAATCTGCCAACTTCAGCGAAATCAGCATTGGGGAGCACATTTCCCATGGCTCAAGTCTGAAACCTGATTGGGTGTAAAGGTCAGATCTAACATGCCCAAATATGACCGAATCGCTGGTAGCTCTATCTACTCAACACGCCATAAGAAATGTCGTAGTAAAAGAACCCCCATTTCAGCAACCAGAGAAAAAAGAGCTATCAAATCCTAGCTCTCCTATTTTGATGAACTCAAGTGATTCAGATTAGAGTTTCGTCAAGTGGTTAAGGATCAAGATACTAGCTACATTTAGTACTATCAACCAAATCCATGACTTGCAAATCATTTAACAAATCCATAAAGCACAAAGTGAGGATTGAAGGAACTTTTCTTCAATAAGTACATCAAAGTACAAAGCAAAAGACCGAAGAAATTATCCCAAAGTTCATGAAAAGCTTAAGGCTAAACTAAGAGGATTCTATCATCAATAAGTCTATTATGCACAAAGCTCTGAACTGATGACTTCTCGCCACCGACCCAGTATAAACCTAAAGGGTTTATGTCACCGGCATCTACCCCTTCAACAAGTCCGCCAAACCTAGAAGCATAGGGCCGAAGGTAAAAAAACCACCTGACAAGTTAGTAAGAACATATCAAGTAATTCTTCATTAATGTTCGAAGCATAAAGCTCAGGGTAGAAGAAATCAAAATCTCAAGAGCTAAGTTAAAGCTACGAAAAGAAGTATCCTAGATGATATCTAAGAGTTTCCCTAATGACTGGGGGTATTCTAAATATTTATTTGGGTCGACATCACACAACATGCCGAGATCCCTAAATAAATATTTATAATTTTTTACCAAAATGCAACTAAAGGAGGGAAAAATGGAATATCCTCCATAAACTGAATGTGTTAACAACATAAAATATATTTTGAGCAAGATAAAATTCACTTATGAGGCATCAAAATCCTGTCATATGATGAATCTATAAAGCTCAGGAAAATTTTGAACAATACATATATGTATATGGTAGAAGTATCACATCCATACATGATCATAACAAAGAAAAATGTTGAGTATATATAGAAATGCTAGAAACAAAGGAGACAGTGGTGCAAAAGAATAGCTTAAGGTGATGATGCTACCTACTATCATCAATCTACGAAGAAACACTCTAGGGATCTGAGTATGCAGTACTCTATCACTATCTCATAGATCTCTACTTGACCAAGGGCAAATATATCAACTATATTGAAGATTACAAGTGCATCTAAAGAGCCATGAAGACATCGAGATAGACTTTTGGAGATCGACTAAATGAAAATCTTAATATGACATCCAAGTAAACTTTGTGAGATCCGCTAAAGGAAAGCCCCTAGTGTGACATCTATAATAAATATCTAGAGATCCACAGGGTCAATCAGTATACAATAAATGTGGTTTGCTTTGGACGCGTGCCATATTTGTCGGGGGGGGGGGGGGGGGGGGGGGGGGGGGGGGGCATTTGTTGACCTATGCATTTAAACAAAAAAATATATAAAGAAAGCTTAAAATGTTACTTACTTGCACGAGCCATACACAAATCATGCCCAAAATTTTGATATCTTCTACAATGTCGCATCAGCGATCTTCAAATGGCACCGAAGTCAGAAGCCTATACCCACGTGTGTCGCCGTGCCCTTGTTAGCATCTTTAAAAGAAGACTGAATGGCTCTGTATTTCTCAATTCTCTTCCATGCTTGACACCACAAACTCTCGCAAAACTCTTGCTCATCCTCTCCCTCTCCACATATAAGCTCTGAACCATAGCTCTCTAACCTGATGCTTCTTCGAGCCTCTCCCTATATCAAGCCCAAAGCTTCAATCCCAAACCCCTAGCCCATCACTGCTTCTAAATCCTGCAATCCAAAATCCCCTGAAGCTAATATCCACTTCCCACATCCAAAGCCTTGACCACCTGCCTTCTTCCTCTCCGCCTTTCAAAACCCCATTCAAAGTTTCACACCACCAAAACCTCCGGGCTCGTGTGCCTCTTTTACCGATGCCAGAACCCCATCTTCGATCCAGAGAGAGAGAGAGAGAGAGAGAGAGAGAGAGAGAGAGAGAGAGAGAGAGAGAGAGAGAGAGAGAGAGAGAGAGAGAGAGAGAGAGAGAGAGAGAGAGAGAGAGAGAGAGACTAGCCAAACCCCTTCTTCGCCTCCTCCTCCGACGTTCTCTTCCTTTATGTTTGGAAGTTATGGCATTTTTTATCGTAAGTAACTATAGGAGCTTGCTTGTTACGTAGGTAATTCCCTCCCTACACGCGCTTCTTTGGCTGATTCCCGTAAATAAAAAGGGAAATATAGGATTTAGCTCCTTTGCGAGATTTGGCAGTTACCTAAATACCTTTTAAACAAGCTTTTGCATTTATCCTATTCTAATCCTGCATTAATTTATTTCAACCGTGCATCAAATCCTGTACAATTCTTATTGAATTAAAGCATCTGTTTGAGTTAGTTATAATTAGTTATTCTTAATATTAATTAATTAATATTATAAATTTATTATAATTAATTAAATTTAATTATAATTCATTATTTTTAATTAAAATTAGTTATTAATTAATTATAAATTAATCATAATTAATTGAATTTAATTATAATTACTTATTTTTAATTATAATTAATTATTAATTAATTATGAAATAGTTATAATTAAATATAATTAATTATTATTAGTATTTTAATAGTAATTAGTTATTATTAATTATAACTATTTATTATTAACTAAAATTAATTATAAGTAATTAAAACAATAAAAAATACTACCAACGACCTTTTGCCAAGGTATAAAGTTTTGCAATAATTGAGAGCCTTTTCAGCGCTTATAGCGAGGCAAGTAACCACCCATGTGCATTTTTCTTAGCACGGTGGGAGGAAACTCATCGCGGTACTTATGGCGAGGCGGGTAATCCCCTTAAAGTTCTTTTTTGATGTTCGTGCGGCACAAAGGGACCACCCATGCACACTTTTTTTAGCGTAGTTGGAGTGAATTTGGTGCGGTGCTTACAATTAATGAAGCAGGCGATCCCTGTGCATGCTTTTCTTAGCACTGTAGGGTAAAAATATATGTACCCATATATAGGGAAAGAACTACTTTTTCAAATATCTGCTTTTAAAGACCCATGCACGCCTTTCTTGGCGTGGTGGATAACAAAAAAAGCTGCGGCTATGGTGTCTCGTAACACCAACCGTGTATGTCTTTATTGACTTGATGGGTAGGCTACCTCTTATTTTTTCCCCTAAATAGGGGAGACATTAGGTGTGAGACCTCGTTCCCTTACTGTTCCTCTCTGATTTGGATTTTCCTCCCAGAATTGTCCGGGACGATAGTGAGATCGTCCAAGCCAATCTGCACTGTAGAAAATATCGTCCTGAGAAAAGCCCTGGGAACCGTCCAGGATGATCATTTTTGGTCTGATCGTCCCGGGACGATTTGGCGATCGGCCGGGCCGATCTGCTTAATGATATAAGAAAATCAGCTCATTTTGAGGAGAGAGAAAATCATTTTATAAAAAAAACAGATATTTTGAGGAGAGAGAAAGAGAAAGGGAAAAGAGGAAAAGCTTGGTTTTGGAGGCCGTGGAGCGCTTTTCGTCCAACATCGCTGTTGGGAAAAGTGTAGATCTCATGGTAAGGACTCCGAACCTTACTTCGGTTTTCAAAGATATTGAGTTTTGACCGAGTTGTGATCTGTTTTGTGTTTCCGTAGTCGAAATTTTGATCTGATTTGGGATTGACACAACTTTCACCGCACAACTTTTGATATGTTATAGATATGATTATTACACATGATTCGAGTATTTTCTACGATGATTTTACTGGTCGGAATTGATTCTACGCGATTTTAATCGAATAGAAAAATATCAGGACTTGATTTGATTCGGATTCTATAGAATAATAGTCTTGTATTGATGTCATAGATATTCTACTGTAATTTGGAAGAATTTGGAAATTGTGCCTTTTTGCAGGATTTTTGTGTAAATTTGACCGACTGCTGTTACGCTGCCCGATTTTTGTATGATTTCCGAATTTTCTGGAATTGATAGATTGAATTGAGATGTGTATGTTTATTGATCTGATTGCTCTAGATTGCTTTAATATTTCTTATTGCATTGACTATTGATTGAATTGATTGTTACTGAAAGACAAGTGGGAACCTGGTTGAACGTTGGTTGGAGATAGATATTGACCTGTACAGGATGGTGGGCCGACAGGCTTTCCTTTAAACATCGATTATGGATTTCTACAACAGCACTATAGATGGGAGTCATAAGGAGTTTTATATGCCGACGGGCGGCCGATGGGCAAAAAGAGTGACGACTCTTATTGATTGAAACCAACGTACGGATATCTACAACAACAATATGGATTCTACAACAGCACTATGGATTTCTACAACAGCACTATTGATCATAGCTAGTGTTTGTGCTTGTCTAGTAAGACCATTGTATGGAATTGCATGTATACGATATTGCATTGCATTGATTTATTGATTTCCGATTGATTTATTGATCTTGATGGATTTATTGAATTGATTTATTGATTTTATTGATTGATTATTGATCATTGATACTATTGATTTTGCGTTGTATTGACTTGCTATAATTGATTTATCGTATTGCTTTTCTGATTGATTTTATCGACTGGATTATGGATTATGATGTGGATTGTATTGATTCATAGATACCGGCATCGACATTGATATGGATTCTGTGTATTGATTCATAGATATTGACACCGATATTGATATAGATTGTATCGATTGATAGATACCGACATCGACATTGATATGGATTATGATATTGACATATGGATACTATTGATACGATCCTGATAGGTTATTGATACATTGATTCGTCGTGCCGATTATCGATTGATTGATTGAATGGATTGTTGCCGTATGGATTTGATTTATCGTAGGATAGATTTCTTTATGGAGCTGATTGTATTGATTTCTTTTGACCTGATGATTTCATTGTATTGATTTGATTTCAATTGATCTTTCGCCGTATTGATTTTATTGTTTATTGGGACTTGAGCCGATAGATATAATTGATTGGAAAGTGCTCTATTGATTAAGATGATTTTCCTATTGTAGCATCATACGTCGTCATTATTGAACCGTCCTCGCTGCCGTAGTATCATACTGTATATTGATATCGAGTGAATTATATTGAATAATTGGATTGACTTATGTGCAAGAGTATTGACTGATTTGATAAAGATATAGATACAACGGATTGACTAGACGACACGATTGATTGAACTGATAGTATTGATTGATAGACACTGCTACGATGGATAGATATTGGCTTCCAGTTACATACTGATTTGATTGCTGGGGAATATTGATTTATCGATGTTTTTACCACTGTGATTTGTGATTATTGATTTCCGTACTGCATTGACTACTGATTTGATTTCCGCTGTATCGACTATTGATTTCATTGACGACGGATTTCCGTATTGCATAGACTCATTGACCATCGATTGACTTGACTTGATTGACCTGCATATTGATAGCATCGCCGTGCTTTGATTTCAGTTTTAGGCTTTGGTGACCTGCTGGGCTTGTAAGCTAATTATATGTGGTTAATATTTCAGGTGCAGAGCCTCCAGCGTGATGTTTCTTCGGTTGATGCTGTAGCTTTATTTTGTAGCTTGGGTAGACTTCTGTTTTGTAGCCGTTTGGCTATTGTATATGACCTTTTGGACGCTTCTATTGATTGTATATATGTTGATATGTGAATTACTGTTGTTGCTGTATTTCTTTCCTATAATGCAATTATCTCTGGATGACTGTATTGATATGAACGAAAAGAAAAATGATAGATGAATCCTTTCACTATTGATATCTGGGGCATCACAGTTGGTATCAGAGCGAGTGTAGTGAAAAGGATTTGATTATATCCAGAGTTGATAATTACGTTATTCGATTTGTTTTGTTTTACGTGTTTAACTCCGTGGTTTGATTTGGTTTGAATGATTTGGATTGATCAGGCAAATGGATCCGAAAGACAAAAAGATTGAGACTGAATCTACTGCTAACCTCCCGCTCACATCTGAAAATATGAACAAGTTTGCTGATATGGTTGCTCAAATGGTGAGTGACAAATTAGCGAAACGCTCTGGGCGTGGCAAAAAAAGTGGGGAAGGTAGCAAAGCAAGAATTAATGTTTGTACATGTTGTGGAAAGAGACATTTAGGACAGTGTTATCGGAGAACAGGGCAATGCTTCCGATGTGGTGGATATGGACATAGAATGATTGATTGCCCGAGTTCTGAACTTAGGCAAGGACCTGTTTCGACTGGTCAGATTGGAAATGTATAAGCCATAATGGAAGATGTTCCTTCAGTGCCTACTGATGTGACTGGTACGAGTTTAGTTTATTGTCTGTTCCGATGTGATTTGTGCGATTTTTTTTCCGATCGATTGGATTTTTTTTGTTCTGTTTTGTTCTGGACACTTTAGGGAAATGTCGGGACGACATTTTTCTAAGGTGGGGAGATTGTGAGACCTCGTTCCCTTACTGTTCCTATCTGATTTGGATTTTCCTCCCAGAATCGTCCGGGACGATAGTGAGATCGTCCAGGCCGATCTGCACTGTAGAAAATATCGTCCTGAGAAAAGCCCTGGAAACCGTCCAGGACGATCATTTTTGGTCTGATTGTCCCGGGACGATTTGGCGATCGGCCGGGCCGATTTGCTTAATGATATAAGAAAATCAGCTCGTTTTGAGGAGAGAAAATCATTTTATAAAAAAAAAACAGATATTTTGAGGAGAGAGAAAGAGAAAGGGAAAAGTGGAAAAGCTTGGTTTTGGAGGCCGCGGAGTGCTTTTCGTCCGACGTCGCTGTTGGGAAAAGTGTAGATCTCGTGGTAAGGACTCCGAACCCTATTTCTGTTTTCAAAGATATTGAGTTTTGACCGAGTTGTGATCTCTTTTGAGTTTCCGTAGTCGAAATTTTGATCTGATTTGGGATTGACACAACTTTCACCGCACAACTTTTGATATGTTATAGATATGATTATTACACACGATTCGAGTATTTTCTACGATGATTTTACCGGTCGGAATTGATTCTACGCGATTTTAATCGAATAGAAAAATATCAGGACTTGATTTGATTCGGATTCTATAGAATAATAGTCTTGTATTGATGTCATAGATATTCTACTGTAATTTGGAAGAATTTGGAAATTGTGCCTTTTTGCAGGATTTTTGTGTAAATTTGACCGACTGCTGTTACGCTGCCCGATTTTGGTATGATTTCCGAATTTTCTGGAATTGATAGATTGAATTGAGATGTGTATGTTTATTGATCTGATTGCTCTAGATTGTTTTAATATTTCTTATTGCATTGACTATTGATTGAATTGATTGTTACTGAAAGACAAATGGGAACCTGGTTGAACGTTGGTTGGAGATAGATATTGACCTGTACAGGATGGTGGGCCGACGGGCTTTCGTTTAAACATCGATTATGGATTTCTACAACAGCACTATAGATGGGAGTCATAAGGAGTTTTATATGCCGACGGGCGGCCGACGGGCAAAAAGAGTGACGACTCTTATTGATTGAAACCAACGTACGGATATACAACAGCAATATGGATTCTACAACAGCACTATGGATTTCTACAACAGCACTATTGATCATAGCTAGTGTTTGTGCTTGTCTAGTAAGACCATTGTATGGAATTGCATGTATACGATATTGCATTGCATTGATTTATTGATTTCCGATTGATTTATTGATCTTGATGGATTTATTGAATTGATTTATTGAACGGATTTATTGATTGATTATTGATCATTGATACTATTGATTTTGCGTTGTATTGACTTACTACAATTGATTTATCGTATTGCTTTTCTGATTGATTTTATCGACTGGATTATGGATTATGATGTGGATTGTATTGATTCATAGATACCGCATCGACATTGATATGGATTCTGTGTATTGATTCATAGATATTGACACCGATATTGATATAGATTGTATCGATTGATAGATACCGACATTGACATTGATATGGATTATGATATTGACATATGGATACTATTGATACGATCCTGATAGGTTATTGATACATTGATTCGTCGTGCCGATTATCGATTGATTGATTGAATGGATTGTTGCCGTATGGATTTGATTTATCGTAGGATAGATTTCTTTATGGAGCTGATTGTATTGATTTCTATTGACCTGATGATTTCATTGTATTGATTTGATTTCAATTGATCTTTCGCCGTATTGATTTGATTGTTTATTGGGACTTGAGCCGATAGATATAATTGATTGGAAAGTGTTCTATTGATTAAGATGATTTTCCTATTGTAGCATCATACGTCGTCATTATTGAACCGTCCTCGCTGCCGTAGTATCATACTGTATATTGATATCGAGTGAATTGTATTGAATAATTGGATTGACTGATGTGCAAGAGTATTGACTGATTTGATAAAGATATAGATACAACGGATTGACTAGACGACACGATTGATTGAACTGATAGTATTGATTGATAGACACTGCTACGATGGATAGATATTGGCTTCCAGTTACATACTGATTTGATTGCTGGGGAATATTGATTTATCGATGTTTTTACCGCTGTGATTAGTGATTATTGATTTCCGTACTGCATTGACTACTGATTTGATTTTCGCTGTATCGACTATTGATTTCATTGACGACGGATTTCCGTATTGCATAGACTCATTGACCATCGATTGACATGACTTGATTGACCTGCATATTGATAGCATCGCCGTGCTTTGATTTCAGTTTTAGGCTTTGGTGACCTGCTGGGCTTGTAAGCTCATTATATGTGGTTAATATTTTAGGTGCAGAGCCTCCAGCGTGATGTTTCTTCGGTTGATGCTGTAGCTTTGTTTTGTAGCTTGGGTAGACTTCTATTTTGTAGCCGTTTGACTATTGTATATGACCTTTTGGACGCTTCTGTTGATTGTATATATGTTGATATGTGAATTACTGTTGTTGCTGTATTTATTTCCTGTAATGCAATTATCTCTGGATGACTGTATTGATATGAACGAAAAGAAAAATGATAGATGAATCCTTTCACTATTGATATCTGGGGCATCACAGTTGGTATCAGAGCGAGTGTAGTGAAAAGGATTTGATTATATCCAGAGTTGATAATTGCGTTATTCGATTCGTTTTGTTTTACATGTTTGACTCCGTGGTTTGATTTGGTTTGAATGATTTGGATTGATCAGGCAAATGGATCCGAAAGGCAAAAAGATTGAGACTGAATCTACTGCTAACCTCCCGCTCACATCTGAAAATATGAACAAGTTTGCTGATATGGTTTCTCAAATGGTGAGTGAAAAATTAGCGAAACTCTCTGGGCGTGGCAAGAAAAGAGGGGAAGGTAGCAAAGCAAGAATTAATGTTTGTACATGTTGTGGAAAGAGACATTTGGGACAGTGTTATCGGAGAACAGGGCAATGCTTCCGATGTGGTGGATATGGACATAGAATGACTGATTGCCCGAGTTCTAAACTTAGGAAATGACCTGTTTCGACTGGTCAGATTGGAAATGTACAAGCCATGATGGAAGATGTTCCTTCAGTGCCTGCTGATGTGACTGGTACGAGTTTAGTTTATTCTCTGTTCCGATGTGATTTGTGCGATTTTTTTTTCGATCGATTGGATTTGTTTTGTTCCGTTTTGTTCCGGACACTTTAGGGAAATGTCGGGACGACATTTTTCTAAGGTGGGGAGATTGTGAGACCTCGTTCCCTTACTGTTCCTCTCTGATTTGGATTTTCCTCCCAGAATCGTCCGGGACGATAGTGAGATCGTCCAGGCCGATCTGCACTGTAGAAAATATCGTCCTGAGAAAAGCCCTGGAAACCGTCCAGGACGATCATTTTTGGTCTGATTGTCCCGGGACGATTTGGCGATCGGCCGGGCCGATTTGCTTAATGATATAAGAAAATCAGCTCGTTTTGAGGAGAGAAAATCATTTTATAAAAAAAAAACAGATATTTTGAGGAGAGAGAAAGAGAAAGGGAAAAGTGGAAAAGCTTGGTTTTGGAGGCCGCGGAGTGCTTTTCGTCCGACGTCGCTGTTGGGAAAAGTGTAGATCTCGTGGTAAGGACTCCGAACCCTATTTCTGTTTTCAAAGATATTGAGTTTTGACCGAGTTGTGATCTCTTTTGAGTTTCCGTAGTCGAAATTTTGATCTGATTTGGGATTGACACAACTTTCACCGCACAACTTTTGATATGTTATAGATATGATTATTACACACGATTCGAGTATTTTCTACGATGATTTTACCGGTCGGAATTGATTCTACGCGATTTTAATCGAATAGAAAAATATCAGGACTTGATTTGATTCGGATTCTATAGAATAATAGTCTTGTATTGATGTCATAGATATTCTACTGTAATTTGGAAGAATTTGGAAATTGTGCCTTTTTGCAGGATTTTTGTGTAAATTTGACCGACTGCTGTTACGCTGCCCGATTTTGGTATGATTTCCGAATTTTCTGGAATTGATAGATTGAATTGAGATTGTATGTTTATTGATCTGATTGCTCTAGATTGCTTTAATATTTCTTATTGCATTGACTATTGATTGAATTGATTGTTACTGAAAGACAAATGGGAACCTGGTTGAACGTTGGTTGGAGATAGATATTGACCTGTACAGGATGGTGGGCCGGCGGGCTTTCGTTTAAACATCGATTATGGATTTCTACAACAGCACTATAGATGGGAGTCATAAGGAGTTTTATATGCCGACGGGCGGCCGACGGGCAAAAAGAGTGACGACTCTTATTGATTGAAACCAACGTACGGATATACAACAGCAATATGGATTCTACAACAGCACTATGGATTTCTACAACAGCACTATTGATCATAGCTAGTGTTTGTGCTTGTCTAGTAAGACCATTGTATGGAATTGCATGTATACGATATTGCATTGCATTGATTTATTGATTTCCGATTGATTTATTGATCTTGATGGATTTATTGAATTGATTTATTGAACGGATTTATTGATTGATTATTGATCATTGATACTATTGATTTTGCGTTGTATTGACTTACTACAATTGATTTATCGTATTGCTTTTCTGATTGATTTTATCGACTGGATTATGGATTATGATGTGGATTGTATTGATTTATAGATACCGGCATCGACATTGATATGGATTCTGTGTATTGATTCATAGATATTGACACCGATATTGATATAGATTGTATCGATTGATAGATACCGACATTGACATTGATATGGATTATGATATTGACATATGGATACTATTGATACGATCCTGATAGGTTATTGATACATTGATTCGTCGTGCCGATTATCGATTGATTGATTGAATGGATTGTTGCCGTATGGATTTGATTTATCGTAGGATAGATTTCTTTATGGAGCTGATTGTATTGATTTCTATTGACCTGATGATTTCATTGTATTGATTTGATTTCAATTGATCTTTCGCCGTATTGATTTGATTGTTTATTGGGACTTGAGCCGATAGATATAATTGATTGGAAAGTGTTCTATTGATTAAGATGATTTTCCTATTGTAGCATCATACGTCGTCATTATTGAACCGTCCTCGCTGCCGTAGTATCATACTGTATATTGATATCGAGTGAATTGTATTGAATAATTGGATTGACTGATGTGCAAGAGTATTGACTGATTTGATAAAGATATAGATACAACGGATTGACTAGACGACACGATTGATTGAACTGATAGTATTGATTGATAGACACTGCTACGATGGATAGATATTGGCTTCCAGTTACATACTGATTTGATTGCTGGGGAATATTGATTTATCGATGTTTTTACCACTGTGATTAGTGATTATTGATTTCCGTACTGCATTGACTACTGATTTGATTTTCGCTGTATCGACTATTGATTTCATTGACGACGGATTTCCGTATTGCATAGACTCATTGACCATCGATTGACATGACTTGATTGACCTGCATATTGATAGCATCGCCGTGCTTTGATTTCAGTTTTAGGCTTTGGTGACCTGCTGGGCTTGTAAGCTCATTATATGTGGTTAATATTTTAGGTGCAGAGCCTCCAGCGTGATGTTTCTTCGGTTGATGCTGTAGCTTTGTTTTGTAGCTTGGGTAGACTTCTATTTTGTAGCCGTTTGACTATTGTATATGACCTTTTGGACGCTTCTGTTGATTGTATATATGTTGATATGTGAATTACTGTTGTTGCTGTATTTCTTTCCTGTAATGCAATTATCTCTGGATGACTGTATTGATATGAACGAAAAGAAAAATGATAGATGAATCCTTTCACTATTGATATCTGGGGCATCACAGTTGGTATCAGAGCGAGTGTAGTGAAAAGGATTTGATTATATCCAGAGTTGATAATTGCGTTATTCGATTCGTTTTGTTTTACATGTTTGACTCCGTGGTTTGATTTGGTTTGAATGATTTGGATTGATCAGGCAAATGGATCCGAAAGGCAAAAAGATTGAGACTGAATCTACTGCTAACCTCCCGCTCACATCTGAAAATATGAACAAGTTTGCTGATATGGTTTCTCAAATGGTGAGTGACAAATTAGCGAAACGCTCTAGGCGTGGCAAGAAAAGAGGGGAAGGTAGCAAAGCAAGAATTAATGTTTGTACATGTTGTGGAAAGAGACATTTGGGACAGTGTTATCGGAGAACAGGGCAATGCTTCCGATGTGGTGGATATGGACATAGAATGACTGATTGCCCGAGTTCTGAACTTAGGAAATGACCTGTTTCGACTGGTCAGATTGGAAATGTACAAGCCATGATGGAAGATGTTCCTTCAGTGCCTGCTGATGTGACTGGTACGAGTTTAGTTTATTCTCTGTTCCGATGTGATTTGTGCGATTTTTTTTTCGATCGATTGGATTTGTTTTGTTCCGTTTTGTTCCGGACACTTTAGGGAAATGTCGGGACGACATTTTTCTAAGGTGGGGAGATTGTGAGACCTCGTTCCCTTACTGTTCCTCTCTGATTTGGATTTTCCTCCCAGAATCGTCCGGGACGATAGTGAGATCGTCCAGGCCGATCTGCACTGTAGAAAATATCGTCCTAAGAAAAGCCCTGGGAACCGTCCAGGACGATCATTTTTAGTCTGATCGTCCCGGGACGATTTGGCGATCGGCCGGGTCGATTTGCTTAATGATATAAGAAAATCAGCTCGTTTTGAGGAGAGAGAAAATCATTTTATAAAAAAAACAGATATTTTGAGGAGAGAGAAAGAGAAAGGGAAAAGAGGAAATGCTTGGTTTTGGAGGCCGCGGAGCGCTTTTCGTCCGACGTCGCTGTTGGGAAAAGTGTAGATCTCGTGGTAAGGACTCCGAACCCTATTTCTGTTTTCAAAGATATTGAGTTTTGACCGAGTTGTGATCTGTTTTGTGTTTCCGTAGTCGAAATGTTGATCTGATTTGGGATTGACACAACTTTCACCGCACAACTTTTGATATGTTATAGATATGATTATTACACACGATTCGAGTATTTTCTACGATGATTTTACCGGTCAGAATTGATTCTACGCGATTTTAATCGAATAAAAAAATATCAGGACTTGATTTGATTCGGATTCTATAGAATAATAGTCTTGTATTGATGTCATAGATATTCTACTGTAATTTGGAAGAATTTGGAAATTGTGCCTTTTTGCAGGATTTTTTTGTAAATTTGACCGACTGCTGTTACGCTGCCCGATTTTCGTATGATTTCCGAATTTTCTAGAATTGATAGATTGAATTGAGATGTGTATGTTTATTGATTTGATTGCTCTAGATTGCTTTAATATTTCTTATTGCATTGACTATTGATTGAATTGATTGTTACTGAAAGACAAGTGGGAACCTGGTTGAACGTTGGTTGGAGATAGATATTGACCTTTACAGGATGGTGGGCCGACGGGATTTCCTTTAAACATCGATTATGGATTTCTAAAACAGCACTATAGATGGGAGTCATAAGGAGTTTTATATGCCGACGGGCGGCCGACGGGCAAAAAGAGTGACGACTCTTATTGATTGAAACCAACATACGGATATCTACAACAGCAATATGGATTCTACAACAGCACTATGGATTTCTACAACAGCACTATTGATCATAGCTAGTGTTTGTGCTTGTCTAGTAAGACCATTGTATGGAATTGCATGTATACGATATTGCATTGCATTGATTTATTGATTTCCGATTGATTTATTGATCTTGATGGATTTATTGAATTGATTTATTGAACGGATTTATTGATTTTATTGATTGATTATTGATCATTGATACTATTGATTTTGCGTTGTATTGACTTGCTACAATTGATTTATCGTATTGCTTTTCTGATTGATTTTATCGACTGGATTATGGATTATGATGTGGATTGTATTGATTCATAGATACTGGCATCGACATTGATATGGATTCTGTGTATTGATTCATAGATATTGACACCGATATTGATATAGATTGTATCGATTGTTAGATACCGACATCGACATTGATATGGATTATGATATTGACATATGGATACTATTGATACGATCCTGATAGGTTATTGATACATTGATTCGTCGTGCCGATTATCGATTGATTGATTGAATGGATTGTTGCCGTATGGATTTGATTTATTGTAGAATAGATTTCTTTATGGAGCTGATTGTATTGATTTCTATTGACCTGATGATTTCATTGTATTAATTTGATTTCAATTGATCTTTCGCCGTATTGATTTGATTGTTTATTGGGACTTGAGCCGATATATATAATTGATTGGAAAGTGCTCTATTGATTAAGATGATTTTTCTATTGTAGCATCATACGTCGTCATTATTGAACCGTCCTCACTGCCGTAGTATCATACTGTATATTGATATCGAGTGAATTGTATTGAATAATTGGATTGACTGATGTGCAAGAGTATTGACTTATTTGATAAAGATATAGATACAACGGATTGACTAGACGACACGATTGATTGAACTGATAGTATTGATTGATAGACACTGCTACGATGGATAGATATTGGCTTCCAGTTACATACTGATTTGATTGCTGGGGAATATTGATTTATCGATGTTTTTACCGCTGTGATTAGTGATTATTGATTTCCGTACTGCATTGACTACTGATTTGATTTCCGCCGTATCGACTATTGATTTCATTGACGAAGGATTTCCGTATTGCATAGACTCATTGACCATCGATTGACTTGACTTGATTGACCTGCATATTGATAGCATCGCCGTGCTTTGATTTCAGTTTTAGGCTTTGGTGACCTGCTGGGCTTGTAAGCTCATTATATGTGGTTAATATTTCAGGTGCAGAGCCTCCAGCGTGATGTTTCTTCGGTTGATGCTGTAGCTTTGTTTTGTAGCTTGGGTAGACTTCTGTTTTGTAGCCGTTTGGCTATTGTATATGACCTTTTGGACGCTTCTGTTGATTGTATATATGTTGATATGTGAATTACTGTTGTTGCTGTATTTCTTTCCTGTAATGCAATTATCTCTGGATGACTGTATTGATATGAACGAAAAGAAAAATGATAGATGAATCCTTTCACTATTGATATCTGGGGCATCACATTAGGAGGCTGCCAAAATTTTGTCTGAAAAAGGACAAGGACTTGAACAAAAAAATGAACTGGGACTTGGACTTGCAACAAATGTCCTAAGTGAACTCAAACAAATCAAGCAAAGAACTTGAAAATAAATAAGATTTGGACCTAAATGAATTTGAACTTGAATTTGATTTAAGTATTAAGTGAATATGACTTGAACTAGTTAGGTTCAAACTCAAATGAACAAAGAACTTGATTCAAACTTGACTTGAATAGTTGAACTCAAGTAAAGATTTGGATGAACAGAAGGAGACTCGATGAATGGAAGAGGCTCATATTGAGCCTAAACTTTATTTAAATGTATGAAGGACTTTCTTTGGACTTGAACTTGAATGCACCACAAGAACTGGCATTTTAATGAATCCACAACAACTTTCAAATGGACACTAACTTTTAATACAAGCAAAGGAACTCTAACTACAAACTGCTTGTGATCAACAGTATGAAATCTCCAATAGAGATTAAAGATCTTTAAAAGTACAAATTCCAACATACAGTATGTTGTATATAAACAAGCATGATAGATCAATGGTACAAATGAGCATCCGTGAGCAAATCAGGCATACAGTGGTCTACCTACGAATGCGATAACATCTTTATAATCAAGACCAACATATACAAATATACCTATTGAACTTTGCAAATATTGAAAGTTAAATGGAATATGTGGCTTGATTGCGGACTATAGTGCAAAGCCTTTAGCAAACATTCCACTTATAAGTGGTGGTAGTTGACATGCAAAATTTGTATCAATCACTTAAGTAAATACAATGATTCCTATGAGTAAGCATCAACGAGCAATAATCACATATGAGAGACAAACAATGAAATTGAAACGAATCATGGTTAATTGATTCATTGTAAATCCTCAGCAAATAGTGACAAATCCTCAGCAAATAGAGACAGCTGGAATGTAGCAGATACATGCACCTACAAAGTACTGTGGGTGACAACAAACATCATGCAGTAAATGCTAAGGTCGTACTTGCAGTCAATAAAAATTTAGTGTTAAACGATTACACTAAATCTTCCATAAGTGAAGATGAAAGATTTGTAATACATACAATTTCTCTACGAATACAGATATATGTACAATATGCCACTTATGGCTAGATGCAGAAAGACTTTAGTAAATGTAGTATCATGTTGTCAATTCAAGTCTACGAATGGACACATCTACCTACAGAAGTAGTGGATATGTTGTAAAGATCAAAGACCATAGCAAAATACATAAAGAATGCAATAAATACAAGTTTAGACTAGCTTGTGTAGGAAATCTACTATACACTTAGCATGCTATCTACAAGAAGAATGCAAGGGAACTACAGTAGATAGCTATGCCTACGAGCAAAAGCAAGAGATTATTTAGTGCACCACAATACCCCTACTGAAAGCAGTAAGTAGTGCATGATAGTCTACCTGTATAAAGCAGCAAATAATTCTATTTAGAACCTACTACAACCCGCCACCGGATCCGTAACATCTATGCAAGCAGACAGAAGGCGTTTACAAATATTTCAAAATACCCCCATACATGCACCATAATATGTATGCACATAGGTACACTAAAGGGGTAAATATAATTGTGACCCGCATGGACCCCGACAAGCGTGTTGTAGTAATACACGTGAATTCTAAGGATATTGCGTGGATTATTAAATTTGAACTCGATCCTCCTAAGTAGGTAAATAAGAGTCGATAAGATTCAACAAATAATTATAAAATGCCCCAAACACCCACATGGGCCTCGGCAAGTATGTTATGGGTACACACATAATGTCTAAGGATGCTGCACTGGTCAATAAGTAAATTAAAGTTCAAACTCGATCCACCTAAGCAGGTAAATAGGAGTCGACAGTGTTCAAACCATCAAACAAATAAATGGTATTGGGGACCAATATATTTGTCCTAGTATATTCATATTAGGACTTCAAGGCCTATAATAATATGAATTCACTAATAAAGATACAAAGCCTATGAAACATGATCCCATATCAGCAAGTTGATCAAATGAAAATGACCCCATACACCTTGATGATGGTTGTGTTGAATAGAAAATCTCAACTTGAGGGGTCTATTCCAAATATTTCAAAATGTCATCCCAAACATTCAAAAATCCAAAATTCCTAAAATTCAAATATTTAAAATTGAAATAATCAATCAAATCACTTAAAGCAAAATCCATCCACCCTCTATAATAGTTTACCGAGGTGGACAAGTTGGAAATAACCTTAGCTCACAAAGAGCTAATGCCTAGTCAAAAATATCATTAGAATCCATTCTCAAACAACCTCCTGCCAGTAAGGACGTAGTATATGTTCTCTAACCGATAATTTTGCCACCAAATGGCACCGCAGGATAAACGGTTATGACTCGAGGCCCTCTGAACCGAGTGATTTTGCCACCAAATGGTACCATGAAATGCTGGTTATGGCTAGAGCTAATATGCTCCTTAGTGGCATCAAATTATTGAGATATGAATCAATATGATATGATTGATAAGGCACAAAGCCCTCTATTAGCTAAGGTAGATTCAAATTTATCCCCTTAGATAAATATTAACCTATGTCTACAAAGTCCCCTTGGCCAAAGCAACCCATGGTTGTCGACAAGGATCCTTCTGTCAGGTTGGGTTGACTACCTCCTTTGACTAAGTAGAATAGGGACCACGATGGCCCGAGATGATGGAACCATGGGATCTTGATCGAGTCCATCATCCATTTCCCAATCATCTGCTTTAATTGCAAGGCGGTGAAATCTCCATTTTAAATATAAATTTTCTAAGCATTATATGCCTATGCTGCTACTATATATCAGATACCGCGTATATAAGGATATGATGTATTCATCGAAGTTAGCCATAATCAAAAGTCATCTCTTATTATCAGGAGGGGTAATTAATTATAAGGGCTTTCCCCTATAGGAAACCAGAACTCAGATTATAAAGTCCTTGCAAAATGAGGGAAAAATCTCTGGGTAGTGTCTTATCTGCAAATCTATCTGCCTTCCAAAATTTACCCTGGAACTTAATCCGTTAAAACTCCCCCAAAAAGAAAAACAAACAACAGGCGGAGGCCAGGGTCAAATTTTTGGAGCCCACAGATTAAATCGTGTTACAGATAGCAAAGGGCCAACATGAAAAACTACCCAGAAACTAGACAAGCTCGACAGAGTAACTCGAGCAAGCACCATAAACCAGATAAACTAAGATAACATAGCCACAATTAATGTACGAAGGGTCAATCAGGCATACCCAGAAATCGGTCACCTGAGCATAGGCCTAGCAAATAGAGAGCCACCTCTAGCTCCCCAACATCAGAACAACAAGCCAACCATGACTGCTAGGCCACAAATATGATAAGAAGAAGCAGTAGCAAAGAGAAATGCAATGACCAGTAATAGAAAAGAAAAAATAGATCAGAGATGATCCATAGAGTAAGCCCAAGAATCACCTAAACTGCTCATACCCTATAATAAATGAACAACCACATGAAGGCTGAGCAACCTCCTAAGACAACACTAGGAGATCATCAAACCCAATAGAAAGCACCAGAAAACCACCAACCAATCATATAATAGACCCATAAAATAAATAGAGATGGACTCCAGCAAATAACACAAATTCCACTCCAAATACTCAAAGATAAACTCTCCCATGAAGGAGAAAACCACCGAGAAATATAGAATATCCAGGTTACCCCAGCCACAAACAAAAATACCAGACAGGCCAGGAATAAACCAGGTCAACAATAAATTCCCACCACCCTGAAACTCAAGCAAACAACGGTCCAGATTAAAAGAAATCACCACACCAAAACTAGTACGAAAGCAACAACCCATAAAAAGAGAAGAAGGACAACACAGGGAAAAAATGAGAGCAGGCCCACATAATCCAAAGTCACATAGTGAAAGACCACAACCTACAATGCCAATTATGATTTGATATAAGGCATAGAAATTCTATCTAATTTTAAAAGACCCCGCAAAGGCGTAGGGAGGTTAGTAGAAATAAAATCAATTATACAGTTGAGGCCAGCACCCCAATTTGCAATCCAATTAACACATGCATTACCATCCCTTTGAATAAGAGAGAAAGATACATTCATAAAAATCAACAGATGTTTGATGTCCCTAACCAGATAGAAAAGAGAGGAACTACACATCGAATCCTCAAAATCATTAAAAAGTTGGAAATAAAACCTAGAATCCACTTCAATACTACTGTTGGTTAAATCAAGAGAAATGCAAGTCCTAACACTATAGAGAATAACTAAAGTAATAGCTTTGTTATCATCACAATTCTATAAAGGGCCAGCAAAATCCATAATGAGGCTCCCATAACAATCTCTAATAACCCCACCATAACATGAAGAATGCCCAAAAATAGTACTAGCCACATTCAATTTATAAGAGTTAAGAGGTGGGTTGGTCTAATAAATAAGCCTTGGATCCTTAGGAATATGCTCAGCCACCAATTTAATACCTAACTCAGAAGCAGCAAAATAATAATTCTTAAAATTCTTGACAGAGAGAAGATTAACAGAGAAGAGAGTAATAACCTTATCTTTCACTCTTTGAATAATCTTTTGGTGGCTCATAACAATACCATTGAAGATAGAGTTATTCCTATCCATGCATAAAAACCACAAAATGAGAGAAGGAATAACGTTTTTGATATGGCCTTTAGATTTGATAAACCAATAGTTAAGTAAAGTAGAAATAGACATTTTAGTATTAAAATAATTCAATTTAAAAATGTCATAAAAAATCTAAGTTTTAACAGCTGAGGGGTTGGAAAGAAAAAACATGATGCATATTTTCAACATGAAAACAACATTGGTATTTGGATGGGAGGGTAAAACCTCTTTTAATTAAGATGTCATCCGTAGGGATGAATTTATGTAAAAGTCTCCACAATGTTTTTATGCCAAAGCAATTGGAAAATATGAGAAGTCTAATTCTTAGATCTAAAGGCATGCCACGTATCATTTAATCTAAAACACCCATCTTTAGGCAAGCTACATAAGAGGAAATCATCAGAATCATTATTAAGGGGGAGATTCAAAATTTGTTGAATAATAGGATCAGGAAGAATAATAGCAAACTTGTCATAATCCCAATAATTATCAGAAAAGAAATGATTCACCTTAACCGCCAAGTTGGAGTAAGAGTTAGTAAGGGAATCAATAGTTTGTCATAATCCAAACAATTAGTTAAGCAATCTTAATTAACAGGGATGTCCTAATTAGGGTTTCTATTTTTAACTAATCATGTAGTACGATTGAAATCATTCTTTATGATTAGGTCAAAAAATAAAAATTTCTCTAACTCACTAAATCACTCCCCCTGAATGTGTATGTGAAAGGTTACTTAGCTTGGGGTCCACCAAATACATTACTTGACTCAAGAAAGATAAAATGTATATTAAAATTTAAATCACAAATAGACTCAACCCTCATCTATCTAATCTTGAGTTGATTGGCATTATAAGTGAACTTGTGGACCTAAAAAGTTAGTGAGTGGGGAAAATAAAATAGATATGATAAAATAACAGTAGTAAAGAAATAATAATATTTTTTATAATTAAAATTAGTGTGCTTGGGCCCATATTTGCAATAATCTCCCCCTTTATGACGATGACAAACATTGTTGTTAAAAATTTTTCAAAGCTCTTTGACATTTTTTAAAACTCCCTCTTAGAAGATGAAATTTTGAAAGAAAGGGGAGTTAAATTTTCTTAAAAAATATATTATACATATGAAAAAAGAAGCAAAATAGAACAAAGTAAATTTCACTAAACCATATGATGCAAACTAATACACTACTCCCCCTTTTGACATCACAAAAATGCAAAAAAAAGAAAAAAAAAACTAAACAACGTAAAGTACATAAAGCAATACCAGTATAAACACAATAATAAAAGAACTGACAAACTAGAAAAAAGAAGAACCCTGATCAGGTGGAGGAGGTGGTGGTGGTGGCTGAAAGTATCGGTGAAGAGAGGCAAACTACTCGCCAAATCAGACCATATCTGGTCATACTACCGCTGCTGATGTACTATGTATGCATAAAACAAAGCTAAGTCCTAATCATGCTGCTACTACTAGTGCTCAACTACGTAGGATTCAAATCTAACCTCCCACTGATCAAATTGCTATACTGGCTGATCAATTTGAGATTGCTGGCAGATAGGGGCAGGCATAGGGATAAGTTCTTCCTCCACTTTCCTAGCCTCCTCATGCACATTAGGATGACATGTACTGTGAAGGGTATAGAAGGAGCTATTAGAGTAAAACACTGGATGGTGATCATGTGGAGCTAAAAATTGAAGATTATATTTTGATTCAAGTATAAAAGGAATTAGTTGTCCTAGGGCTAGATTTTATTTTCTTTTATGGCAACAATATTTAATGTAGGTTAAATGTTCAACATAACTAATGATAAGTTCATATACATTAAAATATAGGTTAGCCATTATGTAATAAGTGGTGAGTGAAAGGACATGTGTAGTATAAATCCAATCCCCAACTTTAAG
The DNA here is from genome assembly GCA_022539455.1 of Dendrobium nobile. Taxonomy (NCBI): domain Eukaryota; kingdom Viridiplantae; phylum Streptophyta; class Magnoliopsida; order Asparagales; family Orchidaceae; genus Dendrobium; species Dendrobium nobile. The sequence continues at coordinate 13,583,481 of CM039721.1, read as the reverse complement.
AAAAATGGAATTTCGAAGAATATGCTGGATGGTTCAGGCATCTTTAACTAAGGAGTTAACCTGGGCTACATGGTAGTTCACACTAGTTTCCTTAAGGATATTGTTAGCACGAGCCCAGTTAAAATCAGGATCTAAAACCAATATATGAATCTTTTCTCTAGTGGTAGAAAGGTAAAGATATTTATGTAAATCCTGATAGGTAATCTCTACAGGCCTTCGATTTACATAGGATTATAAGGAAGTATAGGTATTATTAATGTGAAGGTTGGCAAATAATTCAAGCAGAAGTTCTCAATTAAATGGAAAAGCTAGAGTAAGGAGAAAGCCAAGAGTTGTTTTAATAAAGAGATCAAGCACCTGAAAGTTAAGAACATTTTTATTGATGATTCTTGAGGGGGTAATGCCAGCACTCTTATAGCAATTGTAAGCCGCTACATCTACCTCTTCTGTAAAATAAGGATTGATATCCCGCCTAGATGAGCTTCTAGAAGGTATTCTAGATATTTTCTCACCAGTCATTGGAAGAGTAAGAAAGCTCAAGTAGGAGAGAAGAAGAGGAGTAATGCTTGGAGTGAAGAAGAAACCATGATTATGAGGCTGTTTAAATCGAACCATTCAGATCGTACTGGATGATCACGAGATCAAACAAGATGATAAGGCACAATCAATTTGGCCAAAAAATCAATAAAAAAAAAGTAATCCAATTGTCTAATATGATCATAAATTGTACGGGATGATTAGACACAGGATGATCGTCCCGAGGAGTCAGCATGTACAACCGTTGAAAAATTGGATCATATAGGAAGAACACATTTGTTATCTTGGATGATGTTTAATAATGGACCAGCCTAACAACATTCAATCGTCCAACAACTCCTGCCACATGGATTGTCTGGTACAATATATGAATTGTAAGAGACGATCACCAATAATTGATTTGTATCAGTGGTTGGATGTGCTATAATCAGAGAGGTGTATTTTTTTAGATCGTATAGGACGATGTGTATTGTATAGGACAATGTGAGCAAAATAAAAAAATTTAGGACATGAAATGTGATAATCAAGAGGATTTCAAAACATAAATAAAAATATTAAAAATATAAAAGAACATAAAAAACAAATAAAAAACCAGTCAGAAATCAAAATAAAAGAGCACACACAATATTTTTTTAATTGATCAACTCAAGTAAATGATAAATTTTCCTTGTGAGTAGATTAAAAATCAGTACGAAATAAATTAACAATCCTGAAATCTATAAAGGGTAGAAAACCAACCTTATGAATCCTAGCTCGGAAACTATACAGGTTAAAATTCTTTTTTAAAAAAATCTAATTCATAAGAGAAATTAAATAAAAAAGTGATCTTTTCAAACTTCGTTTCTGAAAATAGCTGATAGAATAATATTGCAAAGTAATTAACCAAAATCATGATTTTCAAAATTCAAGTGTTTGAAGATATCAAGTGGCACATAGATTCTTCTAAGATTTAAAGAATTGAAAGAGAAGGAAGCTTATTTTTTTGTGAGCTCATTTTGTGCCTCCTTTTCAGTTATCTGGTGTACTTCCTGCATCTTTTGATTTTTGATACACTTTGGTGTATCTTGCAATTACGGGTGATCATTATACATCCTTTTAGTATTTTTGGGCTCATTTTATGCCTCTTGTCATTTTTGTAAGTTGGCTTCCTTTCAAAACCTTTAAAGACTCTCAGCTGTGAGATTACTTTCTAGATATAAGAGAAGAAAAAGCTTACTCTCTAATATAAGGTAGATTAAACCACAAAACATAATCATATCCACATGATAAAACCAATACCTTGATTATGAAAATTTGACAGTGATTTTATTGACTTGGAAAATTATTTATATGAGATAGAATACTATAGGAAGACTAAATAGATCTCTATTTCAAAGTCCAATTTTTTATTTGAAATAGATTTTGATTCAAATGAAATTAACCCACTAAGGGAGTTAGAGGAAGAGAGACAATCATCGATATTTCTTCCTTTAACTGATTTACAAAAGTTAATCACTGCTTACTAATTTCTAAAACCAAAAGTAAGGAAAAAATGCCATTTAAGTAATCAACATGAGAAGTGAGCATTAATCTGATTCCTTTAAAAATACAAAAGGAAAAATAACAAAAAAATAAAAAAATATAAACTAGAAATACATAAACATAAATAGACATACAAATAAAATAATAATAAAACATAAGAAATATAAAGCAACACTTTCAAGCATTAATATCTATTATACCTAATTTGGTTCTTAATATGCTGCAAGTTTCAAAGGCCATAGGTTTTGTAAAGATATTAGCAAGTTAGTTTTCAGTGGCTACATGGTGTAGCTCTATATCTCTATTAGTAGCATGATCCCTAATGAAGTGGTGTTTTATGTTAATGTGTTTGTTACTGGAGTGTTGAATTAGATTCTTTAAAATATAGATGGCATTAGTGTTATCACATAGGATTGAAATTATACCTACAGGTAATCCAAAAAAAAATATTTTTGAATATTTTAAAACAAACGATTTATGCGGTAGCAACAATAATTTTACAATAACAAGAATTTTAGATTTTGACCACGAAAAAAATCATAAAATAATGCAAAAATTAAATGCAAAAAAGTAACTAGAAAGAACACTCCAAATTTATAGTTGTTCGATCACTTTGACTTACGTTTACTCTATGGAAATCTCCTTTCTAGGTATTGCACTAAAAGTAGTGTCTCTAATTTTTCCCCACAATAAGGCAGAAAAGCCCTTACAAAATCTTTCCATCAACCTGATGAGGCAAAGTACCTTGAATCTTTTTACTGCCTCCTAGAGTAGGCAGAGAACCTTGGAATCCTTTTACTCCCTCTTGGAGTAGGCAGAGAATCTTGTAATCCTTTTATGCCCTCTTGGAGTACGTAGAGCACCTTGAAATTCTTTTTCACTCTCCTAGTGAAGGCAAAGAACCTATATTTAATGCTAATAAAGATCCCCCCCAAAGCCACCAAGGAAATAGAAAAGATACTTGAAGAAGAAGGAAACCTTACTTGGAGCAGCCTTTCTTAATCCCTCATAACTCCCCCTCATAAGGATTTCTCTTTCTTCCAAGCCATCTCTCTTCCTTCTCTAAGCTCTCTCTTAGATTAACTCCACAGCAAAAGATTATCTTAAGTGACAATAAGAGAGCTTAAATAGATAACCTCAAAATAGCCCTAATTTTCAACTTGATGTCAAAGATCATCCAATAGGATCGATAGATTGTCCTGTATGATTAGTACAAAATAGCCCTTTCAGTCAGTACGATTAGCTTTACTCTATAGAATTAGTTTAAGCATTTCGTGCAGATCAACCAATAAGAGTATGTGATCGTCTAGGATGATTTGTTCAAGATATTGTATTGATCATCAAGTACAACATGGGATGATGGTTGACAATTTATATATCATCTTGCAACCCTCTCGGGATGTCCAATATGATTTCCTCAAAGATTAAAAGAAAATTATGATTTTCACCTTAAACGATAGGGGATCGTCCCATGAAATATAATAGACCGTCCAATACGATCTATCTAGATCATCCTGTATGATCGGATCGAGCAATCTAATCATAATTTTGTCCCTAATCACCAAATCAATTTAGAAATGATTGTCATAAATCGTCCAAGATGATGTAAACCATTAAAAAAATTAAAATTAAAATATTAAAAAAATTGTGATTGATGGCTATTTTCAGAATATGAACTGATCATCATGGATGATCTTGAATCGTCCAGTACGATTAGTTTCGCAATCTTAATTATCAGGGATGCCCTAATTAGGATTTTTATTTTTAACTGATTGTCCAGTACGATTGAAATTGTCCTATATGATTGGGTCAAAAAATTGAAATTTCTCTAACTCACTAAATTACTCCCCCTAGGTGTGTGTGCACGATTACTTAGCTTGTGGTCGACCAGATACATAGTTTGACTCAAGAAAGGTAAAAATTATATTGAAATTTAAGTTACAGACGGACTCAACCCTAGTCTACCCGATCTTGAGTTGATTGGTGTTGCAAGTGAACTTGTGAACTTAAAAAATTAGTGAGCAATGAAAATAAAATAGATATGCAAGAATATCCGTAGTAAAGAAATAATAATGTTTGTTATCATCAAAATCATTGTGCTTGTGCCAAGATTTGTAACAAGAGAGAAGGGAGAGAGAGTTGTTACCTGTTTGAGAGGAACTTCTCTCTGTTTGAGTGGATTACTATTCTAGGTGAATATGGGTAAAGCGAGTTGGTTGTTATAAGGGTATGTGAGTGTAGTTCGGCTAGTTGCTATCGGCAGACAAATGAGGGAGGTGGAGGAAGCCGGGAAGTTAGGGGTTATATCGGGTGATTGGCTGGAGACTGAGCAGTAGGCGGAATCAGGATTTGTAGTTGGTGTGAGTCGTAGTAGAAGCGGAAGGAGCTTGGCAAAGTATTTAGGTCGTTTGGCTATGAAGAGTTCTCACGTGCGTAGAAAAGAAAATTGAAGCCTCGTTTTGTCTTTTGTTTTATCAACAAGAGACAAACGTGGGATTCAACGTCTCCAGAATGAGTAGATCACGAAGAGATTTTATTGGATTTAAGCGGGATCTGAGTAGGATTTATGGACCCACCGCTGTTTGTTCGGGTGGTGAAGAGCTGGCTGGACAAAGCCTAGGTCCCTGGTTCGAATCTCTTGGCAAGCAGTAAAAGCCTTAAGTGTTAGCCCGTGTAAATTGGTGTGGGTTGCATGCTAGGTCGACTGGGGTTTTCACTGGCTTAAGAACAGTGCTTTCTCGTCACAAAAAAAAAAGTAGGATTTATGGAGGGTTTGCATAGGTGTGTATATTAAATTTTTTATTTGATTTTTTTGTGTGGATTTAAGTAGAGGCCAGCAAATTGATACAAAAATAAAAATAGGGTTTGAGAAAATTTTGTGTTCCAAAAATTTTCTCTTCCTAATGAAAATAATATATAGTTTATTTTATTCTAGGTTATGGCCTCCCCATAAAGACAAGTACTTATATTTAATTACATTCCCAGAGAAGTTGATCCTTGAGAATACCCTTGATTAAAAAAAAAAAAAAAAATTAATCCTAAAGATTAAAAAAAAAAGTCAATACACTGATGTAACAAATTACCTAACCCAGTTTGTCTTGAAGTGTTCTTCCACAAGATGAACATGGAGGTGATAGACCTACAATAAGGATTATATCCACCTCTAAATGCCATCTACGTTGACAAATAAGAAATCATCAGTCGTTTTAATAATGATATTCACATATATTGATATAATGATTAAATTATTTGTATATGTATGATGATGGGTTTGCCAATTTTAATGTTTTGATGTTATAAGTTTCAGTGCTCCATCAAAACTCTCGCATGATTTTTAGCCAAAAATTGATTAGATTCCAACTAAAATCATGCATTTATTCTTAGCTTAAATTTAGGCTTCGTTTGGGACAACATTTTTATTTCCATCTAAAACTATTTTTTATACAAAAATTTCAAATTTAAAAAATATTTATACAACAAAAATACTTTATAAAACAGTAAAAAAATATTCCAAATAAAACCTTAACAATCATGCCCCTAAAAATAATTTATAACGTAAATTTTATTTCAATTGTTTTAGTTTTAAAAGAAAATACAACAACATCAAGCCTTTATCCTACTACGTGGGGTCGGCCACATGAATCCTTTTTCGCCATTGTGCCCTGTTAAAAGTCAAATTCTCATTTAAATCTAATAAAGAAAGATCATTTCTAATATTTTTCAACTAAGTCTTTTTAGGTCTACCTCTACCTTTTTTAACATAAGTCAAATCTAATACCTCAACTTTCCTAATTGGGTCATCAAAAGGCCACCGTTTAATGTGACCAAACCATCTAAGGTGACTCTCTCTAATCTTATCTTCCACTGGGGCTGCTCCAACCTTTTCACGTATATGCTCATTTCATATCCTATCTCTAAGGGTAAAGCCACTCATCCACCTAAGCATCCTCGTCTTTGCAACACTTAAGTTAGTATTATACTTCTCTTTTAATGGCCAACATTCGACAGCATAAAGCATTGCAGGTCTCACCACCATCTTATAGAATCTTCCCTTAAGTTTGAGGGGGACTTTTCTATCGCATAACAAGCCCGATGCATTCCTCCACTTCAACCAAACCAACGTGAATTCTGCTAATAATATCCCAATCCATTTCACCATCACTCTGAACAATAGAACCAAGGTATCTAAAATATGTACTCTTATTAATATCTTGATCACCCAAAGTCACAATCCCCTTTCTAGGTCTATTGCTACTAAAATTACATTCCATATATTCATTTTAGATCTACTCAATTGAAAACCTTTAGACTCTAAGGTTGACCTCCATAATTCAAGTTTAAGTTCAACTCCCTCTCTAATCTTATCAACAAGAAGAATATCATCAGCAAAAAGCATACACCAAGGTGCATCCTCTAGCAAATGTTTAGTTAGAACAACCATGACTAAAGCAAAAGGTATGGACTTAAGGCCGATCCTTGATGTAATCCAACCAAAATAGGAAAATATATGGTCAAACCACCTTGTGTTTGAACACAAGTAATAGCTCATGCATACATATCTTTAATGATTTGAATATAAACATTGTTAACTCCTTTCTTTTCAAGAACTCTTCATAGCACTTCTCCTAGAACTTTATCATATGCTTTCTCTAAATCAATAAATATCATATGTAGACCCTCCTTGTTCTCTCTACATTTCTCCATCGAACCTCTCAATAAATGCATGGCTTTTATAATAGACCTACCCGGCATGAATCCAAATTGATTTTGAGAAACATTAGTTTTACGCAGCAACCTACACTCCATAACTCGTTACCATAGTTTTAAAGTATGACACATCAACCTAATTCCTATATAATTCGCACACTCCTATGCATCACCTTTATTCTTAAAAAAAAGAATTAACACACTCATTCTTCACTGATTTGAAATTTTTTTAGTCTTCAAAATAGTATTAAAAATTTAGTGAGCCAGAAAATTCCTTCATCTCCTAAGCATTTTCACATCTCTATTGAGATATCATCATGTTCAATAGCTTTTTCATACTTCATTTTCTTTAGTCTCTCTAACTTCAATTTTACAAATACGCGGATATTTTTATTTTCATTTAAGGTGCAAAAGTTATTAAAATCAATTGTATTTTCACATTCTTCATTAAAAATTTTAACAAAATATCTCATCTACCTTTGTTGAATATTATCTTCTAAGAACAGTACTTTTTGATCTTAATCCTTAATATACTTCACTTGAAATAAATCCGTACTACTCCTATCTCGTTGTTTGGCTTACTTATACATATATCTTTCTCTCTCCTCAGTATCTAACCTATTATATAAATTATTAAAAGCTAAGTTCTTTGCATCACAAATAGCTTTCTTAGATTTCTTACGAGCCTCTTTATAGGTTTCTCAATTATCAGAATTTTTACATATAAACTATTTTTTATAACAAATCTTTTTATTTTTTTATCTTTTCTTGCATATTTTGATTCCACCACTAACTATTTTTATTATTAGGAGCTTTTTCTTTCGAAACTCTAAGCACATATTTTGCAATATTTTTAATATCACTAGCTACGTTTTTCCACATAATATTAGCATCATCATACACAGACAAAATTTTAAGATCTAAAATCCTCTCTTAAAAATATTTTTGTCAATATTCTTTAAATGCCGACATCTAATCCTAGAAAATATTTTTACTTTATTTTTTTATTTTTCGCCCCTTTAACTTAAAGTCCAAAACTAATAATCAATGTTGGGTACATTAATTTTCACTCGAAATAATATTACAATCTTTGCAATCTAAACGATCTAATTTTCTTATAAGAAAATAATCAATTTGCATTTTACTATATTCATTTTTATGAGTAATAAGATGTTCATCTCTTTTCTTAAATAAGATATTAGCTATTAAGAAATCATAAGCTAAAAAAATTGAATATGATCTTACCACCTTTATTTGTCGTTCCAAACTCATGACCACCATGAATGCTTTTAAAATCATCTACCTCTCTATCAACATGTCCATTTAAATCTCATCAAATAAAAACTCTTTCTTCAAGAGATATCTCTTGTATTAATTTTTCTAAATCATTATAAAATTATAATTTTGAACCCATATCCAAACCTACTTGAGGAGAATAAACACTTATAATATTAATAATCTTAGCATCAACAATAATCTTTAGAGCTATAATTCTATCTCTAATTCTATTAATTTTTATAATATTATTCTCAACCTCTTATCTATAATCACACCTACACCATTTCTAGTACGACTTATATCCGAATACCATAATTTATAACCTAAACTATCAATCTCCTTAGCCTTCTCTCCAACCCATTTAGTGTCCTAAATGCACAGAATATTTATCTTCCAATTGATCAAAATATTTATTAATTCCATTAATTTTCTTGTAAGGGAGCCAATATTCCAAGTTCCTATTCTAATATTGGTTTGATGGACTAACTTCTTTGCCCACATCCATCCTTGATATGGAAACTCTTGCCTATTTAACACTGCACATGGGCGCCAGTGCTAGGGTGTCCCCTGGAAGCAATGAAAAATATAAAAAGTACATCCCCAAACTCAGAATGATAAAAGCTACAAGACATTTTTATCATTTTTAAACAGAGCGCAGAGAGCTCCTTTGATGTAGTTTTCCTAAAGAAATGGAAAATGACATATAAATCGTATAAGAATTTTGAGAGAAATCAACTTGATTGTGGGTTTGTTTCATGCATATATAGCCAAAAGATGATAAGCCTAGCTCAATGATGTCCGCTGGGAAGACACTCAAATCCTCAAGTAAATCTATGAGCATGAAAACACTCAAATGCCCAAGTAAATCTATGAGTCTTAAAACACTCAAATGCTTGAGAGATTATTGTGCGAAGTCTAGACAATGACAATCGTTCTGTTTTATGACTTTGACCAGTAAAAGGTAGTAAAGGACAGTTATTGTTAATCACTGCGTTTTTACAGTTCAAAGTCACAAAATCGAATAGTTCTCTGCGTCTGGACTCCGCATGTAATAATCTTTCCAAATGCTCAAGTAAATATATGATCCTAAAGACTAGCTAGAGTACAAAACTTCTTTGAAGGAAAATAAGTCAAAAATAAGCAAAAAAGCATACCCCATCTTCCTCGTTATATGTATTCGATCATCATAGCTTCTAAGATAATGGACTAAAGTAAGTATAAATCTTGATTATCTCAATCAAATTATTCTGATCAGCTAAAAATTAAACACTTTCTAAGGGAAAATCAAAGTCTATCATTGATAATGACTTAATAACAGCAATCTGCAGCAAAAAACATGGAAAATATATTTTTAATTCTTCCTATGAATTAACATTGGTACAAATAAAATTTCACTTGAACATAAAACATACATAACAGACAGTCAGGTATGATAATTATACGCTTATAACGCTCCATTATTTTGCTTGTTTTTATCATTCATGCCCATTTGTAATCATCTTAATACAAGATAATGCTCATCATATTACTAATTAACCTGAAATAAACTGCCATAAACTCAACTTCGCATCACAAGCTTCAGCCTCAGCTGATCGACTAACATTTAACATACATGCATAAATAATAACTAAATAACACATTTATATAAATCTTGATTACTCAAAGGAAACATCTAAAACTTTTCACTCATGGTTCATAATACTGTTCTTGATTGATTTCTTGGTTCTGATAATTCTGTTTCCCTTCCATTTCCTGGCTATAACCATAACCTTTTCCTCTGCCCTCATAGTTATAAACTCCATACCCAAACCTTCCATTATCCTTCACTCCATACCCTTCAGAATTACCCCTTGCAGGATCATAAGCTTCACCATGCCTCTGATCATTTAAATCGTAGAAATACTTTCCATTCTCAACAACTCTGGTATCACTCATCCCATATTTCTCCTTGTTGATCTGGCTCTCATCACGCGGGTAGAACGCATTGGCTTCCCTGCTTTCAGGGATTTCAGTACTGAACTCCGTTCTGGGGATTTTTGATCTTTCATTAGTGGGGAAGTATTCCTCTGATCCGTGGCCGTAGAGGCCATAGCCATTTGTGCTTTGTGGGGGAAGATTCTCAGGCTGTTCTCCCCCGATGGCCGCCGCCGATGCCTGAATTTCTTCAGGATTGGTTGCAGTCTCAGAAGGGAACTCATTGTGCACTGCCTTGTTGAAGGATTTTAGCTCTCTTGCACGGATTGGAAGCATTGAGAAAGAGAGGATGAAGAGAAAGCTGAGTAAGAGATGAGCGAAGGAAGCCATGAGGGGAAAAAATAATAGAGATGATGGAATGAAAGATAGTATAGCAACAGGTGGTTATAAAGGAGGATGGATCAGAGACCTATATATAGAGATCAATTAGCAGAGAAATGGATGATAAGTTTGTCTAAAGCAATGGAGAAAGGGAAGAGTGATGGTGGCGGGGATTATGGGGGGAGAGGAGGTGGGGCAGCATTATAATTGTATGATGGAGAATTGTGCACGCTGCATGTGATGTACTCAAGTCAGCTACAGGATCCAAAAAGTCTTTAACTCGCACAAAAACTAATACAATGAATTAACATAAAAAGCTATAAACATGGAGAAAAACTAATAGAGTTGAATTATTGATCGATTGAGGGTAGGGGTGTAAGTGAGACGAGTTCAAATGGCGTGTTTAACATGAATTTGGCTCATCGGCCAAATCGTGAGCTTGAACTTGAGCTCAAATGCCATGCTCAAGCTTGACATAGCAATAGATGCGAGCTTGTGAGCCAACTCGCGAAGCGTAATAAGAACATGTCACATGATTCCGCTTTTTGCTTCTGCTTCTGCTTTCGGTTCCGGTTCCTATTCCAATTCCACCTTTAGCTTTCGTCTCTCATTCTACGTTCTGCTTCCCACTTCCTCTTCCGCTACCACAGTTTTTCCTTCTACCTATTCAAGCTGCTTGATAAGTCAACAAGTCGAGTAGCAACTCAATAAAAGTCGAGCTCAATTACCCTATAAGCTTGTAAATTTGCTCGAGCTTATGCTCAAAACTCGATAAACTCGACTCGTGAACTCATACTGAGTTGAGTTCGAGCAAAACTCGTCAGCTTAACTCTTTTGCACCCTAAATTGAGAGTAAGAATTGAGTTGATTAATTTTCAGTAAGAATTCGATAAGACTGTCAGTCAAGTCTTAAAAATTAGTATCTGTTAAAGGATTAAACAAAAGATTATTAATAATTAAATTTTCTGTAAAATTTACAGAGAAGTTTTAAAAAATTTCTGTTAGAATTGGATAAAACTAAGTCTTATAAATAATTAAATTATCTAAAAAATATCGGAATTTTTTTTCAGAAGGCTTTGTGGTGGTTGTGTTTAAATATATTTTTAAAATAAAATAAATTTGAAAGGATTTGCAATGATTGGAGAGCATTATTTTTCAAAGTTAGGTTCAAAACTTACACATAGCAACTTGTTTTTATTTTTATTTTAAATAAATATTCTTATAATACAATTAATTAATAAAATAATTAATATTATTAATATGTTACAAAAAATTACTCAAAGTCACAAAAAAGTGTGTGTTGAGTGAACTTCAAAATTGTATTTAATAAAGAATTAATCCATATTAACTGACTCAAAATCACAAAACAGAAATTAATGAAGTTTTATTAAATTTTATAAAATTCATACAATTTTATTAAATTAGTATATTTTATTTCTGTTACAAAGTTTGGTCCTCCTTCTACAGAGTTTAAATAAAAATTAAATTATAACAGAATCAAAATAATAACAATTTAATTTAACTGTATTAAATTTATAAATTTTTAATAACATTTTATGAGAATTAAATTAATAGTAATTAAATTTTATAATGTTCTAAGATTTAACAAACTTTAATAATTTGATCAATCATATTGTTTTTTAGCTTAAATTCTAATTCGCCAACTAAAATTCTTAAATTTATTTCTTAAAAATGTGCTGTGTTCAAGCACAATTACATTGATTGAAATTAGTTTTGTTAAGACATAATTTTTATCAGCCTCATGAATTTAATTATTATTATTATTTTTATTGTAAGAGCTAATTCTTAGAGAGAGACTAGGGCTTCGTTTGGGACAGTTTTTTTAGAGTTTTTTAAAATGATTTTTTAATGAAAAAATTTCCAATTAAGAAATATTTGTAAATAAAAATTATTTTAGAAAGCAGCAAAAAAGTTAAAGTTTTGTTTGGGACTAATTTCTTGTTGTTTCTTAAAATAAATTTTTAATTAAAAATATGTAATGTAAAAAAAATTTGTGCTACAAAATTTCTTAAAAAATAGTAAGAAAATTGTATGAAATGAAACCTAACGCAATAATGAAATTAGTTCAAAAAAATCTTCAAATAATTTGTGTTGAGAAGAGTAGTATGAATGGAGTTCCACGAGGAAGGACCTAAGAGACTACGCTAATATTTCTTAGAAGCTGTACTAAAGAGGCGTGACTGGCGGCGAGATTACTCCATAAATTTTGGCCCTTGATTTGGTCTTGCTTGTTAGTAGTTAAGAAGCACTGAAATGTGGACAAAGATGTTTTGAGCAGTAAAAATAGATGAATATACAACATCCCAATTATTTATGTTTGATTTATTTGCTGAATAAATTAGTTGAACTTTGATAAAATATTCCTTTATGTTTTATGATGTTTAAAACATATTGCATGATTTTTTATGTGTATACTACTGAATGCCTTCACAGATCTTATGCGAATAGCTACTAGATTTTTGCGAGGATACTCGCCCTCAAAAGGGTTCCTTCGGAGAACTCACGTGGGACCAGAGAGCGACTTGCTTATGCGGACCAACTGGTTCAACTTGCCTAATATGGAGGAACTCACGCTCATCCGTTCGCCAGGGCTCACTCGCAAATTCACCCAATGCCTAATTGCCCACACCAAACTTGCCCCCATAGAGCTTACTCGTTGACTTCGTCCTTCCCAAGCCTATTAGGAGGTGACATGTGTCAGTGTGTAGTGTTGTATGGATATTTTGTGGAACTTGTATTTCTAATTGGCATTTTCTCCAGATAGCTATTCCTGTAGCAGTCATAATCCTATAAATAAATAATGAGGAACAATTGTGGACTATGATATGGAGGTATGGAGACTTGGATCTTGAACCCGGAAACTCTTACCTTGATTTTTGGACCTTGGATTCTTCTCTAATAATGAATATGTGGCATGTTTGAGATCTCTAGCCTCCTACTTTGTAGCCTGTACTCTCTCTACACTATTCGTTGTCATTCACAGGTTCTAGTTTAATAAAGGTGACCTGATAGTAGGATCGGGTATCATCCACAGTCAAATTCAAATTCAACATTATGCATTTAGATTCATCGAGTGAAATTAAAGTTTTATATTCATATTTAGCTCACATTCCACTTAATAATCTTAATATTCAATTCATCATAGCATAATTAAATTTCTCTTTGTTCAAGATTATAGAATAAATTAAATAATATTATGCCTCATAATACATACCTAAAATACTATTAAAAAAAAATAATATCTTCTTTAAAAATATGTTAAACTATTTTTAAATTAAATATGAACATGCTGAAGATCTGAATAGAGAAGAATCTTCTGATGATCATATTCATCCCACAGCACTTATTCATTCCCTTAATTGATATTTATAGTTTGTATGAATAGAATATGGAGCATTGCTCTCTCGTGCCTATCAGGCCCACGGTACGTAATGATGCAGATGAGAGCCAATAAATAGAGCAAACGCCATTCTTGTGAGTTCTTAGCAAGCCAAAGCAATGTGCATGAGAGCAATTATTCAAAACATGGGGCTCTACAGCCTTCAAGACTTCGGCAGTCCCAACAGACACAGTACTGTCATATTTCTTTTAGAAATCTGATCAACATTTCAGCAATTTCCTGAATTAGGGTTATGGAAGATTATTATCAAAAGAATATGTAAAGGAAGAAAATTTAAAAAAAAAAAAAATTGTTGGTGATACAATTGGTTATGTAAGTTTTATGTCGACCATATTTTCTTTCGGATATATTTTAGTCATACATGAGAAAGATAGTAAATCCAAAATATTTTGAGGCATGACAAGAATGCATATCAATATTTCGATCAAATCAATGGAAGATTCATACAAGAAGACAATACTGAAAGAAGTGTCACGCATCTGGATAAGAGTATCCAGGTATCTCCTAAGTGCAACAATTCATGAAGTAGCCTTACTTCCTCTACTTGCATAGTTCGACCCTATCGTCATGTGTAAAGGAAGGATTGGTTCTATGCACACTGACGCATATCATTCAACATAGTCCTCGTGGCCGGTCAAATGCATCTCCATATGTATATGAGTTTCTAAAATTTTAACATATATGATTAGGCTTCTTGAAACTTCAGTGTTGTGGCACCAGTTTTAGATGTTGTAGTACTTATGAAGCCAATGTTGTGGTGCTCTAAGACTCAAGCCTGCGGCACTAGATTAAAGTTGCATCTTATATAAATTCTCAAAAAATTATTATGACATTATTTTAATTATAATCATACTTATTAATTCACACTTACCACATATATAACACATCTTTTTTTGAAATAGAAACAACAAGAAAACTTAAATAAACAAAAACTCAAACACAAAACTAAGATCTAACATAAATAAATTTGGGTTGCCTCCTAAGTAGTGCTAAGTTTATAGTCTTCAGTCATACTTTCCTACATATGTCATTTTGACTGAGTGGTGTCACTACTACTCCTCAAATTTTCCAAGCTATGATCTTTCCATTTCTCTATTAGATTAACTTCAGTATTACTAGGCAATGTGACATGGGGTCTTCTACTAAAAGAAAGTATAAGTTATCCTGATTAATTTTCTAAGCTCTTATTTAAAGCAGCTTAGCTTTGTAATTAGCTTCCCATTTGAATCACTAACTCCTCCAAAGGTTTCTTCCTACCTCTAAATTGATTATTCCGATTAAAGCTTGGGGAATAAGAAGGTCTAAGGTTTACTACAAGCTATTAAGGATTATTCTAATTTTCTCCAAATTCTGATTGACATGTATTCCACTGATTTTTTCCAATATTATTATTTAGCTAAAATTAGGGTGGTTTGTCCAACCTGGATTATATGCATTGGAATAGGGATTATTTTATCATCCAATCAAAGTTATATTTTCAATACTTTGAGTATTATTCTCTCTAATAAAATTTAAATCATGCCATTAAAATGCATAACTAGTCCAAATACCAAACTAACTCTAAAATTATCTAACTTCTTAGATATGGCTTCTACCTAAGCTATCAATATTAATAAAGTATCTGACTCATATACTTTTGTTACTCTCTTAGGATTCACCTTATTAGAAGGACACTGGAAATTATTTATTTCCATCTCCTCTATCAAGGAATAAGCTTCTTCAAAATGCTTTGACATCAAAGAACCTGCAACTGCAGCATCAATAATTGACCTAAGGGATCGTACAAGCCCATTATAAAAGGTCTAAATCATTATCCCATCAGGTAAAGCATGATGAGGGCACTTTTTAAGCTTCTCCTTAAATCTTTTACAACTCTCATAACTAGACTATCCTTCAAACTAGAAAAAGGATGTTATATTAATCCTAAGCTTGGTAGTTTTAGAATATGGGAAATACTTAGCAAGAAATTTATTTGCCATCTCATTGCAAGTGGCTATGGAGCCTAGGGAAAATAATTTAACCATCTCTTAGCTTTTTCCCTTAGATAAATGGAAACAAAGGAAGTCTAATGGCTTCATCACTGACACCAGTATAGTTGAATGCCATATAGATTTCTAAGAAGCTAGCTAAGTGTAAGTTAGGATCCTCAACAAGAGTTCCACCAGACTAGAAATTTTGAACCATCTAAATAATGGTAGGTTTCAACTCAAAGTTATTTTTTTGGATAATAGGTTGATTGAAACTCTAATAAATTCCATCTACTAAAAGTTTGACATACTCTCTAAGAGATGTAAGATAGCTTTGATCTAAATTTGGTTCAGCCATTCCTAATGCTACAATCAATTTGGATTTTTTAATTTTTTTAAGTGTCATCTTAATCTCTAAATCAAATAACAAGGGCTCCTTATTATATATACTACACATAAACCAATCACGCGTGAATTAAAAGAAAATAATTTTAATAGAGCTTGTAAAATAATAAAAATTTTACTTTTTTAAATTTTTAACAAAAAATAAATAAACAAGATACAAGGCGTAAGATACAAGGTACAAGTAGGATAAAATATGCATCTTTTTTAACAATATATATTAAATTTGCACAAAAGCACATTACTTTCCTGGCAATGGCGCCAATGATGGAGAATGTGGACATGCAAATAGGCAGAGGTGCATGAAATATGCTTAATTGTTTTTATATAAATATCCACAAAATAATGCAAGCGCATGTGGCAATTAAGTAATAAAAGTGATATGAGAGAGTGTAAATCTCATGTGGAAGTATTCTGCTAAAATACAAATGTGCTAGTACTATCTATTTAAGCTATAATGTTTATCCTACATAACAAAAATTAGGTTTATATTTTGTCGTGATTAAGAAATGTAGAAGAAAGATAAGATACCAGTAGATAAAGTATTTTAGACAAATGATGATGAATTTCCAAAGCTTTCCAAAATAAACTCTCCTATGTTGGTTATGAACCAGAGCTTATGCATCCTTTGATTTTCATCAAGCTTATAAAGACGTGAAGAAAGGTTTATGGCCCACCTATTGTATTTATACCTCCATAGACTCTAGAATACTAAACATCCTATGTTTAGGAATGTAAGAGTTCTATTTCAATGCTCCTAGTTATTCTAATATTCCTTCATTGAGGAAATATATCAGACATTTTTTAACTCTACACATGGCTATTGTATAGAATAAATTGAGAGTAATAGATATTAAAACATCCATTAATTTATTAAAGAATAGGAGTCTATATTATTAATTACTAAGGCTTCAAATCATTAGCCCAAAATTAGGAGTTTTTGCTATCCATGGAATTAAAATAAAACAAAATATGTTTCCTTGATTTCACTAAAAAGAAAGTATAAGGAGACAAGCATAAACAAATGTTACCAAGATAGTACAAATTCACTCTCCAAACTCCTTTCTTCTTTAACTGTTAGCTTTATAATAATAAGGTAGGAAAACCACCCTATTTATTATATTTTTTCTCCTCTGGTCTCCCTCAGACTTTACTCTAAGGTGGCACTACACTTAGGTACTTAGGATTCATTAGAACTATAGAGCCCCTACATAAAAAGACAAAAGAAAACTAATTATATTAAGTACATAGACGAATTTAGGCATTGCGATGATTAACATGGTGGTGCCACGGTATTATAATATGAACTAGTTCCTTAGTGCTTCTAAGTATGCTCAGCTACATCAATGGAATGATTCGGCATGGCTATTGGATTATTCATCACAATATTTGGATGATTCAGTGAGGCTACACATTTCTTTAACTTATATGCCTCGATGCTCTAAAAGTTGAGCACTGTGGTGCTTGAATGTGTAATATGGCGCTACATTGTTATTAAGTTTGGTACTTTGGCACTCAAATTTGTGAGACTCCAATGTAACAATGCCGATTTCTAACACAACGACATTGTGAAGCGCTGCAGTGTTGACCTTTATTCTGCTGAGGCATTAAATTAAATTATATTTTGCTCAAGTCCCTGGCATTGCTATGCTCATGTATGGCATTGGGGCATTGGGGCATTGATACCATCGTGACATTTCAGTGTTGTGGTGTTGTTCTAATACTTATAAATTTTTCTCCATTTCATGAGTCTTTCCTATACAACATCAACTAGAAAAAAAAATTTGGTAAAATTTAAGACAATAAAATATAGTTAATTTTCACTTAACACAAGACTTATGCTTTGATTAAGGAGATGTTTACCAATAATTTCCAATGGCACTGTAAGAGAATCAATCCTAGGAAAGTGTCTAACATTTTTTAAACCAATGCTTTATCAATATTAATTACCTAAGTAGTCATTATTTCTAGAAAATTAGATAACTTTGGAATTAATTTACCTCAAAATTTGCATATAATCATAGAAGAAAATATTTATTGAGCTTTTAGTGATCTTAATACCTCGGGAGTAAAATTAATTATTATAATAAACAACATAACTAATAATCCCTACTCCAACATTTATAATAAAGTTTGTTGAAATTACACAAATCTTAGTTGAAATAATAATCAAAATAATATTATTAATTGAAACTCTCACCAACCAAATAAAGTAGGTAATTGGAGCCAACTTCCTCAAAATTTTATTAACCCTAGGCATAATTACCCTCTTAGATTTAGTTCTAATACACAACTTGAGGATAAGAAGTCTTTATTAGAAGAATTAGTTTTACAAAAGTGTATACAATTGAAAAGTCAAGTTGTTATCATCAGGAATGTTGAAAATCAATTAGGATAATTAGTTGGATTGTTAACCAATAGACCCTAAGAAGCTTTACCCAATAATACTGAAATAAACCCTAAAGAAAAGGATTAAAAAAAAAATTAAAAAAAAAAAACAATTGAGGAGTGGGAAGGAGCTAGAAAATGTAACTAAAAATAAAGATCATTGTAAGGTAGAATTAAATGTAGAAGAACTAGTGGAAGCACCCTCAGCCAAAGGAACCACCTCAACCTAATAAAGAAAATGATGAATCTATTAAATATGTAGTAGAAAGCCCACCAGTATCATTTCCCCAAAGATTGTTAAAACAAAATTTGGATAAGCAATTTTTGGAAATTTTTAAAAAGTTAACTATTAATATTTCATCTTCCAAAGCCTTAGAATAAATTCCCACCTATGATAAGTTCATGAAAGATATTCTTAATAAAAGAAATATTGGGAGATTTTGAGTTCCTAGCTTTTCTTGAGGAATGCATTACAATTCTGTAGAAAAAATCTCCTTAAAAGCTTAAGGACCCATGCAGTTTTACCATTATTGTGGGTATATGTGAAACATTTTGTGGTCGAGCACTATGTGATTTAGAAGCTAGCATCAATTAAATGTCATTTTCCATATTTAAAAGGCTTAATCTAGGAGTAGTCCAATTTACCAATTCTACCCTTTAGCTAGTAGACCATTCATTTTCTTAACTGAAGGGGATAATAGAGGATGTGACGTTAAGGTAGATAAGTTGTACTTCCCTATACATGTTATTATCCTAGATATGAAAGAATATAGGGAGATACTGATTATCTTAGGTAGACCTTTCCTACATATCAGCCATGATAAATACACAAAAAGGTGAGTTGATAATAAGAGTGCAAGATTAGAAAGTAACCTTCAATATCACAAAGTCAATGAAATTTTATAATGATGAAAATGAGGATTGTCATAGAGTAGACTTAGTTAATGATTGTGTAAATGACTGTGTGGAGGATTTATTGTTAGATAGTTCTTTGGATATTCCTTTAAAAGAGGATGTTATTTAAGAGGAAGGAAGAATTTCTGTACAAATGATTTATGAAGCTCCTAAACTCTTTAGGGATAGGTTTGAAGTACTTGATACCTCATCCCTAGAAAAGCCATTGAAACCATCTATTATAGAGGCACCCGTGTTAGAATTAGAATCCTTCCCTGCCCATTAGAAGTATGTCTTTTTAGGAGAAGATTCAACCTTACTTGTTATCATATATGCTAAATTAGGAGAAATTCAATAGGGTAACTTGATTCGGGGTCTTAGTAAGTATTAAAAAAAAAACTTTTGGCATATCTAACATCAAGGGAATAAGTTCATCTTATACATGCACAAGATTCTAAGGGAGTATAATTCTTTTTCAAAAGGTGATCCTCAAAAGAGGTTGAACTCTATTATGAAAGTAGTTAAAAAGGAAATACTTAAGTGATTAGATGTATGAATAATATACTCCATTTCTAATATTGCATGGATGAGTCCTATTGTGTTAAAAAGAGGAGCTATAACTGTTGTAGCAAATGAAAAAAATGAAATAATACCTACTAGAATAGTTAATATCATAGAATTTGTAAAGACTGTAGGAAGCCAAATAAAGAAACTAGAAAGGACCATTTTCCCCTACATTCATTGATGAGATGTTACATAGGTTAGTAGGACATTCTTTTTATTGCTTCCTAGATGGGTATTCAAGATACCACTAGATTGTAATAGCACCAGAAGACCAAGATAAGACTACATTTATTAGTTTGTATAGAATATTTGCCTTTAGGAGAATGTCTTTTGGCTTATGCAATGCTCCTACTACATTTCAGAGGTGTATAATGTCAATTTTCTTCTATTTAATTGAGTAAGGCATTGAGATATTCATGAACAATTTTTTTATTTTTGTACCACTTTTGATTCTTATTTGAAATATTTAACTTTCATTTTGAATAGATGTATTCAAGAAAATTTTTTACTAAATTGGGAGAAATATCAATTTTTGGTAATAGAAGATATAGTCCTACGCCATACAATTTCTAAGAATGGTTTAAAGGTGGATAGGGGTAAAGTTTAAAAAATTAAAATCCTTTCACCACTCCCTTTTATTAGAGGAATTAGAAGCATCTAAAGCCATGCTGGATTCTATAGAAGATTCATTAATAATTTTTCTAAAACCTCAAAACTATTGTGTCACTTAGTTAATAAAGATGTCCTCTTTTACATTAATTATGATTTCCTAAAAGCCTTTAAAATTTCAAGATAACACTTAATACTACATAAAAGTTCGTAGTTTGCGGCGGACTTTGTAGAAGAATTTTTTTTATCAAAAATGGTGACGTATTTGAGATGAAAATTTTTGACAAATTTTCTGTGATGGATTTTCCATCGCAAACATGCCAAAACTCCACTACAAATCTGACGCAAACTACTATATCTACTAATTGTGCATCCATTTCATTTTTCTGCTCTTTGATTCTCTCCTCTGCCTTCGGTTCTCTTCAACTTTGCCTCTGAGCGTTGCTTTTAATGAGTCACTAAATAATTTCTTCACCTCCTTTGATGACATTCATTCCTGATACATATGAACATAACTTCTTTGCCTCCTTCGATGACGTTCTATCCTATCGCACTTAAAGTCACAACTCTTTGCCATTCTTTTACTACATCTAAATTCACACACCTACTTTGCCTCTGGTGAAATCTTTGTCAGTGCAAAGGTATCCATCTTTCTTCCTTTAGTGCACTTATTCATCCAAATCTCATAAATATGCCAAACTCCCCTGTTGTCGAGCCTACAGGTTTGCTTTTTGCTAATTATGTTCTTCTTATTAATAAGACTAGAGAGGGAATTAAAGGTAAACTTGAATTATGGAGGTCAACTAAAGAGTCTAAAGGGTTTTATTTAAGTAGATCTAAAACTGGATATATGGAGTGTAATACTAGTATTAAAAGATCTAGTGGAGGGATTGTGATAGCTTTGGCCGATCAAGTCATTATTAAAAGTACATATTTTAGATATCTTGGGCTGATAGTTCATATTGATGAGGAAATTGGTGGAGATATTATTAGTAGAATTTAAGTTAGATGGCTGGAGTGGAGGAATGCATCGGGCTTATTGTATGATAGAAAATTCCCTCCCAAACTTAAGGGAAAATTCTATAATATGGTGGTAAGACCTACAATACTTTATTGTACATAATGTTTGTTATTAAAAGAAAAGCATAATATTAAGTTATGTGTTTCAGAGATGAGGATGCTTAGGTGGATGAGATACTTTACTCTTAGATATAGGATATGAAATAATCATATAAGTGAAAAGGTTGGAGTAGCTCAAGTCGAAGATAAGATTTGAGAGAGTTGCCTTAGATAGTTTGGTCACATATTATTATTGTATATCTTGATTATATAAGATCTTATCTCTTTTTTTACAATAATCATTCATAAATAATATTAAATTGATACAAATCTCATTATTTGGTTTTAGGCATTTATATCCCAAGTATGTTATGGATATTTGAAATCATAAAATTTTGATGTATAATTAATTGTTACCTGTACGCAAGACTTTAATAGATGAATTTTTTTAATGAAGTGAATATTTTTATCTAGGCAGGCTATCAATTACATTCTCTTTTATCATAGGGAAGGTTTCATTATTTGTATTTTAAATATAAAAAATCAATCCTATTTCACATCATATGAGATTGTTGTTGATCAATATTCCAGAGGATCCTTGCCATAATATTGGTTTTGGACTTCACATTATGAGTATGAGTCTCATTTTAACTCTCTATGTGACTCATCTATAAGTTCTAACACAGTTGATGAAGGAATAAAATATCTAGTATTAATAGCAAGTTATTATTTTATATCTATACATCATACATATATTTAAATAAACTTAAGAAGACTGTAAATAATAAAGCATGTTCTGAAGGATCAATATATGAAGCATACATGATGTATGAGACTACTCAATTTTTGTCATACTACTTCAACCCAGAGTTACTGTCAATAAGGAATATTGTACCTCAAAATTTGGGTAATCTAGATATATGTCAATCTACATGTAACATATTAGTATTCAACAGATGTGGCAAGCTAGTAGGCACTTCCAGAGCATGCTATTTGATAGAAAAGGAGATCAGAGTTATCATGTTGTATACACTACTTAATTATTGCTGAAGTTGAGCCATATCTTGAGTATGTCTGAGTTTAAATTTTGTACATTTTGTAGACTCATACATAGAGACCCGAAATTCAAATTTTATGTAGAAATTTTGTTAATGGTTTGACTAAATTATCACTATTAGAGAAGGAAAAGAGGTTGAATATGAATATCTAAATTGTTTCAAAAATGCTATCTATATTTTGACAAGTCACTTCAACCTTATATATCATATTCAATTAACTTAGTGAAAATGATAATAACATAGCTACACTTCTTGCAGCAATCAGGACCACGATGAAGCCAGTAATTTGAAAGATGAACGACTAATGAATCCTGGGGACTTATGAGAATAGTAAGTTTTTGGCAAAATTTTATTATCAACAGTCAAAGATTTTGAACAAAAGTTGGTGTAAACGATGTAAAATAGAAAACTATGGAGTATATGTGAAAGGAAATAATCATGCGAGTGATGACTGTGAGTATTATGGGGTTTTATAGGAAGTACTATGTTTAGAATATCCTGATGAAGGGAATAACTTGTATCTTTATAATTGCGATTGGTTTTATCAGTACAAATACAGGAATAAGGATGTATCCACTTTATGTTATTATAGAAGTAAACCAAGTAGAATATATGAAATGTTTGACCGATTTGTCATTGCTAGCTAGGGTACCCAAATCTTCTTTTCTAACTATCCGGATAGACTAAAGAGTAAAAAAGATTAGCTTGTAGTTATCAAGACTAAACCTTGGAAGGTTATTGAGATTACTATATCAATAACAAAAACACATCAAGAAGTGTGTATGTCAAACTTTAAAGAGCCTTCTAATGATGGAGATGATCAAATTGTAGCTAATTAGACCGAGTTGTAGTTAAAGGAGGTAGACTTAGACATTGAGAAAAATATTGAAGATGATGTTACTAGTGAGGAGGAGGTCTTATCAGATGGAAGTAAATTACCTAGTGATAAATAGTTAGGAGGTAAATATGTATTTTTGTCTTAGAATCCTTCTTTTATGCATGCATGTTTTTTTATAACATCTTACCTTCCTTAGATCAGAGTAGTTACTTTTTTACCTTATTACATAGTAGTAGTAGTAGTAGTAGTAGTAAACACGTGATTTTTCCTTACATAATAGCAGTTGTTACTTCATATTTCCTATATTTTTATAACTCATCTAATTTTTTCTATTATTTTTACAAATGGCTTCCGGTGCTGATTAGCCCCCTAGGTGATTGATCATAAACATTTTTAGGCACAAGAAGAATACTGGTGGAGGTAATGTGGGGGCCTCTTCTTCATAGCCTGCCATCCAAACTCAACCTAGCCCACCTTTGCCTATACCTCCGGAGGATACATATTCTGCTTAGATTGTATTCTTAGGTTTTTAATGCATTTAATATTTGATATATTAAAATTATGTTCACTTTAGTAGTGTTGTATTAATTGTAGAACAGTTAGAATATGATTTTTTTTAGCTGTTAGATTGTGATTATTGAATAGTTTGTTTTTTATATTTATTTTAGTAGTGTTTACTAAAATATTAGCATTATTAACTACTAAATTTAGCATTATTAACCGCTACTTTTAAATTTCTTGGATTAGGATTGTCAAAAAGATGAGAAATTGATATTAGGTGTTGTTTTATTTTTATAAATGCTACAGATTTTTAGAAAATTTGCAAAGAAATTTTTGTTGTAAATAACAAAATGAGAAAGTTGTATCATACATTATGACAAAAATTATGTCGCCAATTATAGCATGTTTGCGGTAAAAATTTTGTGAGAAGTTGAAATGGAAATATCTACCTCTAATTTCAATGCAGATGGTGATGGACAAGCTGCCATAATATCATCATAAATTATGGCATTAGTTTCACTGCAAATCTATCATAAATCCATCATAATTTGCTGCAAAATTAGCGATGGTTTGCTAAAACATGCAAATCATTTTTTTTACTTCAATTCCATAGTAAATACACATAAATCCAACCCAAAATATTTGAGAAGAATTATTCCCGACACAAATACATTTCGATGTGGCTTTTAGCATCGAAATGTATTCCATCGTATATCCGCTACAAAGCTAAATTTATGACAGATTTGGTTTATTTTACGATTGATTTTTCCGCTAGAAATAGCTTACTTTTCTGTAGTGTAATCACTACACTTGTCAGTATTATACTTGATTGGACATTGCATTATGAAATACTGTGTGATGCTAGTAATTATACTCTTGGAGTTGTGTTTGGGCAAGTAAAGATTGAAAAATTCATGCTATTTATTATACTAACATAACTATGAACTCAACTCAATGTAATTATACAACCATTGGAAAAGATTAGTTATTATATTTTCTGATGATAAGTTTTGACCTTATTTTATTAGCACTCGTGTTCTAGTTTATACATAATTTCTTATAATAAAAATAGATGCCAAGCCTAGATTGGTGAGATATTTATTTTTATTGTAAGAATTTGATGTAGAATTCTTGAATGAAAGGAATTGAGAATTAGGTGGCAGATCACTTATCTATAATAAAGTTAAAAGTTCATGCTTGTTATGAGTGATAAATTAATGAGATTTTTTTATGAATATTTATTTGGTGTACATTCATATGTGTGGGAAAATAAATTTGAATGCCCACTTAGTTTTAGGTTGCTCCTATTTTTGCGATCGACTACAGTGTTAAGAATATGTACCATCTTAACAGACACACAATATTCAACAATGGGTTTAAAGACAATAATATGATTTTTTAAATTTATTATTTCATAGTTAAATACAAATAAAAGAAATGTATTGTCTTGAAAGGAAAAAATGATATTTTATAATAATATTAAAGGATGAAAGTAGATTTTTAGAAAATTATCATTTTTGTATTCAAATATGCCATTGAGAATATCATACCAACCCGAAAGGTGAAAATAATATTCTATAAAGGATCTAAAAGCAAAAATGAGTTTTAAGAAAGTCTCTATTTTTGTAATCAAATACGATAATGAGCATATAAAATCACCTCGAAAGGAAAAAAAGAATATTCCACAAAGACATTTGAATGCAAAAATGGGTTTTAATTAAATTTTTCTACCTTCCCAAAGATTTTTCCCCTACCTTATGAAAGTAAGACAAGATTTATTTTAGTCTAGAGTTACAGGTTCCTTATAAAGGTAAACCTCTATGGTTAATTATATCCTAGGTGAGGTGAATCTCCTAAGAATACTCTCGATTAAAGTAGTGGTAATATTTTCTTAGATTTTAATATTTAAGACAAGAATGAGAGGTTTAGAGTTTTCAAAATGGATTAGATAAAATTTTAATATTTTTTTTGGAATTTGAAGGATGAAGAGTAGGGAGAACCAAAGATTGTAAGACAACCTAGAAGTACTCTAGCCTATCATATATTGAATATTAAGATTTTAGAGAGAAGGATATTTTTTGTTTGAGTTAAACTTTTATTAAATAATTGGATTACATTCCTGAGAGTGTGGACTTATGATTTGATGAATTTTTGGACTTATACCTGCTTGGAGAGGATTGTCAACTAAACCACCTAATCGATTGAAAACCTTGCTATAATCTAATGAAATATGGGTAAGTTGTTATTTAAGGTTTTGGAATATAGGGATGATATTTAAGAAAATTCTAAATGGCCCTGCACATATTAGTGGTATTTATGTTTCCAAAGTGATGTAATTAAATATTATTTATTTTTAATTTTTAACATGATGCATGTCAATTGAATGTAAAATAATATGTTGGGAAGTTTTAATACATGCATACAAATAGAGTTTATCCTAAGGAGCACAACTTCCCCTTAAATAGAATTATTGCTTTATAGGTCAAGTGGTATACTACTACCAACAAGCGGGGAGGTGCTCAACAACAAGAGAGTGAAGGATATGTATATATGAGATCACGAACAAGCTATGTCTTACTTCTTAAAATAAAGTTATCTTTCTATGTTATCTTAAAATTTTATTTAGTTATGAGTAGAAAAATTTTATTTTGTAAGAGCTTAGCAAAGTCCAGGTGAAGGCGCATGCAAGAAACATACAAACCTATAAAAAATAGGCAATTTATATGCTCAATTAATGTAAACAAATATCAACCAAAATATAAAATATTAAATGTTCATATAGTGAGTTCCATTTAATTACAATCTAGGGTTTGTTGAAAGTAAAGGTGGCTAGGCTTGACCAAGAAAAATCTGATTCTAAACCTATGAAATGATGCAAGTCTTAAAATAAAACATTTTCATTTTAGTCTTCATTTCTTCTTCTTTAACTTGGTTCTTTCTTCGAGCACCTTTTCATTCATCTTCTTGGCTTCTTATATGTTAATCTTTTAGAGTTTCCAAATGAAAAGTAATCTCCATTAATGGGTATTCTTTCCTCTTTGGATCCCTAATCATTTGGTAAAATGCCTTATTTTGAAAATTTTCACAACTCTTATAATTTGAAAAATTACATTTTAAAAGCAAAAAAGACTCAAAACTCCCTGCATGCTAGTGAAGCAATTCATATATAAAAATCTTAAGTATAAAACACTTCATAACAATCAATTGCTCATTTTTAAGGAACCTATAAGCCTTTTCATGCCTTTAATGATTAGGGGGTTAAGAAGAAAAAAGCACTTATAGAAGACTTGATTTGTTTTTCCTATCATGATTAATTTTAGCCCCCTTTTTTATAAACTTGTATAACCATAGCCACATGCAAAAAATATGTTTAGTAATAAACATCCACATCACTACTAACCTAAAAAAAAAATCTAAACGCCTATCATAGATCACATCATAAGCAACATGATAAAAGTATTACAGCATAAGTACCACATATCACATAAAAAGCATAAGAACTAGAATTCATTCACATAAAAACTATTTTCAAACCATAGAAAAATTCATGAAAGATCAACGATCTAGCCTAAAACTAGAGTTAGTTATCCTAACAAATAATCCACAGTGAGCGTAACAAGTTGTATAGTTTGGATATGTCTTGAGTTTATTATTATTTGAAACTTTTTTATGGATAGAGTTTGGTTTGTTGTAAGTCAAAGGAATTTTAATTTGAGTTTAAGTTTTAGTGCTTTTAGTATTTTAAGATTTATTTTAGGATAGATTTCAATTGTTGAAGTTGATTAATGATTGGTTGTTTAGTGTCTTTTGATTTGTCTCTAAAACATTCAATTTGATACACATTTACCTTTTTAAAAGGAGGCAAGAAGGGTGTATGAAAGCTTTAAATGCCTAAGTCTTTTATTACTAATTTTTTAATGGTTATTTAAGTTGAATAGCAATAACCTTTGTGAATCCAGGACTATGAGGTTTATTTTGCTCTCCTTGGAGATAAGCTAATAGCCTTATAAGCTTGGGTTATCTAGAAATTACCTATTTCTTTAAATTTGATTATTGGTTGATGATTTTTAATAATTTCAATTCAATGATTACAAATTTATAAATTTTATAATTGACACCTACATCCTCTTAAATCATTTGCGGTGTTGTCATAATAGGCACTAGGAACAAAGCCTCCTTAGGACATGTAGTCCCGCAGCTCAAGATTTCTAACCCAAAAACTTTATTGATGGATTGATCTGATTTAATTCATTGAGTTGAATAAATTCTGAATTTTTTAGATGTAATTGAGTCTATGAATTATTTGATTATTTTATGAGTTAAGTTTGACAAAATTTTGCTTTTTTTATTTACATTGAATTATGAAATTTTTTTTTCATAAATACTAAATCCAATGATGAGTGCAATGCCTTTGAGTTTGTGTCATTTGAAGTTTTTTGTAATTAGTTATTATTTTTAGAAGTTCATCCCTTTTAAATGAATTAATTAATTCAAATAATTGGGGAATTATAGTTATTATTCCAAATTAACTCCAAAACTCTAAAAGCCTTCGTCAAATGTCAGTGATGATCTCTAGGATGATTACGAATTATTTTAGAACTTTATTATTTTTTATTCGTTAATTTAATTAATTACTGAATTTTGCTAATTTTTAAAAATTTTGAGCATCATGACACTTTATTTGTATTTTTCATTTCATTTTGAATTAATTATGATTTAAACAAGATTTTAGGTCAATTATATGAGTGTTTTTGGGTTCACTAATTGACAGGCCAAATGAAATCCAATTCTAATGAAATTTAAAAACACAAGTTCATTTGAACAAATGCTCTAAACCCATAGAAATCCAAGCCATAAAAGCCTTCCTAGGTTTCATAATTGACAACCAAAGTAGATATACCTATACTTTTGGATGTTTAATTTAGGCAATCTAGTTATTGGATGGGGTCAAAATCATGGTAATCTAACCCTTAAAATAACATGAATATATCCCAAAAAAGATGGCCTAACTCCAAGTGCATTAAGTGCAATGAATTTCTAAAGTTTTGAGTCAAATTATGACCCACAACTTCAAAAATTTAATGCATATAATTCCATTATTCACCAAGACCCGAGAAAATTAGGGTATATATCACACACACCTTAATGTTCACCATCAATTTGGGCTCAATTGGACCACTAGTTAGGGAGTAATTATAAAAACTAATTGGACAGTTAAACCTCAATTACTCTACATACACGTCAAAATATTTTGACTCAATTTTTAAATAAAATTGGGCTCAAATTGATTCCAATGGGCTTAAAATCTTAAAAATTGGATGAAAAATATATTTATTGTGATTTTTAAAACTTTCTAGCTTTTTTAATTTATTTTAAGATTTAAATAAACAATGTTGCTGGTAGCGCAATCATTGGTGGTGATATAATTATTGAGTCGATAACAGCACATGTGTCAAGCAAGGAAGACACTATTTATTCATGAGCTTTCACATAAATGACTTAGGACAATAATACTATATAATCAGTTTAATCAAATGGATTGTATTGGAAGATCCAACTAGATTCTCTCTATTCATGCAAAGAGGAAAAGTGAAGGAAATGGAAGAAGCTTAATATATTTTTTCATAATGATCCAAATGCCATGAAATTTAAAACAAAGCTTCCCCACTCTCACATGAAGAGTGGGTTGGAAGCTCTAAAAAGCACTTTTTAGAAAGTTATTTTAAATTGAATATTTAAAATAGGATGTTTACCTCAATGCAAAGGGTGTCAAGGGCTTGTTCTCTTCCTTGAATTTCTAGGAATTTTTTCTCTCAAAGCTTGGAGGTTGAAGGAGCTCTAGATTTTAACTTGTGAAGGAATGAAGGTGGAATGAAGAATTTCTCCCTTTGCCCTATTCCAAGCCATCCTTTCAAACCAAGGGCTAGGATACATCAGGTTCCCTTCCTAAATGATTTCCAAGTGTTTAGGGTTATAAGGAAATAGTGCTTTAGGCAAGGGAGTGGTTACACAATGGAGGAAAGGGATGTGTTATCTCTTTCCACGTGGGGAGGGGGAACCACAAATGCCACTTTGGGTTAAATTAATGGCTGAAATTAGTTTTGTGATGGCTTTGGAAGCATCTAGAATTGGTTTGAGTAGGTCACATGGGCTGGTGTGGTGTGATTTTTGAAATTTGATTAACTTGATAAATTTTTACAATTTAAAGGTTTTTTATGATATTAACCATGTTAACCAATCGACTTTGGTCAATCCAATTAGGATGTATTATTGAGAATCTCTAGAGATTATTTGCTTATGTTTCAGTGGATTTGGTTTAAAGGATATGAAGTTTGAATATGTGATGTATGTATATGAGAGGTTTGACCAATTTAGATGAGTTGACCAAATCAACTCCCCATGAAATAACTCAAATATGATTTAGGTTCATTCAATGCATGAAATGGAGTGAATTTGAGGGGTTGGATGGATTGATTTGATTAATAATTTTAGGGAGTTTGATTATAAATTGTACTATATGATTATAGATTATACTATATGAGTTACTCGAGGAGTCTCTTAATGAAGTTTGGATCATCCAATACATTCATATGATCACATTTTATGACTTACCCGAGGGCTCTGTGGATGACATTTGGTTCATCCAATATGATTATAAGATCATGATTTGTATTATTTGTACTATAAGAACAATATTGTATTGTATGGTTAGTTAAGAAATTGAACACATATCAGTAAAAATCTTTTGATGCCTATCAAGTGATGGGTCATATGATCAAATGATAATCAAATATGATTGTTGAGGAATGATTTTGGAATCAATGTTGTAATCACTATACCAAAGCACATTAATGAATTGGATTTGATGTATGGAGTAAAATTCAATGATCTGTATGTGGTCATTGGATTTTAGTTTGGAGAATATACCTCACTTAAAAATGAGGTCAATATTATGGTATGCCTTGGTATGCTTAAACTGTGAACTTTATTTTTAGTGGTATTATTTCCACTAACATGTCCTATGCCCAAAAGTGTTAGTTTTTGCATGATGCTAAGTTTTTTTTTGGAAATGAGCCACTCTTATTTAGGAGGTGAAAGACCAAATCATTAGGGGATGTGCCCTTGAGAATAAAATTGAATCAATAATTAGGCAATGTCATGATTCAAAGTATGGAGGTCATTTTTTAGGTTTTAGAACTACTTCTAAGATTCTTCACTTTGGATTTTATTGGCCTACTATATTTAAGGATATGAATGAATATGTAATAAAATATTATCATTGTTAGAGTACATGTGGTCTGAACCATTGAATCTAGGATTATAAAATTGTCTATATAATTCAAGATTAAAATTATTTTCAAGAAAATTAAAGTACATGTGGTCTGAACCATTCACTTTAGTAAAGGTGTATACCTATTGATCTATTAATATTCATAACCCTAAAACTAACCATATTTTCAAGGTCAATAGTCAGAGATTAAATCCATATCTTAGAGGAGATGTTGATTATTTTAGGAGCTCTATAGAGCTAGCATCCATGATAGGATGTTAACATAGTATGATTGAAGACTATAAATTTAGCGCTATTTGGGATAAAACCTAATTGATCCTTAAGTTTTGTGAAGACTATAAAATTAGTGCTACTTGGGAGGCAACTGAATTTATCCTTGTGTTTGCTTTTAAAATTGTGTTTAGTGATCTTTATTAAGTTTAAGAGATAATATGACTAGTAGTGAACTTAAATTTATCCTTGTGTGTGTAGAAGATCATCTAAAATATAGGGATTATTTTAGCACAATTTAGCCCAATGCAATTCCCAAAAGTTACATAAAATTATATTAATTATTAAAATTTTATTCAAGTTGATAACAACAAAGATCTAGAGAAAACTAGTGACATAATGCCAATTCGCCCTCTAGAACATCATAATGTCATCCATGAAGCATCGTGGTATTTAACTCTATAGTCATTCTACCTAATTGAGCACCACAACATCACTCTTACTGTGTCACAACACTTGGTCAAAACTTTAATAGGGTAGTTGAAGCACCATGGTGGTGGTCAATTTTATTGTTGCAACATTATCACGTGTTAAGCACTGTTGAGGTTCATAATAAAAAAACTTGTGAATTTAACTTCCAAGGGTAGAATCATAGCACTACCTATCCCTACCGCCATAGCACTAGTTCCAATGTTGACCAGATTTGACTAAAAATCACAACACTACTCAAGCCAGCGCGCAGTGCTGCTCAATTTATAAATAGAGTTTTAGCTAAAATTTTATTCCCTATAGGAATTATTGTTTCTTATAGAGTCTTAGATCTTTTAAGTCTTAGGTTCCCTATCCAATTTTCTCAAGTTAGAAATGGCCCCTTATATTAGTATTTAAAGGAAGAGGGTAATCTCATCCTCCTATAACTATTATATGTTCTTTATTGCATGTGTCAAAGAGTAGTACAACAATTTGATAGGGAAGTTTATTATTTTGAAGAGACGTTTTGATAACCTTTGGGGTATTATCTTGGGCCAAATCACTTACCACCACTGGGAGTACATTGTTATGTAACCTGACCCCCCAATGCCATGATCATTCAAGAATTCTTCACTAATATGAAGGAGCCCCATAATGAGTGTGTCTTTATTCATAGTAAATGAGTTCCTTTCTCTCTAATATCCATCAATCAAATCTTTCAAATCCCTAACTTCCAATTTAGTGGGAATGAGTACCTAAATTTCAACACCAATGCCTTTTGCCAACAAGATTATTAGATACCTAACTTGGAGGGATTTGAATGTCCAATGGAAGGGTAGAGAAGATAAAATAATTAACTATCTTGCCTCTACCCTCACTAGTCCAAATCCTGGCACTACTTTATCTCTATTATGTTTATGCCTCATTGAAATATTAATGAGATAACTAAGGATAGGGTGGTTTTGAATTTCTTTATTCAAAAGGATAAAACTATGGACTTTGAGAATTTTTTTTAATCTATTTAGTATATGCTCAGGGAGTATAGCTTTATGGAACTAGGGCATCCTAATTTAATTTGCAACCTTCATGAGTCATCCAGGGTAGTAGGAAACCCATGGGAGTAGCAAGTCATGCCTTCTTTTGTTCTTACTCGATTCCAAGATCTTATCCTTCAAAATCCAATGTCAGAATGTTGTGAGGGACCTGGCCATTCAAGCCATCCCACATAGTAATAGGGAAGAGATCCTAAGATGCTAGGAGATCAGGTGGCTGACCTCCAAGTCCATGTTGATCAAATAAGAGTATCTATTAATCACTTCGGGCAACAACTAACCAGGATAGAACATAGGATGCATGAACGCTATGACCACATGATGGTCCAACACAAACAAAAGTATCATTATGAGGTTGAATAAAATGCATATCTAATTAGCATGTTTAAGAGTTGGGAGATGGACTCCAATGGTCAACCGAACTTTTTCCCTAGCCCACCTCACTTTTATGAGGTATCTAAGAGTAGCACCATTAGCAGTAGCACCTCAAGAAGAAGTAGAATGAGATGATGATGATATAATGAGTAGGGAGAGCCCTAAGGCTTTATTACGTTATTTTTGTGTATTTTTTTAGTTTAAAAATCATATTAGTTTTTAGATTTTTTTGTTATTTGTACTACTTATTGTTGTAATTTTTTATTTAAGTTGAATTTAATTATTTTTTTTTAGTTGTAAAAATTTCTAGCAAATTTTTTTATGCTGTCTAATTTATGAAAAAATAAAGAAATAAAATTTCTATAAATTTTGAGTCATTACTTGCATTACTATTGCTTTTTTTAAGCTATGAACTTTGAAAAATTAAAAATTAAGATCCTTCAGTATTTGATAGGCCACAACTTATAAAATTTCTATACTAAAATAGTTATAAAATAAAAACTAATCTTTTCATTTAAAATTAATATTTCTGGATAAATTAAATTTCTAAAAATCACTTAAGCACTTAACTAGATATAAAGGTTAGTGAATTTTGGGATCAATGTAAATTAACTTATTAGATTAATCCTAAATCACCAAAAAAAAGCAAGTAGGGAATTATGAAACCTCTAACAATCTTAGGTTAGTAAAATGAGCGGTGGTAAGAGATAGGAATCAATATTAAAATAAGTTATTTTAATTAACAAAGAAAAAAGAAATTAAAAAACCAAAAAATTATAAAAAAAGGTAAAAGTACTTAAATATAAAAAATTTGTATGTGCAATATATAGTTAAAATATTTATAAGGTGCTAAGCCAAATAAAAAGAAAAGAAAAAAATTAATAAAGTTGCTAAATATCTTAATATCAATGAATTAAAACCTGCAATGTCTAGCCCTATCTATGCACTCCTCAGGGAATTATTAAAATCATAATAGTTAAAGAAAGTTATTAGATAGATTTAAGGATTAACTAAACAAACAATTTCATTAACTCCAAAAATTCAAATAAACCTAATTAAGTTAGTCAAAATTATTCACCACAAGAATTGTTGGTTGGTGCCTGTTAATATCTTGTCTTGTATTTATATTAATTCTTTTGTGGACTATCATCCTGCCAGCCTATGGTTTTATTTATGCAATTTCCATCTTGGGCATCACCTTTTTTTGTAGGATTTATTTTGAGCAGGTGCTTGAAGTGGTGTTTCTTTGGAAGGGAAGGTGGTGCTGGCTGCTGTCTTTTTGTTTTGTTCCCCTTTTTTGGGTGCTCTTTCTTGTGCACCATAGATTGTACATAGGTTATATTGTATT
Organism: Dendrobium nobile; assembly: GCA_022539455.1. Lineage (NCBI taxonomy): Eukaryota > Viridiplantae > Streptophyta > Magnoliopsida > Asparagales > Orchidaceae > Dendrobium > Dendrobium nobile. The sequence goes on along the minus strand of CM039721.1, from coordinate 13,548,695 downwards.
TTTGCTTAGTAGGGAACTCGAGCTTTTAGGATTTTTTTGTTCTCTTTTTGTACCTCTTATGAACTTTACTAAGCTTGAGGTCCCTTTAAGGATTGTGTAATATATTCCTTAATTAATGCCTAGGCCCCTCTGTGGGGTCCCCCCCCCCCAAAAAAAAAAACCACAAGAATTTAGGAAATATTAATTTAAATTGAGGGATCACATTGTTATAAATTATTTTAATAAAAAATCTTCCAATTTATATATTATATAAATACTTAGATTATTATGTTTTATTTTTTCAAAAATCAAACTTGAGGAAAAAGATAAAGGAATTTTATCCTAATGTAATATTCATTACTTGAGGATAAGTAATAGTTTTAAATTTTGGGTATTTTGATAAGATAAAAATTATTATGTTATTTTCCTATGATTATGTTATTTTGTGCTTGTAATCTTGGTATTTTTGTAAAAAATTATAAGGAAAAAAGAAAAATTGAACCACTAGAGCAACAACATAAAACTAGCATTGAAGTGCTAGAACTCAATACAACATTGCAGTGCCATATCTCAAGACCATAATAGAGTGCTTACAAAAAATCTGTTGGAGAGTTTAGTGTTGAGGATCTATCAAGTTAGTACTGCAGCACTGGATCAAAATAACGCAACTCCAATTAACTCAGCACATCAATGAAAGTTAGTTGGACTGGTGAACTAAAGCAACTTTTCGTGAGCCAATGTGCTAGTTTAGCAGTTCCACAATGCTAGTTTTGAAAAAAAGAAAACTATAAATAGTCACCTTATTCCTTAAGGCAAGAGGTTGGCAACTTGGAGGGGTTAGTGTGTAGTGTCATGTTGCAAGTGTGTATGAGTGTGTGTTAGGTGTATAGGAGAGTGTGTAGCTTATATGTCTCCTACCAAAGTTTTATTAAAGTGGAGCAAAGTAAAGGAGTGAGCAAAGGATTATAGCAATTCTTTCAGGTCATTTCTAATATTTACTTTCTTGTATTTTAATTTGTATCATGTGTTTATAATTGTGAACTAATTAGTATAATAAAATATTTCTTATGTTTATTTTGTTTGTTATGAGTTTCAAAGCTTCCATGTGTATCTAATCAACTTTTCTAAATTTGTGATGAATTAAAGGCATGTATTACTTAGAGTAGGGTTTAAAGTTAATTATATCTATGTTATTTTTAACTTCTCGACACTTCAATTGGTTTATATATAGGCCATGCATAAATTAAAAATATAGTGTGATCTAGAGCCTCGATGGAGGAATAGAAGAATAACCAGAGAATTTAAAATATAATCTATCCAAAACATAGATATATAAAGGTTAGGATTATTGGGTCTTAAGGAGATAGTTTAACTATAGTTAGTGAGGATCCTAGTGTGATGCCGCAGGATCCAAAATGAAATAATTTTTTTCTTTTCTTAATAAAAGAATGCATATAAAATTGAAGAACTGAAAAATAAAACTAAATTATCATCCCTACCCACCCTCACTCTGCAAGCTCCTTACTTTTACTTAAAATCATATAAAACCCATATAATGAGCACATAACCAAGCAAGTAATCAAAACTTACCATTGCCTTAAATCCAAAGAAAAATGAATCAATATGCATATTCAATTTCAAGTCAATATCAATCAATAATAAATAGTCTATCAGTATATTCAATGATCAACCTCTAAATTAGTACCAATTAATAATAAATCCAATATGATCAATAAATCCAAAGGAGGTCAATGACACCATAATACAAACTGGTATAAGATGCGATTAGTATGTCGTGCCAGAATAATATGCTCTATTGTATTAGTATCAGTGCCAGTTTAATTTGTTCAATATCACTTGTTTCTATTAAAATAATTCAAGGAATTATCATGTAAATACAATCATGAATGCGATTATGAATAGCAAGACATGACATCTAGCTCTAAAGTGGTGATATTATCCACCACAACTATTGACTAGTTGGTCATCTATCTTTAATTTAATCCTAATTATCAACCAATTGGTCATCAGTCTTTATCTTACTATCATTATTCATCAGCTTTTAATTTATAAGTGGGCTTCCAATACTCATTAAGATCCATCACCCTTTACCCATCGACATAAATCGGTCAATCAGTTATATGCTGCATCCAGGATTACATCACAACCTTTTATTTTAAAAATAGCCCATCGCTCACCCTCCTGTGCAATGTATTATGTTTTGAAATCCGATCTATATAAATTATAGTGTTGAAATTTGGGCTTCTTTACTTACATACAAATGACATATTTTATTTTATACAAATCTTATCATTTTCGCTATGCAATACAAGTCAATATCATGTATGAATTACACTCATCTATGAAATTTAAGAAAATCTACAAAATTTATATAATATGTATTAACTTTAGAAAATCATAATTTTTAATTTACTTGATAATTTTTTTTAATATTATTGTCAAAATACTCATTTAATCCATATCTATCCTATATACAAAGTTACACGATGAAAGTGCGATAAATTAGGAGAAAATATATTTTTGGTAGATTTGGGAAAGTTAAAATTCTTAGAAATTAAAACCATAAAAAATAGGTTTAAGATTATAGTCACTTACTTCAAGTAAACAAAATCCATAATAGTGATGACATGCAAAACTACCTCGAAGAGCTTTCTCACTCTTCTCTCTCTCCCTTCTCATTCCTTCCCTTCAACTTTTTCTTTTCTTCCCAACCAAGTAACATGAATGAGAGAGGGAGTGAGGGATGGTAGGAATATTTAATGCAAACATGTATAAAAACTCATTTTAGAGTGTGGCACAGTGACGTCCATCTACCTCAATGCCGCAACATTGCATGTCGTCCCTAGAGTTACTGTAGAACAGAGCCTTCAATGTCCTGAAAGCTTTTTTTTTTTTGCACTACAATACCCTTAGCACTGTTACACTCATAAGTAAAACACTGCATCACTCAAACCCTAGGTAGATTTTAAGCGAGGCCCATGCATGGAGCAAGGGGGTCCGACCCTTTGTTCTTCTCCTCATTCCCTCTTATTTAAAGTTTGGATAAAAAGGTGTGCTTATTCATAAGATTTTAGTTACATAAGATCTCCTTTTGAATAAAATGAATTGGTTATTATTGTTCTACACATTTTGGAGCAAATTCTAAAAGGTTGAAAACACTTGATGGTCGACCATTTCAAGGAGGTTGGGTGATCTTCTTGGATTCACTACTTTAGTGAGTAGGATTTAATTTTATGTGCTTTCTATTTATTGAAAGTTTCTATTATTTTATTTATTACATCTAATCCATAATAAAATTTTAAAAAATTCTAATTAAAAGCCTTTAAATCCACGTCTAATCTAGCCTACTTGACTCAGCCAAGAAATCTAACTTTCTTGAACTAATATTTTTCCTTCTATTATTTGGAAAAGAAAAACTCCATAAAATTCCACCAAATTCTTTATATCATTAACCCACATCATGCACTTCAAATAACATATAATTAATTAGAGTTATTCTACTCAAATTTTTGGAGAACAAATAAATCATAATTCTCAATTTTGTTTATTGTTTCTATCCATTAAGTGTTTTTAGTCATATAAAATCTGAAGAAAATACTGAAAATATACAAATAAATGTAAACATTTTTAGCTCACATCTAGGAATTTTATTTGACTACTTTCAATGAGAATTATTAAATTTAACCCATTCTAGAAGAAACCATAACCAATTCCCTAATATTTGTCTGTTGTGGACATAACTGGCCTGAATCCCTTTTATAGCATATTTGGACATCTTAAACCTATCCAAACCCTACCAAAATTTTTACAAACAAACTAGACAACATTCTTTTCAAATTAATCCAAAGTTTGCCGGATTTGGATATATGTAGAGGGAGAATCAATTGATAAAGATTGATTTGCATTCTCTATGTATCGTACAGAGCTTGTGACATACCTCTAAATTTCACCCACCTTCAAAGTAACTCCTCTATAAAAATTAATATTAACTCCTTCAATTATATTAAAAGTGTCCCTCCTCATACATCAATTGATCATATCAGTGATCTAAGGACCCACCATGCAAAAATCATCATCATTTTGATATTAGAGATTTGGTGATTTATAAACATCACTTGCATTGGAAGGTGGAAAACAAAAATGTGAGAAGTTTGGAGAGGCCTTTGGAAATTATGGATTGTAAATCTATAAGATATATTCTCTATACTTTGGGATTTGTAAACATTCTTTCATGATATTATATTTTTCATTGATAATTCTTGTGGTAATTACATGTTTGATACAATTCTATTAACTACTGCAAAAATGTTAATTAGTTGTGTCAAAATATTAGCCTATCCATCATACCATTAACTTATCCAACCCAAATTGACTAGACAGGATCCAAAGCAATGAGGGAGTGCTTAACTAAATTATTTAAAGCCTCACCTTTCTTCTTACTAACATAAGAAAAGCAATCTTGATTAATTTAGGGTTTTATCCTAATTCTAATTTTATTATTTTGTATTATTTTGCTTCTAATTGTGGTTTGCAAGATTATGATACCATTATAATAATTTTTCAAAATTGTTTACATGCATTTTACTAGAATCAACAAGCATTTCATATTTAGAAAGATAAAAATTTATAATATTATAAGTTATGTTTCGCTTTCATTATTGCATAAGGCCACCAAGTCAGCTAATCAAGACCAAAAAGGCATTATCAATATGAGGATTGATTAGTTAGCTCTTCAAATTGATGAAAATTTTAACAAATCATAAGATCTCATTTTAAACAAAACCAACTAAGTTCATAACTTAAGTGTTAGGGTACAAACTCCTCCATTAGCATTAAACCTAGTAGACACTAAAACAACATGAGAAAAAAAATCCTAGTGAACATATACCACCTAGAACACAACCTTTAGAAATCCCCATAGGAATCATGGAACCTTGGTTGAACCCCAAAATAAGGTTAAGGTAGATGCCCCTACCAATGATGGAGTCCATGACCACAGCAAATTCCTTATCTTGCTTACCCAGATGGATGAGTTCTTTGATAGGTATCAAATGGATGATAATAAAAAAATCACCATTCCTAAGATGAAGTTTATAGGCCATGCCAAAATATAATGGACCAATTTCTTAGTGCAGGAGGAAAGGTTAGAGAGACACAAACTTACTTGAGTCAAATTGAAAAAGGTTCTAAGGGCTAAGTGCAATCCTAGAAATCATGACAATATGTTAAATGAACAATTGATGACTCTTAGGTAGGGTGATATGGAGTTATTCTAGTATATGAACTTTTTTTAGGATTTAATTGCTAGGACAATCACAATATTGCAAATTTACCAAAACATCACTATTGGTCTTAGAAGTAAGATCATATATGAAGTTTTATAAGAACATCAAACCTTAAAAGATGCTTTCCATTATGCTTTACTTCTAGAGAATCATAACAAGGTAGCTTCTTTTAGAACTAGAGGTTTAAATTCATCCCTTCAATTATCCTCATATTCTGCAAAAGACGTCTACTACTAGACCTATGCCCTTTTCAACTAGTGCCAAGCTTAATGGAGTATACCTAAATTATCTTATAAGAAAACGAACATAATATGCTTCAAGTAAGACAAGAAATTCTATATATAGCCTCAGTGCAAGGTAAAGGTCATGTTCCTAGATGTTGTTAAATAATAATTAAAGGAAGAGAGAGTTGATGGTGAGGTGGAGGAAATTGATGATGATACTCCTCTATCAAATGAGAACGTTGAGTATGTGGGAGACTATGCAATGCTTAGATGCATCTTGAGATAAAGATTATTGTCAATGGAAGAATATTTTCACCATAATTTTTAAATGTAGGAATAACATTTATAAATTAGTTATTGATGGAGGCAGTGCCAGGAATGCAAACACACACTTTTAAGATCTAAACTTAAACAAGAACCCTATTCAGAGTCATACATAACAAGTTGGTTAAATGACACTACTTTACCCACTACTGGAAAATTTGTCAATACCGTTGGACTTTCTGGTGGAATAGTTACGTCAGAAAAATCGGCGGACTTATCGGCAGAATATGCGCGATAAAGTGTCCGTCGAAATTTCTGTCGTTAAAACACCGGCAAATATTCCACCATATTCTCCTATAATTTAAAGACTTCTGGTGCAAGTTTCACTGGTAATAACCACTGGAATTACTAGCGAATATTGTGCTGGCTTACTTAAACTTGACAAAAAGTTATTGAATATTGTGCTGGCTTACTTAAACTTGACAAAAAGTTACCGGCATATTATTTGCCGATAACATAATCGATAGATAATCTTCCAAAAAATTTGACGATAAGAGCCCTATTTCGACCCATCCGCTATCTGGCTTCTCAATTCTTTCCCTCTTCCTTCGAATAGCTTCGCTCAAATTTGAGAGCTGCCCCGAATGCCACCGAACCCTCAATGACTTTCGCTGCACCATTTTTCGTTGGTTGCCTCTACTCGTCACCTTTGTTAAGGGAAGGTTGCTGCCTCCGATAAGAGAAGGTGTTATCTCCATAACCTTGAGTTTGGATGTTGTCACTAGACATTTGCAAGAGAAGGTATCTTAGTTTATGCCTTTTGGTTTTGTATGAATGTTCTCACTAGAAATTTTTAAGAGACAGAACCTTAGTGTATGTTTTTGCTTTTGTTATGGATGTTCTCACTAGACATTCGTAAGAGAATTTATCTTGGTGTATAATTTAATTTGTTTTTGCTATGGATGTTCTCACTATACATTTGTATGAGAATGTATCTTGGTGTATGCTCTTGGCTTTAGCTATGGATGATCTCACTAGACATTTGTAAGAGAATGTACTTTGTTGTATGTTTTTTGCTCTAGTACATTTTGGATATTCTTGCTAAACATTTGCAAGAGAATGTACCTTGGTGTGTCTGATTTTTTTATGATGATATTCTTCTTGTAATTGATAATAGTAGAGAGGGAGTTGAAGGTAAACTTGAATTATATAGGTTAACCTTAGAGTCTAAAGGTTTTCGCATAAATAGATCTAAAATTATATATATATATATATATATATATATATATATATATATATATATATATATATATATATATATATATAGTGTATTTTTAGTAGTAATAGAACTAGTTGAGGGATTGTGACTTTGGGTGATGAAGTCATTAATAAAAGTACACATTTTTTATATCTTTGATCTATTTATGGTGAAATAGATTGAGATATTATTTGTAGAATTCAAGTTGGATAGTAGAAGTAGAACAATACATTAGGCGTTGTTGTGTGGACATAGAGGAATGCATTAGGCATAGTTGATTATAGACAAGATATGAAAATAACATATATGTGAGAATGTTGGAGTAGCTCCAATGGAAGATAAGATTAGGGAGAGTCGCGTTGGATGGTTTAGTCACTTAAAATGACAGCCTTCCGAGCAGGCTAAGACTCTTTGTATTTTTCTTCAATAAATATCTAATATATCCATATTATATGTATGTTATATTATGGATATCAAAACTCAAAAAACTTGGATATATAATCAATTGGCGTAAGGACAAAAGTCATTAACGGATGAGTTCATTAAAGGGGTGAATCTTTCATTCAGATAACTTCTCAACTGCCTAGCTTCATCTCAAATGGAAAGTTTTGTAGCTTATATTCTAAATATAAAAATCAAGTGCACATATGCCTAGATGACATAACTGTTGATCTATAACATCAAGGCTTCATGCGAGATTATTGGTATTGAACTTCTCATAATGAGTATGAACTATATTTTGATTCTCAATATGGTCCATCAATAAGTTCTAATATAGTTGAGGAAGAAAATATCTGACCTGATCTTGAGGACTTAGTTAATGATGCAACTGGAGCATAATTTGAACCATATACGTAAGAGTCACCTAATAAAAAGGCATAAAATTTTTATGATTTGTTGCATGCTTCCCAACAATCAATATGAAAGGGGTGCACCACTCACTCAGAGTTATTTGTTGTTGTTAAAATGTTAAGCATCAAGGCAGAATATAATGTCCCCCATGAATGTTTTAATCAATTCATTAGACTGCTTAAGGAAACTAACCTAGCAGATAACATTATTCTTACAGATTTATATCTGAATAAGAAGTTGGTTTCCAAGCTTGGTTTGACATATACAATGATAGATTATTATGTCAATGGATGCATGTTATTCTATAAAGATGATTAATCAGAGATTGCATATTGATACTACAACGCATAAAGATTTAAACCAAAATCTATCATAAAAAGAAAGATGAATGAAGTACTAGTTAGTAGTATGTTTTACGTACCCATAATTTATATACTATAACAATTATATGCATCCATGAGATCTGCTGCACATATGATATGACATAATGAACACATTTTACAAGAAGGTTTTATTACACATCCGTCGAAAGCAGATGTCTAAAAACATTTTGATCGTACACATCTCACCTTCACCACATAATTAAGAAATATAAGATTAGGTTTATACGCAGATGTTTTTACTCCATTTAATAAGTTTGCTTCACCTTACTCATGCTAGCCCGTAATACTCACCCCACACAATCTTCCCCCAAAGTTGTGTATGATAACTTCTTACATGTTTCTAACGCTTATCATTCCAGGACCACATAATCCAAAAGTAAAGATCAAAGTATTCTTACAACTGATAATTAATTATTTAAATTTATAATATGAAGAGAGAGTGTGTACATATTATATCTCCACCAAATAAAACTTCATTATGAGGGCAGCATTACTTTGGATAATTGGTGATTTTCCTGCTTATGGTATGCTCTCAGGTTGGAACACTTCTAGAAAGTTAGCTTATCTACATTATATGGAATATACAAAATCATTCACTTTAAATGATGGAGAGAAGAACACTTGGTTTGACTATCACAAATGTTCTTACCTACAGGTCATCCTTTTAGGAGAAATAAGGATGCTTTAATATAAAATAAAATAATGATGACATAGCCTCTTCCAAGATTTAGCAGTGAAGATATATTTAAAAGACTAAGTTCCATGGTCATAATAGTTAATTCTCTAATAATATCTGATTACAAATTGCCAGGGTATGATGTCAATCATAATTGGACTAAAAAAGTTTTTTTTTTTTTTGTAATTGTCATATTAGAAGACAAATCTGATCAGACATAACTTAGACGTGATGCATATAGAGAAAATATTTTTGATAATATATTCAATATAGTCATGGACATCAAAGATAAATCCAAAGACAATATAAAAGCAAGGATGGACTTAAAGGAGATTTGTCGAAGGAAAATATTAGAATTGAAGGATGGTGGAAATGGAAAATTTTTCAAACTAAAAGCTCCTTTCACCTTAACTTTAAAATAGAGACTAATAGTTTATGAATGGGTGAAGACTCTATGGATACCTGATAGATATTCTTCAAATCTATATAAATGTGCTGACCTAAGAACTGGGAATTGTTAGGTTTCAAAAGTCATGACTGTCATATCTTCATATAATATCTACTATCAACTACCTTTAGTTATCTGACAGATCAAATTTTAAAGCCCTTGATTGAGCTGGATGTTTGAATGTATATAGTATTACATTTTTGGACATGCAAAAGATGGGGGAGCAGTTAAGTGGGTAGAATACAGCTACACCAGAGGAGGAGACTAGATCATAGTAGATGTTTATTTTAATGATGTGGACATACGTAATTACGTATTTTTGGACATGTTTAATTATTTGTTTTATATACATCTATACTTGTTTATTATTAGATATTTATTGATGATATTATTCTTGTTTTTATTATTGTATATATGTTTGGTGATGTTCTTGATTAGAGCTGGATGTTTGAATGTATATAATATTGTATTTTTTCTATGAAGGTTGTATTGTGGAAATCAACTTTAAAAGATAGGTGGTTTTTTTTCTGCTACAGGTTTCCGGCAAATTTTCTGCCAGAAATGCCACTAGTAACACTATATAACAAAACTAAATTGCCATTTTAGCATATATTTACGTCGGACTTTTTGGTGGAATATCCGCCGGTAATCTTTGCTGATAATAATGTGACAGACTATGCGGTGAATTATCCAGTGGTATCTCCATCATACAGTTTTCTCCGGATATACCCTAGGAATATTTTTTGCATCGGAATACCGCCAGAAACATTTTTGGTAGAAAGATTTCACCGGTTTAGATTTTCTGACGTGTTAATTACTGTCAAATAGTTTTCGCTAGTATTTTGCCAGAAAGAGGGAATTTCCAATGGATTTTTTGTGTTGCTGGTAGATTTTGTCCGCTAGTAATAGAGCATTTTCTTGTAGTGACCCATCCCATATAGATGTTTTGTACTTATTAGGATAGGTGGTTATATAGTTAATATATCATGGGTTGTATTCAAATGGAGATAGCCCAAGTCATTTTAGGAAGACTCGGGTTAGTTGATATGGAGGTAATACATTTTAGTAGAATGAACACTTAATAATTTCAAATCAATTATAAAATGTTCAAGTTATGGCCATTCAACGTAGCCATAAGAGTAAGGAAAACTTCATATAAATTATTCCAATAGCCACTTTACCTGTAAATTAGCCAAACAACCTAGCCATCAACAAGAACAAATTTGTATGTTTCATTTGAGTATGACATGAGTTCCACCAATTATGGAAATAATTTATGGTTATAATTCAAATAATCCAATTCTTCTTAGTAGCACTGTCACCGTGATAACTTTAACATGCAACACCAAAAAACATAGGAAAAGCATGCATTTCTAATCACAATCATTTGCAATCTATGAATGTGTATAAATAAATGTATAAGTATAAAAAGCAAAATAAAGTATAAACCAGAGTCTGCATAAAGTAAACGTGGCCAAGCTCTACCAACACAAGTTTAGATTTCTACACCTATGCAATGATGTAATCCTATACAAATGTAATATGCTTATTTAATGTCTTTGGGTCTTCTAATATATTAGCTCAATGTATGTACAAGATATAGAATTCCAAAAGATAAGAACTTTAAAGGAAGAAGAATATTCTTTTTAACTTTTTACTCAATAAGCAATTTACATTTAGACTTTCATAACTCTTTACACTTTATAACTCTATTTATAGTTGTAATTTACATTTACGTTTGCAAAAGAAAATGACACTACTCCTACCAGGGTCGGTATAAAAATATAGTGTGCAATGTGTAGATATAATCATCTACATGAAATTACATAGTGCAATAAAAGTAAACAATCATATCATCACAAACCCTCTATAATAATATCAAACCACAACAAGTGTAAGAAAGTAAACACAATGGCTTAGCCTAGATAGAGATGATTATCCTATCAAGCAATCTGAAGTGTGTGCTACGTTGTGTGATTTAGATATATCCAATGTATATTAGTGATTGACATTATCTACAAGTTGAATTCATTTGTTATAGGTCAAAAGTTTTAGTTTAAATTTAAGTTTAAATTACTTTAATATTTTTATTAATGTGTTTTAATTATTTGAGTTATTTATCAGGTTTTAAAGGACCTTGGTAATTAATAAATTCCAAGTGCTTAAAATAATTAATCAATAAATCATAGGCTTATTAATGAATGTATTTGTTTCATCCCTAAGAATAAAGCAAACACCTTTATTTTAATTAATGTTTTATTTGCTTTAAGTTTTAAAGAATCATATTAATTAACAACTTTAAAGTGCTTGAAGCTATTAATCAAAAAGTCCTAGGCTTTCAAATTAATGCATTTATTTCTCCTACAAAGGATAAAGCAAATGCATATAACCTTCATTTTATTTAACTATTTATTTAGATTTAATTTACTTATTTAAATTCATATGATTTGATTTGTTTGATTGGTTTGAATTTAATTTGATTTATTTTGAGCTTATTTCATTTAAATCATTTAATTTTTATTTAATATTCTCTTATTTATATTTTATTTATTTTATTTTGAATTTTACAATTTTATTTAATTTTTAATTTAATGTTTAATTAATTTCTTTTAATTATTTAAGTTGGATTATTTTATTTAATTTAAAATTTTTTATTTTCTTTTAATTAATCCTTCTTTATTTTTATTTAATTTAATTAATTTCATTTATTAAATTTTATTTATTTAAATTTATTTTACTTTATTTTATTTTAATTAATTTACTTTATTTATTTATTTTGGATTTATTTAATTGATTTATATTTATTTGTTTGCTTTGAATATTATTTATTTATTTATCACATAGAATTTAGTTCAAATACAGAATTTAGTTATGTTGATTCTCTTTTTCTTGTTTCCATTAAAATGAATATTAATGCATTAAAATGAAGAAGGAATGCAGTGTAAAAGAAATGCAATGTAAAAGGAATGAAGTATAAAAGGAATACTTTGGAGTTGTTTGGATGAATGTAGAATAAATGCATGACTTTACTTTTATTTGTTTGGCTTGAAGTAAAAGGCAATGTAAAAGTAAAATGCAATAAGGTTGTGGCCGACAGTGGCGGCCGATGGTGGTCGGAGTCGGCTGTTGCTGGCAGTGGTTGTTGGCGATGTCGTCTGTAGCAATTGACGAGTGATTATCGGCGGTGGCCAGCGCTGGTAGTGGCCAGTGGTGGTAGCCGGCAGGTGATGACCAATGGCTGGTAGTGGTGGAAATGGCAGACATTTGTAGTGTATTTGAAAATCGTTCAAATCGGAGGAATTCTAAATACACTCAACATACACTACCTAGGGTATTTGGAATACACTCATTTTACATTCCCCATTTACTTTACATCAAACCAAACACTAAAACTTTTAAAGCTTTTGCATTTGGATTACTTTACACCCTAAATGCAAACAATCAAACAGCCCCTAAGTTCTACATGCAATGATAGATTGTATATAAATAACCATATAATCTTTCTTAAAATTAAAAGAAACGTCATCAAATAGTATTGAATAGATAATAAAATATACTTTCATGATGCTTTTATTGCTAGGTTGCATCGTTTTTGTTTATCATTGACTTAAGATAGTGAAATATTTAACAAAGTATATCGTTCAAATACCAATTGAAGTGTACAAAACATCCAAGAGATGGCAAATTCGCGTGTGATTTTAAACTAACCAAGTAAATTTTGGAACTTGTAAATATTTTTATTTCTTTTTTCAAGTAAGATATTATATTTCAAAAGTACAAAATATATGATGCAACCAACAAACAACTTTATTCAATTCTATGCAATAGTTATTACCATAGCATGCTTGTACTATAACATGCAAAGAGATTTCATCATTTCAAGTATTTCACTGTATCAGAGATTTAGTATAGTATCAATTTTCATAATATCACATAAAAAGTGCATGTCAAAGTAAATAGTTATGCAGTAAAGTAAAAAAGAAAAAGAGAGGCAAATCGGTTTATCATGTAAATACAAGCTTTTTAATATCATAATAATCCACTGTAAGTATAAACCACAAGCTCTCTCAACACAGCCACAAATATGCACACAAAATATATAAGGTGTTAAAGAAAAAAAGGTTAATATCAAGTGTACACTTCTCTAACTAATATGACATTTTTCTCTTCGTCACAAACATTGTAGGGTTAGAAAATGTATTTATATTAAGGACTTAAAAAAAAAAAAAAAAAAAAAACTCTAATTATATTATTAAAAACAAAATTTAAGTGATAGTACATTACAAATCATATCATATAGTATGATCAATCAACATATTCTATTAGCTCCTAGTTCTAGGTGCTTAATTAGATTATTTAGTTCAAAATTTGATTATTTAATCTGATTAAGATAATTAATTAGGCATTTAGCTATTTAAAATAATACTAATCATACTGTACAATTGTTGTTGTACAATATAATTAGCTCAATTTTAGAATATTGATGTTGTTGTAAATAGATCTTATATTCCAAATCACATAGCTTGTATGATATGATTCATATCATACACTATAATCAACAATTATCAAATTATATTAAATTAAATTTTAATTTCAACTTAAATTTCTTATGTGTTCACGTACATTATTTTTTAAAACTTTAAACATGAACATATATAATAAAGATTCTATAAAAATAAAAAAATATATAATTTTGAGTCTTATTGCTTCTTGCTTGAGCTACCCTAATATTATTAATAAATACATGAATAAAATTACATTTGTTAATAAATAAGATAATCATATTATATTTATGATCATTAAAAACTATAACCATGTTTTAGGCTCATGGAGTTAGCCCAACAACTATGATTATAAATTTATAATCCATTACCTGACCACTGAGATGATTTGCTTGAATCTCTCTCTTTTATATAACTGTGTGAATGTATTTCTTGCTATTGCATGTTGTCTTCTACTAAAAATATACATTCTCAAGTTATAAGAAGTATTTAATAATTAGTACTCATATTAATGAACGTTATGTGATTTATTGTTCACCAATGTTGTCCTTTTTTTAGCTCTACTATTGAAGGCTATCTTTATATCACCATCTCTTATAAAATTATAAAACAAATTAATAAAGTATATAGATAAGCCTCCAAGATTATACATCATATACTTAATGATGAATTTTTAATTTATTTCATTTTTAAATAATTTTAATATTTATTACATCATATACTTAATGATGAATTTAACTTCTATTGAAATTTGAACTTTAAATTTCTCCTTGGAACTATATGTTCAATCTGATTTTCACAATCCTAACTTTATTTATAACCTCAAAGATTCTCATTTTGTTCCTGCTTAAAAAAGAATCGCCTAGGAGTGGCAGTGATGAAGATAATTATGATTATATAGTTGTTACACAAAAATATATATTTTTTAATTTGTTTTGGGTGTCATAATTATTTATTTAAAAAAATTACTAATTTTTTACAACTATCATACTCTAGATAATTAAAAAATAGCTTTCTAATAGAAAAAAAAGTTTTGAAAAACAATTAGAAAATATACGCCATACGATAGTGTGGCATTATCCCAAAAACAATGCAGTTCAAAAAATACCACAAATAAATCCTGACTAATGTATTCCACACAAAAAAAGAAAAAAAGCACAACTATTTCTAAGAAGGTGGCAAATTTCGCAACCAAAATTTGATTCTACATTTGAAGATCATCAAATCGAAGTCTTGGTGGCGATAATTCTCCTCATATTAGGCTTCATTTGATACTATTTTTTTACTGTCTCTTAAGAAATTTTTTTTAGCACAAAAATTAAAATTTTTACACTAAAAAATTTGCTTTAAAAATAGTAATAAAGCCATCCCAAGCATTAATTTGATCACTTTTACTATAAAGGTTTAGGCTTTGTTTGGAAAAAACTGCTTCTAAAAATCTACTTTAAGAAAGCCGTCCCAAGCGAAGCCTTAATCAGTTGATCATATGAAAGAAAAAGTTACATTGCATCATTTTGAGTCAAAGCATATGATTATTAGCCAAGAAGACAAATTTCATGGATAAAGAGGCATTGGGAATTATACATTTATCACCTAGTAATTAGTTGATGTCCTTCAAAATACTGCAAAAGAGGATCCTAATAGGTGTACAGAAAGCTCTATCTGATGTACGAGAAGCCTTCAAGGTGAACGAAGCCTATCTAACGATAAAGATTTTTGGAAGCACTTCCACAATGGCACACATATCAATGAGTTCAATTGGATTACAAATAAGAAGATCCTAATTGATATTGACTGCAGTGATGAAGTCTGTGTATTGAACTTGTTATCAGCACAACTAAAAAATTGGGTTGGAATATTGACAACTGTAAGTGTTCCAAAAAAAAGTCTATAACATTTGAAGATCATTGATGTTAGTGACCTGATCTTAACTAAGAATAATTAGGAGATGAGAATTAGGTAATGAGAATTAGGTAATTAAAGATCCATCTTTTGTTGCTCAAAATCTTGAGAGCAGATGAAGCGAATAAAGGAGGTTTTAAAGGGCAGATAGGCATTGCAGGGCAGACGAGATTTTAGGATTAAGTAATAAAACATTAAGATAAAGACTATAATAAAAAATTTCTAAGTTTATCACGAATGAATTTAGATACAACAAAACCTGAATCAACCATTATGAAATAGTTATAGATGTATGCAAAAAGGCAACTCTCTCAAGACAATAAGTAATTCAAAAATTCAATCTCGGAGTGGGAGGTTTTTGCGATTTAAAGATAATTTTCTCAGTAGTCTTGATTGCAAAGTTAACTTGCAACATAAATTTATTTTACATGCAAATTATTCATTCTTAAAAAACTCTATCTAACATCTACTAAGTATATTATCTATCACCTAATGTGATCAACCTTAACATCTATAAATTTATCACCTGCCACCTCTAAATATTATATAAGTAAAAAGATGCATGGTGTTCATCACTAATTCTTCTCATTCATTCAACCAGAAGTAGAAAAAAAGTTTAGAAGGGTAACTTAAGAAGTACTCAAGGTTAATAATTATCTTGGATGTTACCTATGAAAGAGGAATTTTTCTATTGGGTGATCAACAACAAGCACTAAAGAGTTACATGTCATAAATAAAAATCAGAGACCTTCAAAAAAAGAAATCAATGATTATCAAAGAGGAAGATGGCTTAAAAAACTGTTTTTATCATAGAGAAGACATCATGCTTAAGTTTAGAAAGAGAACAAGAGAGTCAAAAAAAAAAGGGCATCCTAATAAATAACATAAGGTGAGAAAAAAAATATTTAGATTAGTCTTCTCACTTTCACACACTTCATTGCTCTCAGAAGCATGTTTTTCCCAACATGATATAAATGTCAAAATGTGACGAGGATCTACATGAAGTAAAACTCAAACAAAATTTAACGTTAAAAAAATATATTGGCTAACCATATTTTCGTGCATCACACTTCTCTAATGTCACAACAATGTATTTATGTTTAATTTGAGGATGTGAGAAGCGCTATTAACACACGAACATCCAGAGAGAGAGATGCTTTTACTCAAGATGTACAACAATGATACTTTGGCAATCATGCTATATAGCACAAAAAGAAGGAAAACAAGACTTCTAACACTTAACCTATTTAAGCTGTAAGCAATAGCTGAAGCCTGTTCAGTTGTTTATTGTTCTGCTTAGTCAACAAATGATGAACATACGACCCAAGCCATCATCAAGGGAAATATGAGTATAGTAGAAGCCTGAGATTCACGATACAAGAAGGTTTTTCACGTTGATATCCAGCAGCATAGCATTAACAACAAAAAGTTCAAGGCAAATGCATTTAGAAATTAGAAACTACATACCACAAAAAAAACAAGCTCACTGTGAGCTAAAGGTGCGGTGTAATCATTCATTTTCATAGCTCGTTTTACTGTGCATTGAAGCTGGAAAAGAAAGTAATCCACAATTAGGCAAGTGGCACGCAGTTTGCAGAGAATTGATAGCCGAAATTATATACATATTAAGCGCATCATTCAACACTGTACAAAAACGTTATGTAAATATTTCTGACAAATAATAATACTGAATATAAACTCTGACAAAATTGCATGCTAACAAAATAAACAATTACATTACGAAGAAGTAAATACAACTAGAAGATAAAGCATGTGTTTGGAGTAATGGTGAAATTAAAAAAAGGGTTTCCAAAACTCAAATCAATGGCTGTAAATTCTTAATAAACCTTTAAATTAATTTATTGAAAAAATAAATCAAAAATTACTAATGAATATGTAGCCTGGTCTTAATAACCAAGAATCGGATGTTGATTTCTATAAAACAGTGAATTTTATTAATTTTAAAGAACAAAAGGTAAACCAAGAACTGAACATAAGTTCATGCAGAATTTTAAAACATTTAAATAGCAATAGAACTTTTACGTACTAAAAAATTTGTGGCAATAGAGCGTTTAATATCTTAACTTTACACAAAGATCTAACACACAAATAGAAATGACAATAGATCATAAAATATTTTACATGGAAAACTCAAGAAAGGAAAAAATCTAGAAGGCTGGCCAAGTTGCAAAAGTCATTATATAATTACTGATACAAGAATATGCTCTTTTTTATAATTGAAGAACATGTGATTACACAATTGAGAATAAATATCCGATTCTCGTTGTAGGGATTACAAAAGTTGAGTGTCCACTATGGAATTATCTCTGCTAAGAGCGTTTCTTATTTTTTAGCTCAAAATTTTGAAACATAAATTAGAATTAAGATAAAATACAACCCAAATATTTTGCTTTTATTTTGTGAGGATTTTATGATTTAGTTTAACGTTTCTCATAGGTGCAAGCCCCTATAGTTAATTACCCATTCCGATAATGCGAGAGAAGTTTCAATTAAGGCTAGTTATTAGAAGGTACTAAGTGCCCAATGTATAATAGTAGCAACTAGACACAGAATTTGAAATTTACCATCATGAACTTAAAGAGAGTAGCAGAGCAAATGAAGGAAATGATGACGAACCCATTAAAAATCTCATGGTTCCATCATCATAGATTATCACGATCTATAATCTACTTAGCCATAGGAGATAGTCGATCTAACCTAACTGAAGGATTCTTATCGATAACTAAGGGTTACTTTGTCCATGGGAATCTTGTAGACTTAGGATAGATGTTTGTCCTATTAAGTACACTCTACGATTCATTACTCTGTTTTTTAGTCATTAAAGAACCTGCGGACTCTATCAAGGCCAACATTTGATGGTATCATTTTACAGTAAAACCACCCATTATAGTGCCCCAATCATAAATATTTGTCAGTAGTGTCACTTGATAACAAAACCACTAGTTACAAGATATGTGCCACACCTTTATTATAATAATCCGTATTTTAACCCAGTCAAATAAATTTTTTAAGAATCATTATATGTCTTCGCCATAACATAAATATTACAGTGCTTTAATTACACTAAAATTTTATGTAATTTTTGGGCATTGGTGCATTAATATATATGATCTTTGTATTTAAAACTAAATAATTTATATAATATTATATTATTATTTTAATCTAAATATCTTATTCCATTACCTAACCACTTAAAAAGCTTTTAATACCCTATTCCTACGGCTAATATAATAGGAAACAAAAAATAGAGAGAAAATAGATAGAAAGAAAAATAAAAGCCTAGATTTGGGAGCCATAGAATGATTTTTGTCAGTTTGTCCAGTTGTGAAATTTACTCGTCTTGTTGTAAGGAACAATTACCCTATCTCTGATTTCAATGATTTTGTGTATTTTGTATTTTATGCATTTTAATTTTATTAAACTTGCAAAAGTTATGATATCTTGATTTTTAGCAAATTTTTGCTACAAAACTTTTGATATATGATAGATGTCATCAATATGAGCATTTTGACATGAATATATTGAATTTTCACCTGTTAAATTGGAAGTTATGATTTTTTTAAGTAAATGCTTGATATAGAAATTTGATAGATTTTCCTGTATTTTATGAATTATTATATTTCATACAAGATGTTGACAAAAAATGTAACATTTACATGTAAATAAGGGGGGAAGACTAGTTGGTAGTCTGGTTGTTACCTTGGAAGATAAAGACTGATACCAATTAGTTGACAGTTGGGCTTAAATTAAGACTAATACCCAATTGAGCGATAATTGGGGTTAATCAATGCCAATTAGTTAACAGTTGGAATTAAATTAAGATTGGTACTCAACTGTGTAATAATTGGGGAGAAAGGATAAAAACACTACATTAAAGTTGTTGCATTCATGATTGTATTTATATGATAGTGCATTAAACTGATTGATAGATAAAATTAAAATCGTACTGGCCTTAATGTTGATACAACTTAGCATAACATACTAACATGACTCATTGGGTGATAGTCATCTTTATCAATATTCTTATAGTTTGATATAGTACTATTTCTATCATTTAATAGATTTCTTTTGACTTCATTGATCATATAAATTTTATTATTGGATTTTGGAATTTTCTATTGCTTATATTAATTGATGATTGATATTGATTGGAACTGAAACATGCATATTTAGTTGTTAGCCTTGCATTGAATACAATGATAGAATTTTAATTACTTGATAGACTTTTATGTAATTTCAAGCAAAGGTAATGAGCCTGCTACATAAGGTTGAATATTGATGATCAATTTGGTTTTCTTTTTAAATTCTTATGTATTCTTTTGTAGCCACTGATGACTATTATATATATATATATATATATATTTTTTTTTTGAATTTTTGAATTTTTGAAGCTTGTAATAAAATTTAAAAATTAACAATAATAAAATAATTATGTTTTTCTACTATTTATATTTTTAATACAATTAATCAACATCGAATGTTAAATTGATTTACAACTGATTTTGTTGTAAATGAATGAATATTGGTTGATAATGAATTGAAAAAAAAAAAGAAAAAAAAAATCTTCCTCTTTAGATTTTGGAGCATCACAAGTGGAAAGAGTTTAGTTGAGAATGAATCATACCGATATGCTCAATAAGATATTTGTTCTTTATGAGCTGGGGTTATTCTCAAATTTATTGTGGGTTCCGAAAATTCAACCCAAATATCTATAACAAATGTCACACTAACTTCATGGCAATTATAGTACTTTTTTCATTATTCATTATTCCCCCAAAAAATATAATTATGTTTTTCTACTATTTATATTTTTAATACAATTAATCAGCATCAAATGTTAAATTGATTTTGTTGTAAATGAATGAATATTGGTTGATAATGAATTGAAAAAAAAAAGAAAATAAAATTCTTCCTCTTTAGATTTTGGACCATCACAAGTGGAAAGAGTTTAGTTGAGAATGAATCATACTGATATGCTCAATAAGATATTTGTTCATTATGAGATGGGGTTATTCTCAAATTTATTGTGGGTTCCGAAAATTCAACCCAAATTTCTATAACAAATGTCACACTAACTTCATGACAATTATAGTGCCCCCCCCCCCCCCCCACCCAAAAAAAAAATTGGGATTGGAGGCTGATTAAGAAAATAAGTAAAAAAAAAATTAGGTTTACCGGTTCATCTAATATTCTCAGTCGCCCGGTTCATCTCCTATTCTCATTCGCCCCTTTCACGCAACCGCTGCTTTCGCGTTTCTTCAGGCAACGCCGCATCTCACATTCTCGCAACGAGGCGACCGGGCCGGACCGGCGGCGGTGGACGACGGTTAGAGACGGCGTGCCTTGCCTTGACGCGACGACTCTTACTCTTGCGTCGACAGTCGACTTGCTCAGTTGCTCGGACGGAAGTCATTCGGCCGTGAGGTATTTTTTTTTTCTTTGATTTTTTCACATTCAAAAGTATAGGCATTGTAAAAGCCCGTGGTTATCAAAACTCCATTGTTTCCTCTTAAAAGAGATCAACTTAATGTTTCGTTGAACGGCCATTAAGAACAATTTTCAACGATTACAAAAAGCAAGGAAGAAACATGTAAAGCATTGAGTTAAGGGTCATGACCTGCAATTGATTTAAATTAATATAGTTTAATTTATGATACGATGGATCTTGCATTCATGCCTTAGTTTTTTTTGGTAGAAGTAAATTATGAAAATCTAAGAATTTTTTTGGGAATATTTGGCCAGAATTTGCAAAGGAGCAAATCTATTTTATTTTGTTAAATTTTATAGGTTTTATTGTTTATTTCTTTGCATTTATATGATTGATTTTATAAGTTTTATATTTTGGCCATTTTTGAATAGATATATAATCAGATTAATCTTAAGGCATCTTTGAGTTGGAATATTATAGAGAGATATTTCAAATGATCATCAGTTCTAAAAACATCAAATGACAATAGCAATAAGGTTGAAGATCATAAAGAAAAGCATACTCGAGTGGAAACTAATTTACCTAACAATATAGAAGTGTTGAAAATCTTCCATCTGATCCAGGACTACGAATTCCCATTGTTGATTTTAATCCTAATATTCGGGAATCGGGAAGAAGTTCGAAGAGTATATTTACAACGAGGGTCATTTCAACCTCGTAGTCATGATTTTCCAAAAACTAAATTCGGGATGAAAGACAGAAGATTTAATCCTACTTGGTTTAACAACTATTCAGATTGACTACAGTATAGCATAAGTATACCTTAATACTTCTGTTGATTGCATAAGATTTCTTTTGAAGCAAGGGCTAGCTTTCCGGGTCATGATGAGTCTTATACATCCAAAAATCAAGGTGATTTTCTAGAACTATTGCAATTTTTGGCTGAACATAACAAAGACATAGACGATGTGGTTTTAAAGAATGCTCCTGAGAATTTAAAGTTAATTGCACCTGAAATTCAAAAAGATATTACTATATCATTTTCTATTGCTATTACAAAGTTTATATTAGAGGAGATTGGTGATAAATTTTATTCAGTTTTAGTTGATGAATCACGTAACACATCCGCTAAGGAGCAAATGGTAATCATAGTTCGTTTTGTTAATAAGAAAGGCAATATAGTGGAACGTTTTTTGGGGATTTCTCATGTATCAGATACTACTGCAAATAGTCTTAAATTGGCGACTGAACAACTACTATCAACATATGGTTTGAGTATATCTAGAATACGGGGTCAAGGCTATAATGGTGTTAGTAATATGAGAGGGGAGTTTAATGATTTGAAAGCTCTTTTCCTAAATGAAAATCAATTTGCACATTACATTCATTTTTTTTCACATCAACTTCAATTAGCATTGGTGGCAGTGGCAAAAAGTCATGTTCATATTGCTTTGTGGTTCACTAACATTTTAAGTGTAATGAATCTTGTTGGTGTTTTTTGTAATCGTCGCGACCAAGTTCGAGAAATACAACGTGAGAAGACATTAACTGAACTTCAAAGTGGAAATCTATTATCTGGGCAAGGCTTAAATCAAGAAATAACCCTTAGGCGTGCTGGTGATATGCGGTGGGGTTCACACTATGAATCAATTTTAAGATTAATTGTTCTCTACAGTAATTGATGTTTTGGAAATCATTTTGGAAGATGGCTTAAGCTCAGAACAAAAAGGTGAGGCATATGCTTTATTAGAATCTTTACAGACCTTTGAGTTTATCTTTTGCCTACATCTTATGAAAGATATTCTTGGTATCACTAATGAACAATCACAAGCTTTATAGAGAGGAGAACAAGATATTGTTAATGCTAGGTCTTTGGTCCGTATATGTAAAAAAAGACTGCAGGATATGAGAGATAACAAGTGGACTGACTTCATCAGTAATATAACCTCATTCTGTCAGCAACAAAAAATCAATGTTCCACATATGGATGACAAGTGGGTTGCTCGTGGTCGGTCACGCCGTAGAGCTCAAGATATAACAAATTTATATCATTTCCTGGTTGAAATTTTTTACACAGTGCTTGATATGCAGCTTCAGAAGTTGAACAATCGATTTACAGATGTAAATACCGAACTGCTATTGTGCATGGCATGTTTGAATCCTAATAATGGATTTCATGTATTCAACAAAGACAAGTTGATTCAAATGACATAGTTTTATCCGGCTGATTTTAACTTGTTGATCGGGCGGTTCTTGAAAATCAATTAGATACTTATATCATGGATATGCGATCTGATTATCAGTTCACCTCATTAAAAGATATTGGAAGTCTTGCTGAGAAAATGATCCAAAGTAGGAATGATATAATATATCTTGTTGTTTTTAAACTACTGGAATTGACATTGGTATTACCTGTTGCTACAGCAGGCGTTGAAAGAGCATTTTCTGCCATGAATATTATAAAAAATCGACTGCGAAATAGGATTGGCG
This sequence comes from Dendrobium nobile, assembly GCA_022539455.1. Classification (NCBI taxonomy): domain Eukaryota; kingdom Viridiplantae; phylum Streptophyta; class Magnoliopsida; order Asparagales; family Orchidaceae; genus Dendrobium; species Dendrobium nobile. The sequence goes on along the minus strand of CM039721.1, from coordinate 13,524,962 downwards.
ATCAATGGATGAATGATTTATTACTTGCTTATGTTGAAAAAGAAATTTTGGATTCTATTGATAATGAAGTTATCATTCAACTCTTCAGAATATGAAGAGTAGACGTTATAAATTGTAAGTTGTTTACTATCTTGTATTTAATATTATATGTTTTTGAATAATTATTAATAAAAAATTTTTAAAACTGCCTATGCTGATCCCAAGCCTGGATGAAAAAAGTTGAGGGAAAATGTTACTAAATTAATTTAGGCCCCCCTTGATAAATTTTTTGGCTCCGCCACTGTCTACTATAACATATTAGGCATCCATACTTCAAATGGTGATCCTAAACATCCCAGAACAAACTTAAATTCTTACCAATCTAAGAGAAGAAATCCAAAAAAAGGAAAGATAAGAGAAATTATAATCCTCCCCAAGTTTATTTAATCTACATATGACATAATCTACTAAAGCACGAAAGTTTGCAACAATGACTATCCTTCATCTTAATTTTTTTTAATGATGCATACTTCTACAAACAATACAAATAACAATATAGCATAATCATCATCAATTAGCACTCCTTTTAGCAATGATGAGCACCAAAGTCCAAATTTTAGAAGATTAGTATACATTAGTATGCTCGAACACAGATAGAAAATAAGAGAAAAACTCTCGACTACTCCAAATAACTAAATATCACTAGTAAAAATCTCAATCTAATTAAATTGATTTTTTATGCATGTGGGATTCGAAAATTCAACCTCGGCCTCCCCCGCTGCTTTTTTGGGGGAGTTTTAACGGATTAAGTTCCGGGGTAAATTTTGGGAAGGTAGATGGATTTGTAGATAAGACACTACCCAAAGATTTCACCCTCATTTTTCGAGGACTTTATGATCTATGTTCTAGTTTCCTATAGGCACAAGCGCCTATAGTTAATTACCCCTCCCGATAACAAGAGAGAGAACTTTTGATTAAGGCTAGTCGTCGATAAAAAACATAGAAATACAATTTATCTGGCATATGGTAGCAACATGGGATTAGGTTATGGAAATTTGATATTTAAAATTGAAAACTTTCACCATCTAATACTTAAAGCGGATGGTAGGAGAATGGATGATGGACCCGATTAAGATCCCATGGTTGCATCATTCAGAACCGTGATGGTCCCTAATCTACTTAGTAAGAGGAGGTAGTTGACCTAACATAACAAAAGGATCCTTGTCAGCAGCCATGTTTGTGTCGTTCAAGGGTACCTTGTAGACTTGGGATAGATATTTGTCAAAGGAAAAAAATTTAAATCCACCTTAATTGACAGAGGGCTTTATGCCCTATCGATTATATTCTATTGATTCATATTTCAAGAACTTAATGTCATTGGGGAGCATACGGGATCTGACCATAACTATAATTTAGTAGTGTCATTTGGCGGCAAACAACCCAATTCAAAGGGCTCGGTCATAATCGTTTATCTGTAGTGTCATTTGGCTGCAAAAATGTCAGTTAGAGAACATGTGTTACCTCCTTACTGGCAGGAGATTTTTTGAGAATGAATCCTAATAATATTCTCGACCAGACATTAACTCTTTGTGAGCTGAAGTTATTTCATATTTATCCACCTCATCAAACTATTGCGAAGGGTGGATGGATTGTACTTTAAGCATTTGAATGGTTGAATTTTAATTTTAAATATTTGGATTTTGGGATTTTGGGTTTATGGGTTTTGATGGGCATTTGAGTAAAACTTTGAATATTTGAAATTGACCCGTCCGGTCGAGATTTTCTATCAACACGGCCATCAACTGAATTTTTATGGGCATTTGAGAATTTCAATGATTGGACCTTGTCGATTCTATCTACTGGTCGATAGAGGATCAAGCCAATAAGCTTTATATTTGTGTTGATGAATTTATTATGTTATAGACCTTGAAAGCCTTATATGAACGTATAAAATAGAAATTTTGGTTAACACCTTGATTATATATCTGTTTGATAATTTGAGCCGTGCCGACTCCTATCCATATAGAAGGATCAAGTTCAAACTACGTTCATTTATTGACCCGTGCAGAATCCCTAGATGTCACGTGTGTACTCATAACATGCTCGCTGCGGCCCATGCATGAGTTTAGGGGTGTTTTATAATTATTTGTTGAACCTGTTGACTTCTATTTACCTTCTTCAGATGATTGGGTTCAAATTTATTGACCAGCATAGCATCTCTGAATGTTGTGTGTTCCTATAATACGCTCTTCGAGGCCCATACGGTATATCCGCCATTGCTGCAGGTAGGCAGGTATATGTATTCTTTCACATACTAAAATTGACTACAATATACTGCATTTACTGAAGTCTTTTTGCATCAATCCACAGATGGCATGTGGAGCGTACGTCTGTATTTGTAGGGAACTCGTAAGTATTGCAGATCTTCTATCCTTAATTGCATGCAGATCAGTGTGCTTGTTTATACCTTGATATTAATTGCAAGGTGTTGTTGCATTCATTGCATATCCTTCATATTTCATTGAATGCATCAAATCATCGTGTTCATTGTATACTAGTCTCCCTCACTTGCAAGGGCTCGATACACTTGCTTGCATGTTGACTTTTATTAGCTATGGGAGGCCCACACTTCAACTTGAACTTGATATTCCTTTAATGAATTAATGCACTCGTCAAACATTTCTTCTTTGCAGTGCTTGCAAATTAATGTAGATGAAAAGTCATTGTATTTGTTGCATGCCTCCTATATTTATTTATGAACAAGCCATTGCATTCATCACTATCTTCTGGCATATAATTGAAGGATAGTAGCCCAATAATATCATCTACCGGCAAGTTGGCATGTTTGCTTGCAGGTTAATCGGCACTGATGTAGAGTAAAGATACTATCTCATTCATGACTTTCTTGCTTTGATGGTAAATGCGTTGTCCCTCTATTTGCATATTAATGTCAACTGCAAAATGATTTGCATTGTCATTAGTCTCCTTGTGTGTATCGGTTGGTGAGTTGCCACATTTGCTTGCATATTAGTTATATTGTAAGGGTATTATTGCACTCAGCACACCTTGTGTCTATTGTAATCATTTCAAATCAACGAATAACATAGTCAACGCAAGTGTTGTGAACTTGCTACTATCGCTATTGTGCAAGTCATGCATAGCATGAAATCAGATTGCATCATTTGCAATTTTATTCATACTTGTAAGTAAGCAGCATTTATTCGCAAATTGTTAGATGTCGTTATATTTGTCGCACATCTCTTGCATTCTACCCATGAGCACATTGTCATTCTTGTAGTTACTATCCAATCATTTCCATTAGCATGAGTATTGTGAGTGTTGCATGCTGATTACCACCATTCATGGATGACTTGTAATGTTCCTTGAGGATTTTATGCATTTGCTTGAAAATTTATTCGGCATGAGTTCTATGTTTGCTTGCTTATGGTTGATCAAAATTATCACTTCATTTTAGCATTTTCATTTTGATTGTATATTTTTCAATTTTAAAGTTTAGTTCTTTGTGGTCCTCTTGAACGCGGGACTTCTACATTTTGTTCAAGTCCCTTGTTGATTCTCATTTGGTCCAAATGCATTTTATGTTCAATTATATCGTCGTCCCCTATTTGTTCATTTAAGTTCAAGTAAATTCCTTGTTGTTCTCTTAATGTTCAAACCAAGTCAGAGTTCATGTCACCTGTAGTCAATTTTGCAAGTTCAAGTCCACTGTATTTGCTCTGAATTTCGGTAACCTCCCGACGTCTCCCCTATTTAGAGAATATTTTAAGAGACTAGCCTTCTCCTCCATGCTACATGAGCGTTTCAGGTAGATGTCAGATGACACTGCGGCTGCATTTTCTTCAATCCTCGCTACGCTATATAAGCGCTTAAGGGTCTCTGGTACCTGTTTAAAAGAGCACAATGGTTTCCCCACGTATGGGAAGTTAGTTTTCGTTCTCCCCACGCTACGTGAGCGCTTCGAGGCTTACGTACCCACCTCGTCACAAGTGTCGCATCGGTTTCCCTTCCACCGTGCTATGTGAGCGCCTAGGGATGTCCGCCGACTTGTCGCTAGCATCGAGAGCGTGATTTTGAGTCACAAATTTATACCTTCGCAAGTGGACCGGCAGTAGAGTTGGCATGCATATCGAGGCACATTTCTTTCTTCTTTTTTCTTTTTTTAATTTTCCTTTTTTTTTTTTTGAATCTTCTCCACTCTCTTTTTTCTTGAACCTTTTGTTTTTTTTTTTTAACATATCTCTTTTCTCTTTTTTTTTCTTGTATTTTTCTTTTCTCTTTTATTTTGCAACACTTTCTTTTTTTATTTTATTTTCATTTTTTTATATCTCATACATGCACACACAAATATATGTATATAGATATATATATACATACATACATACATATACAAAGTAATAATAATAATAATAATTATACATATTAATAACATTAATAACTAAAAAAAAAGAGAAATGAGATATATACTTATTTAAGGAGTATGCAGGTCAGATAGGATTACTTGGGTCGGCTTGAGCTTCTGCAATAGGGTTGGCTCTGGTTTCAGGAAGAATAGACTAACGTTTTGTCGGGTTATGGTGTTCGTCATAGTGGAGGTTTTAGCTTGAGGGAATCAAAGGTTTGCATGTGTGAGGAAGGAGAAGTGAAGGAGTTTGCAAATGGGAAGGTGGGTCAGAGGATTTGAAGATAATAAGTGGAGCTCGGTCGGGCTTGGACAGCTTCGGCAATGAAGAGGAAAATGGCTAGAGGAGTTCGGTCGAATGTTTTGAGGGATGAGTGGCTTGCTGCACGATTCGTGTGTGAGGCGAAGAGAAACCGAAGGCTCTCGTTCTTTCTCCTATTATTGACACGAATGGTAGCGAGATCGGGGTGAAATTGCGCGTGGTCTGTCCAAAACGGCGCCGAATTGCAGGGTATGGCACTGTAACAGGCGGCTGATTCAGCAGGAATTTAGGCAGGATTTCGATATGGGTCCAGCTGATAGCAGATATTTTGTATTTATTTTATTTGCTTCTTTTTTTTTATTTGTAGCAGAGGTCAACAATGCAATGCATTATGCATGAATCTCAAAGCAACTCCAAAGAACTAAATCAATGCTAAATTTTACTCATAAAGAAATATATAATAGTAGAACTAACTTAAAAGATAACCCCTCACAAGATTCGACTCATTGGTATTGAAATCAACAATACTAGAATCACCCGATCTTAAAGCTTGAAAAAATCAAAACCAATCAATTTGCCAAACTCTATCATGTGCGACAAATATGGAGTGGTTGCAATGTTGAATTTTTATTTTTCTCATCACATTCATCAATAAGATTAATCTTCCTAATCCTACACCATAAATATCACTAGTATCATTCTTAATAGATTCATGTTTGACTCATCAAATGAAACGTGCACAAATTCCTCTACTATCATAGTCCTAGCATTAAATACTATGTAAGTCTTAATAAAACATGAAAATCCAAAGAAATGGCGTCATCTGATTTCCTATCCAAATTTCTAATTGATTTTATCAACAATTCAAAAAATACACATATGTGATTGTCCTCTCTCTACATGGCTGCATTCAAGCCATTGGCACAAAAGATGAATTACTTTGCTCGAAATGGCCTTACAGCCATCTAGCAAAAGATCCAAAAACTAGGAGTTGACTAATCAAAAAAATTTATCACCATGCTTGGCCCACTAATATTTTTATGATAAAATCCAACACCAAATGGAGAATGTGCATGAGTTGCGTTGATCATAAGAAATAGTGCCCCACAAGACAACTTTCCTATGTCTCGCATTGACTAACTTGTTGATGTCAAGTATAATAAATTACATCCGTCCACACTGAAAAGAAGCTATATTGCTGCAAGGTAAACCATTTTAGGCTTATAAATTTTGGTGCAACCTATCAATGCATGGTAGTAAAATCCATTGAATTTGGTCGACTGGGTGTCATCTCATAAGCAGCAACATGCAATCACATTTTGATCATGAGAGGGCAATATCTGCACAATTTGTTGTCGATAACTACAAGGAATGTCATGGAAAAAGACCAATTTAGAAAGGCGGTTGTTGATAACTACTATGAATGTCCTGGATAAAGAATAATTAATAAAGGGCAACTGACAGAGTAATAGAACACAAACAATTCTCTCTAAATCTTCAAATTGAAAAGACCCACTCACGACAAAGGTGACAGTAGAACTTCATGTAAACTGATTCTACCAGCCTTCCCCCTAATAGTTATTAATTAAAACGAAGAGGATAAAAGAAAATCGGAAAAACAACTCAAGTAGAAATTTTAGTAGTAAGCTAGAATCAAACAATTGTAAGTCAACATAGATACATAGCAGATAGATATACACGGACTTCTATTAGAAATGGATATTATACTGTCACTGAACTTTTAAAGCGCCAAGCTTAACAACTGCAACCATGTTTTATGAAGCATTGGCTTTTTAAGCACAAAGTAAACCTAAGTATACAGTCTATGCAGTCCATTAACGCAGTTCTAATTCTGGGATGGACCGTTCACCACCAGTAATATATAATCATTTAAATAGAAACCAGCAGTAATTCACAACAGTTCTTTCAATGAAACAATATCACATGAAAATTGATCTAACTACATGAACTCTACATAATATTAGTTGGTTATAACAATTGCATCTTTTTCATAAGTCAATTCCATGACAAAAAAAAAATCAGAAAATAAAAAGTAAGAGCCAACAAAAAACTAGTCGTTGATTAACAACACGCCCAAAGTTTAATATTCAAACCTCATGATGCTTTTTTCGTGTAGCTGAGATGATTCCCTTAAACTGATTGGATGCTTTAAGTAAGGAGGACCTTGATATAGAACCTCCCAGAAAAAACGAATCAGGCAACCCAACTGGCTTTGAATGAGAATGTTTAGCCATGCTTCTTCTAAGCTGTCTAAGCTGTGTAAGAAGGAAGATTTCATCGTTCAAAATTGTCCTTGCAAGTCATTCACATAAAACACAAAACAAAGTTACAAGCTCCTATACCACATGTAATTCCAGGCAAGAATCATTAATGCTAAACATGCAATATTATACTAGGAACATGAATATATGGGCTGGAGCACAAAACCTCAAAGTTAACAAACTAGCATGAAAAGCTAAGCAACCCAATTAGGGTTTAACATTAATCAGTGGATTCAAGAAAACATTTAGTCAAAGAGATTGACTCCGCTATGGCCTTCAATGGGAAGAAAAGGTGGACAAGGTTTCACAAAGTTAGCTTCAAATATTTGCAATGAGGTTGTTGTCCATTATGGAGCTAATTTCAAAGGTCTATAATAATCTAAACATAAAAAAGTAGGAGCCTCATTCAACTTACTCTCACCATCCCCATTCCCTTTGATTTTGCAACCCAAAAGCTTCCACACCAACTCTCTCTAACACACGATAGGGAAAATCTAAAGGAGTAATGTTCACCAATAGCCAATATAACTGGTATGATATTAGCATCAAGCAAATCAAGTCTGAGCCACTTATGTTTGGGTTTGGTTTGAATCTCTGGCCATTTATATTAATCAGATTTAGGCCAACATTATAAGTAATGGGTTAGTTTTGGGTTGACAATGAACCCAACCGAACAGCTGAATTAAAAAAAACTGTTAAAATGTAAGCAAAAACCAAGGCTTTGAAAACCGGACCGGTCAATGAACCGGAAGAAGAAGAGGTTAGCGGTTTGATGGTTCGACCGGGGTCGAACCGGATGACGTAATAAATATTTATTATATTTAAATATTATAATAATGACATAATTATTTGTAAATATATAATAAAACTAAACATAATTATAATATAAAGCATAAAAAGTAAATATTATAATTAGTGCTCTTAACTCATATTTTCAAACTTCGAGCAAATTAATAAAAAATCTAGGACTCCTCCCCATTCCAGCTGGCTTTCCCCTTCGGCCCTGTCGGCCACCGCGGCGCAGCCTACTCAAATGGTGGTGACTGTAACATCAGTTTTGCTGATCTGCTCCAGGATCGTCCGGGCCGATCTGGATCGTCCCGGGACGATTAGTGTAAATTCTATTCCAGATTCTGTACAGAAGTTACAGGAATGATTTCCTGTAGGGATCGTCCGGGCCGATCTGGGTATCGTTCCGGGACGATCAGAGCATGGCACAAGTCAGAGAGTAGGGGTTTTTATCGTCCAAGAAAATTAATTATCGTCCTGAGAAATCGTCCCAGGACGATGCAGTTTTTGTTCAGATCGTCCAGGACGATTGTGCGATCGGTCGGGCCGATCAGGGCATTATTTAGCTAAAATCAGCTCATTTTGAAGAGAGAGAAAATCAAAATTAAAATATCTGATTTCTGAGGAGAGAGAAAGTCGAGGAGAAAATTGAAAAAGTTGATTTTTGGGCGACGCCGGGCCGTTTTCGTCCGACGAGACTGTTCGAGAAAGTGTTGTACGCAAGGTAAGGCACATTCCGCCTTTCTTAATTTTCAGAACGGTGCAATTTGAACGATTTTTCTGTCCGGATTTCGTTTCCGTTAGCGAATTTTGTCCGTAATTTCCGATTGGTTCAGTTTTTACCGCGTAACTTTTGATATGTTTCTGAGGTGCCGAGTGTGCACATTTTGATTATTTTCTGGAGAATTTTGACCGGGTATTTTTGATTCCGCGGTGTTTTCTTTCGACTGCAATTTTTGGCGATGTCTAAAAATGTTGTGGCACTAAAATAAAAGTCTTATATTATTGCTGTGAATGTTTTGTGGTAATTTGGTAGAATTCTGATTCTGTCAATTTTGTGTAAATTCCGTATACTGCCGTTACGCTGCCGGATTTTCGTACGATTTTTGAATTTGTCCGAATTTGCTCTGAAATGACATGTTATGATTTTGTATGCTTTTGGGAGCTATAAGGGGAAGTTCTGAGAAGTTCTGTGAAGTTCTGAAATTCTGTATATCTGTTCTGTTCTGGTGCTATGAGCATAATTGGGAGCTATAAGGGGAAGTTCTGGTGCTGTATGCACAAGGGAGCTATAAGGGGAAGTTCTGGTGTTGTATGCACAAGGGAGCTATAAGGGGAAGTTCTGGTGCTGTATGCACAAGGGAGATATAAGGGGAAGTTCTGAAATCTGGAAGGAAGATCTGTTCTGAAATATTTGTTCTGATTTAATCTGTTCTGACTTCTGATATATTCTGAATTGATATGATTTCTGATCTGATTTGTATTATGACTCTGATGTATGATTCTGTTCTGTTCTGATATGATCTGACTCTGATTTCCGTACGATTCTGTCAGTTCTGATATGATCTGACTCTGATTTCCGTACGATTCTGTCTGTTCTGATATGATCTGACTCTGATTTCCGTATGATTCTGTCTGTTCTGATATGACTTCTGATCTGATATGATTTCAATCTGATTTCTGATTTTTGTACGTTCTGTCAGCTCTGATGTGATGTATTTCTGTTCTGTTCTGATTTGACCGGATCTGTATGATTCTGTTCTGATTCGATGTATGATTCTGTTCTGATTCGATGTACGATTCTGTTCCGATTTCTGTATGGATTTGTGGGCTCCGAAAATTCGGCCCGGCCTCCGCTCGCTTTTCTTATTCGGCGAGGGAGTTTTAACTGAATAAGTTCCGAGGTAAATTTTGGAAGGCAGATGGGTTTGTAGATAAGACACTACCCAGAGATTTCGCCCTCATTTTACGAGGACTTTATGATCTGAGTTCTAGTTTCCTATAGGCGCAAGCCCCTATAGTTAATTACCCCTCCCGATCACGAGAGAGAACTTTCGATTAAGGCTAGTCGTCAATCAGATACATATAGAATACGTGTTATCTGGCATATAGTAGCAGCATAGGTTTGGGTATTGAAAATTGGGTCTTTGGATTTGGAATTTGGTTAGGAAGATTTGATATTTAAATAGAAATTGCACCATCTTGCACTTAAAGTGGATGGTGGGGGAATGGATGATGGGCCCGATCAAGATCCCATGGTTCCGTCGTCCCGGGCCATCATGGACCCTGGTCTACTTAGTCAGAGGAGGTAGTCGACCCAACCTGACAGAAGGATCCTTGTCGGCAGCCATGGGTTGCTTCGTCCAAGGGGACCTTGTAGACCTGGGGTGAAGGTTTGTCTAAGGGGACAAATTTGAATCCACCTTAGCTGACAGAGGGCTTTGTGCCCTATCGATCATATCCTATTGATTCATATCTCAAGGATTTAACGCCACTAAGGAGCGTATTGGCTCTGGCCATAACCGGTATCTGTGGTACCATTTGGCGGCAAAACCACTCGGTTCAGAGGGCCCCGGGTCATAACCATTTATCCTGCGGTGCCATTTGGCGGCGAACCACCGGTCAGAGGACACGTACGACGTCCTTACTGGCAGGAGACTGTTTTGAGAATGGATCCTAGTGATATTCTCGACCAGACATTTGGCTCTTTTGTGAGCTGAAGTAGTTTTTGATTTGTCCGCCTTGACAAACTGTTGCGGAGGACGGATGGATTTTGCTTTAAGTATTTGTTGGATTTATTTCATTTTAAATATTTTGAATTTTTGGGATTTTTGTGATTTTATTTGTGGAGTTTTGGGTTTTTGGATTTTTATGGGTATTTGGGAGACATTTAAAAATATTTGGGAACCCCTCCGGTTGAGATATGCATTCAACACGGCCATCATCGGGGTGTTTGGGGTCATTTTCACTTTATGGATTGAACCTTCTCAACTCTATCTATTGGTCGATAGAGGATCAGGTTTCGTAGGCTTTATGCCCTTTGATAGTGAATTTGTATTGTTGTAGGCCTTGAAGGCCTAATATGAATGTATTAAGACAAATATAACGGTCGCCACAACCGTATATTTGTTTGTTGGTTCGAACCCTGTCGACTTCTATTGACCCATATAGAAGGATCGGTTTCGAACCTGAATTCACTTGTCAACCCGTACAGCATCCCTAGACGTCACGTGTGTACTAATAACACGCTCGCCGGGGCCCATGCTGGTTGAGAATATATTTCCCCCTTTAGTGTACCTATGTGTATACAATTTATAGTGCACGTGCGGGGGTATTTTGAAATTATTTGTAGTTGTGCAGATAATTGACATTTGAATACACAACATTTGATTTCAGAGCTTATACACGCCTTCTGTCCGCTAGTACGAGTGTTGCGGATCCGGTGGCGTGGCGTAGCAGCTTCTGAATAGAGTTGTTCGCTGCTTCGTACAGGTAGACTATCGTGCACCACTTGTTGCTTTCTGCAGGTAGATCGTGGTGCACTAACGAATCTCCTGTCTTGGATTGTTGATGCTTGCATTTGTTGTAATACTTCAATATTTGCACACAGATAATATGTTGGATGCATGACTACTGATCATCAAGAAATTTGCAAGTTTCTATACTCTTATCCAACTCAATGTTCATAACTTAGTTGAATTGAGATCCACTCAATCTTGATTTGATCTGATTTTCTTTTTTCAAAACTCGTATAGAAGCCAATTAGTGCTTTATCAATTATGTCATCTTTCTTGTTTTCTGTCATTAGCTTAAATGAAGAATCAATCATTTCAACTTTAAATGATTGTCTTTATTAATGTCTTATATTTCAAAGCTAGTGGCCGCTGCATCAAACCAAAAACTATGGTAGTCAAAGACATATCAAGCCCTCTATCATATTCATTGTGTGCTGACCTTCAACACTCATAGGCAACCATAATATTTATTAGCAAATCGGTATTTATCGGGACTACATCAAGCTTATAACACATCTATCATTGTTGATTGCTGGTATTTGCAAAGAGTTTTGTCATTCACGGAGGATTAGTATATTTGCCCGACGCCAATGTTGGTTGCAAGTGATTTGTTTGTATCGGTTAGAAGATGTTGTATTTGCTACTCTATGTTCATGGAGGATAGGCCCTCTTTGCAGTATCTCTGGTATTGTCAATGGTAGAGGCACTACTACTAACCAGTTCATAGATGCTGGCTAGTGAACCATTGTAGTTTAGAAATCACCTTGCAATCACTTATAAGCACATTATTGGTCAAAGTAACTCATGATTTGGTTCATTGATGATTGTGCCTTGATCAGTCTAATGATCTTCATTGAAATATCTTTATATTATTTCTCAGAGATTATTTAATTTGAATGTGACAAATCCCTTGGTGTCCTATGAAGAGGATTCGTGTCATACATGATGAACTGACTTCTCAATTGGAATGAGAGTTCTCTAATGTTGATTGAAGACTTTTTGTTATTAAGCATGAATCCGGGTCTTGTTCAAATTTGATGTCCATAAGCTTTGAGTTCAATGTCAAAGTTCACTTGCGAGTACAATTCCATATCAAAACGGTTCAAGTTATGACATATTCCTTAAAATTCCATTTGAAGTTTTGACATCATTTTTAAGTCAAGTTCTTCTTACTTGGTTCAAACCAAGTTCACAAGTCTCAAGTGTCCTTGTTGTCTTGTGGAATCCAAGTCTGAATTCAAATAATAAGCTCAAGTTCCATATCCATAAGTTTGAGTTCGCTGTGATACTTATAGAGTTTCTCTGCTTAATCATTTGGTTTAAGTTTGGATTTAATGAATTCATTGCATATTTAGGTTCAAATTCAATGTCAAAGTCCTTCGTCGTTCTTGCATGTGTTCGAGTGCAATCAAGTCCAAGTCCCAAACTGTTCTCTTGAGTTCAAATGAGCTCCAAATGTAACATTGCATTCACCCGAAATTTTGGCAGCCTTCCGGCGTCTCCCCCGTTTAGGGGAAAACTATGAAAAACTGGGCCTTTCCCACCACGCTAAGAAAAGCGTGTATGGTAGGTGCCCTCTTTCGAGGACACCACGACCGTGTATTTTTCGATCCCTCACCACGCTAAGAAAAGCGTGTATGGGTATTTTTTTGAAAAAAACATTTTGCAAGAAAAATATTTTTTTGTAAATATTTGCAATAAAGGCAATTATTTCCCCGCAAGCGGGTACTTATGGGTACCCCGCTTTGTCATACGCATCGCACCGGGCTCCTATCCCACCACGCTAAGAAAAGCGTGTATAGGCGAGGTTTCCAAGGCGAGATGAACATCAACGAGGGATTTCAAGTGATCACCCGATTCGTTGAGAGCACCGCGACTAACTTCCTCCCACCACGCTAAGAAAAGCGTGTATAGGTGGTCGTTTCGTCTCGTCGCAAACATCGAAACGAGTTCTCAGAGTTTTAGGGTTTAGAATGATTATACCTTGGCGGTGGGTCGTCGGCACGAGGATCGAGGCGAGAGCAAACAATCATAATTATTCATTTAATTATAATTAATTATAAATAATTAATTAATTAATTATAAATAATTATAAATAATTAATTATAATTTAAATTATTTAATTAAAAATAATTACTCATAATTATTTAAATAATTATAATTAATAACTGATTAATATTAATTGATTAATTAAGATTAATTTATTATAATTATAATTAATCAATAATTAATTATAATTGATAATTATAATTAATTAATAATAAATTATAATTAATAACTAATTAATATTAATAACTAATTATAAAAAAAATCCCTCTTCTCTCCCTCTGATTCGGCTGGCTTACGGGATTTGGCCGAGCAAGTGCGTGAAAGGGAGAACATTACCTGCCCAGCTAGCGAGCTCCCGTTGTTTCTTCCGATCGGAACAGGAAGGGAAAGTCGCAGATGGAGCGAAGTCGGAGGGCCAGGGGGGAAGGGAGATCCGGCAAGAGGCGGAGCTCGGGGCGGCTTTGGCTTCGACAAGGTAGGCAAGTCCTTCTCTCTCTCTCTCTCTCTCTCTCTCTCTCTCTCTCTCTCTCTCTCTCCTCTCTCTCTCTCTCTGTGAGTCGAACTGATCGAAAGCAGCGACGGGATAGGGCAGGGAGTCGTTCGTGTGGAGTCGGAGGAGAGGTCGGTCGGGAGAGGGAGTGTCGGTCGAGCGTGGAGAGGGAGGATCGGAAGCAGCGACGGGCTTCGTATATGGAGAGAAACGAGAGTGTCGTGGGAGAGAGCAGATTTTCGAATGGAAGAACCGTCCCAAAGGCCTCGGCTGGCTTGGTATTTAACGACATTTGTGGTCGTTTGATCGAGGCGAGTGCGGGAATAGCGGAGAAGTGACTGAGCGGCGTCGAATGCACAGGATTTCCGGAGAGCCTCGGCGGGATTTCTTGCCGAATTTTGGGAGGGATTACGGGATTTTGCAGAGACAGGTATAATTTCATTTTTGTTTCATTTGGACATTATACGAAGGTCAACAAATGCCCCCCAAAAAATGTGGTTCGTGTCTAGAGCGATCTACGTTTGTTGTAAGCTGTTCGGCCTTGTGGATCTCTAGATATTTATTCTAGGTGTCATACTAAGACTTTCAATTAGTGGATCTCTAAAATTTTGCTTAGATGTCACACTAAGATTTTCTTTTAATGGATCTCCAAAATTTTGCTTGGATGTCACACTAAAGCTTTCATTTAGTGGATCTTCAAGAATTTGCTTGAATGTCACACTACGACTTTCATTTAGTGGATCTCCAAAAATTTGCTTGGATGTCACACTAAAATTTTCTCTCTCAATAGATCTCTTCGATGTATCAATAGATGGTTGAGATACTGATTTCTTTCACCCGGTGCCTTGTGCTACGGGCATTCATGGAGAATTGCCTGATTAGTCTTTACTGACTTGTCAGATAATTTTTTTTTTTACCTTCGGCCCTATGCTTTCTGCTTTGGCGGGCTTGTTGAAGAAGTAGATGACGGTGAACTAAACCCTTAGGTTTGTATTAGGTCGATGGCGAAAAGTCATCGGTCCAGAGCTTTGTGCATAACGGACTTGTTGATGACAGAATCCTTTTAGTTCAGCCTTGGGCTTTGTGTGAACTTTGGGATAATTTTCTTCGGTCCTTTGCTTTGTGCTTTGGTGGACTTGTTGAAGAAAGATTCCTTCAATCCTCGCTTTGTGCTTTACGGATTTGTTGAAGGATTTGCAGGTTCTGGATTTAGTTGATAGTACCGAACGTAGGTAGTACCTTGATCCTTAACCACTTGAGAAGACTTTAATCTGAATCACTTGAGTTCATCAGATTGGGAGAGCTAGAATTTGATAGCTCTTTGTCCTCTAGTTGCTGAGAAGGGGGTTCCTCTACTGCAGCCTTTCTTATGGCTTGATGAGTAGATGGAGCTGCCAGCGATCCGGCCATATTTGGGCTTGTTGGATCCGACCTCTTACACCCATTCAGGCTTCAGACTCGAGCTATGGGAATTGCGCTCCCCAATGCTGATTTTGCTGAAGTTGGTAGATTTGGAGTCTATCCTTCGTGGTTTTGGATTTTAGAGCCTACGAACATTTGGTAGTTGCTCGAGACTCAGCTTCCCACTGGAACCTTGATTCTCCAGTCATTTTGGAGAACTTTTGCAGACTACGATCACTCGAACTGGTCGAGTCAAATTGGCCTTCGTTCTTCCTACAGTCCCTACTGACGGGTTGACGAAGTGGGGGTTCCGCTACTACGGCCTTTCTTATGGCTTGTTGAGTAGACGGAGCTGCCAGCGATCCGGCCATATTTGGGCGTGTTGGATCCGACCTTTTACACCCATTCGAACCTTAAGCTTCAGGCTGTGGAAAGACTTCAAGCTTTTCCGGCTCAATTTTGTAGAAGTGTGTAGCCACAAAAGTCTCTTTCTTGACCTTTGAGTCTTGGTTTGTTGGAGAAGACGGTTCTCTAACTCTTGGAAGATCACCTGCATATACTTTAGAAAACAAATATTTATATTCTTTTTAGCATAAAAGAATATCTGGATTGATAATTTTAAATAATTATTCGGGGATCTCGGCATGCAGCGCGGAGTCGACCCGAATAAATATTTAAAATGCCCCCTGTCTTGCAGGGACATTTCAGAATGGAATAGATTTGGAAGATAAGATTTTAAATATTCATTTGGGGATCTCGGCGTATAGTACGATATCGACCCAAATGAATATTTAAAATGCCCCCTGTCTCGCAGGGACATTTTGGATAAGCTTTTTGTCTTTGAGATTTTAAATATTTATTTGGGGATATCGACACGCAGCGCGATGTCGACCCAAATAAATATTTAAAATGCCCCCAGTCTGATAGGGGATTTTGAAATGCACTCTTGGCATACAAGAGAATTTCAAAATATAAGCAAACATGCATTGATAAATATGCATATAAAATTTTGATCACACAAAATATATCAGTCATGAAATTTTTATGCAAAATATTTCTTTAAATGTCGACCGTTGATCGGTGGCATGGGCCTCTGACCGTTCAGATCGATCAACTGATATGCTCCTCCTTGGTACACTTTCTCGATGATGAAGGGGCCTTCCCAATTGGATACGAACTTGCCACCAATTTTTCTGTGTGGGATGATTGGTCTTCTCAGCACCAGGACCAATTCCCCTTCCTGAAATGATCGAGGACGCACCATTCGATCAAAAGACTTTGCCATTCTTCCTCGGTAGATTTCTAGATTTTGTTGAGCTTGTAACCTGAGTTCATCAAGTGCGTCGAGCTCTTCCATTCTGAGGTGGGCATTTTGCTCTTGAGTGAGATCATTCTAAATTGCTACCCGGAGTGACGGTAGTTCAATCTCCAATGGTAATACGGCCTCAACACCGAACACCAAAGAATAAGGAGTGGCTTTAGTTGGTGTTTTGTAAGTTGTACGATAGGCCCATAGAGCTTCTGCCATCTTCGTATGCCACTCTCTTTTGTTCTTGGTAAGGATCTTCTTCAACAATTTCACCAACGTCTTGTTGAAGGCTTCCGCCAATCCATTCGCCCTTGGATTATATATAGAGGAATATCGCCAATCGATTTTGTGCCGATCAACGAACTTGTAGATTTTTGTACTTTTGAATGCAGTACCATTGTCTGAGATTATGCGGCGCGGCACACCGAATCTGTAGACGACATTATGGGTAAAGAAATTGATCACATGCTCGGATGTGACCTCTCTGAATGGAGCTGCTTCTGCCCACTTAGAGAAGTAGTCTGTCGCTGCCAGAATAAAGCGATGTCCCGCTGAAGACGGCGGATCTATTAGCCCGATTATATCAGTACCCCAGCATTCGAACGGCCAAGATGCTATTGTTGGGTGCAGTGGATTTGGAGGCTGATGTATAACATCACCGTGGATTTGACACTCGTGGCACCTCTTAGCGTGGTCGATACAATCTCTGACCATGGTTGGCCAATAGTAACCCATTCTTTTGATTTTAGCAGTCATTTTGGGACCTGACTGATGTGCTCCGTAAAACCCTTCGTGGACTTCTGATACCACTTTTTCAGCTTCCTTGGTCCCTAGGCACCTTAGCCACATTTGATCAAAGGCTCATCTGTACAACATGTCATTGACAAATGCGTATCGCAATGCCCTTTTTCGAATTTGTGCAGTCATAGACTTTTCTGTCGGGAGTTTGTTTTCCTTGAAGTAGTCAATGAATGGCTGTCTCCAATCATTTTCGACTTCAATATCTAAACAATGCCACCACGATTCTGAAGCTTGACTAGCTTTACGTCTCTTGGCCACATGATGTTCTTCTGGATAATTCTCCATAACGATCTGATGGAGAGGCTGAGGGTCAACTGGAGTTTCATCCTGCTGACTTGAATTTGGAATTCCTTCTGCCCTCGGGAATTGTAATAGAGCGGGCTCCAAGACCCTACGAGTGTAAACCCCGATGAATATAGGCCTTTCCTCGTTGATGTTCGCCATTTCTTTGGCCAACTTGGCCAAACAATCTGCTTTAGCATTCTGTCCTCGAGGAACTCGATCCATTTTGACATTTGGTACTTGCTTCAGAAGCTCGAGGGCTCGCCGATGGTAATGGGCCAATTCGACTTTGCCAACCTTGTAGATACCGCGGACCTGATTTATCACGAGCTGAGAATCACCAAAGATTTGGAGATGTCGGATTCTGACATCAATCGCAATCTCCAACCTTGCTAATAAAGCTTCGTATTCGGCCTCGTTATTGGTCCGAGGTTCAGTCAAACTAAATGAAAATCTCATTATACCTCCCTCCGGTGCTACGAAAATGAGGCCAATGCCAGCTCGGGCTCTTGTAATATTTGGAGGTCGGACAGGTCTGATAGATGATGCCCCATCAAAGTACATCTCCCAGAACGGTAGCTTTTCATCCTCCTCGATCTGCATTATTTGCTCATCGGGCAAATCATCATTTAGTGGGGAGTCTGCTGGGATCGGATGTGCAGCAAGAAAATCTGTCAATGCTTGACCTTTCACTGCCTTTTGTGGCATGTATATGATTTCAAACTGCAATAACAATACTGCCCACCTGGCCAGACGACCTGTCAACGCTGGTCTTGTCATCAAGAACTTCAACGGATCGATCTTTGATATCAGCGTGATTTTATGAGATAGCATATAGTGGCGGAGTTTCTGAACTGCAAAAATCAGCGCCAGACAATGCTTTTCAATTGGGGAGTAACGGCTTTCTGCTCCGATCAACCTTCGACTGATGTAATAGAGCGCATTTTCTTTGCCTTCTTCATTATTTTGGGCCAATAGTGCTCCGAGGGACTCTTCTAGTGCAGCCGTATACAATATAAGCGGCTTCCCCGGAATTGGCGCTGCTAGAATGGGAGGATTTAACAAGTATTTCTTGATACTATCAAATGCTTCCTGGCATTCTGTGTCCCATTTGAAACGGGCATCTTTCTTCATTAGCTTTGAAAATGGCTGGCACCTACCCGATAGATTTGATATAAATCTCCGAATGAAAGCCAATTGTCCTTGCAGCGAGCGAAGCTGTCGAAGGTTTCTTGGTGGTGGCATCTCTGTGATTGCCTTAATTTTGTTGGGGTCGATCTCTATGCCTCGATGACGAACAACATAACCGAGGAATTTACCGGAGGAGACCCCGAATGCACACTTGAGAGGATTCATCTTCAGATCGAATTTTTTGATTCTCTCAAATACAATCCTGAGATCTTTTAAGTGATCATTTCGGCCAAGACTTTTGACAACAAGGTCATCTACATAGCACTCGACCTTCTGATGTATCAAATCATCAAATATATGAGTCATTGCCTGCTGATAAGTGGCACCAGCATTCTTCAGGCCAAAGGGCATGACTGTGTAGCAGAAAATCCCGATGGGCGTCCTAAACGATGTATGTTTTTCATCTTCGGGCGCCATCTTGATTTGATTGTATCCTGACGATCCATCCATGAAGGAGAACATGTCGTAGTTGGACGTATTGTCTACCAGGAGTTCCGATACAGGGAGTGGAAAATCGTCTTTTGGGCACGCCTTGTTGAGGTCCCGAAAGTCGATGCAGATACGAATTCGCCCGTTCTTCTTCTTCACTGGGACGATATTATCAATCCAGTCAGTGTACTTTTCTTCTCGGACGAAGCCCGCATCTATTAATTTCTTTGTTTCAGCAATCACCTGTTCTTCAATCTCCAATCTCATTCTCCTTGGAGCTTGCTTGACGGGCGTTACCTCTGGTTTGATTGCTAATCTGTGAACTGCCACATCAGGGGATAAGCCTGGCATCTCAGCATACATCCAGGCAAAGCAGTCCCTGAATTCACAGAGAAGTTCTTTTATTTCTTCTATTTGTTCTTCGGGTAGGAGAGAACTGATAAAGGTCGGACGAGGGTCTTCCTCAGTTCCCAAGTTGACTTCCGTCAGCTCATCCATAGTGGCTGCCTGTCCACCATCTTCAAGTTCTTCTGGTGCAGGTTTGGCCTCAACTGGTTGATCATCATAATCATCAACTTCGTACGCCTCCTCATCACCATCATCCTCGGATTTAATTTCCCCACATGTAATTGCTTGGCAAGTCTCGTTTCTGGGGTACTTTCGTACAATAAATCCTAGCCCCTTCTTTGCAAAAATATCCTTCTTCTTTATTGAGTGGGGATTTCTTCGATACCAGAGGCTCAAGCAGAAACGAACTTGCTGTTTAGAGGAACGAGTTTTACCTCGCTTTCTCAATATTCTTTGAATATTTCTAGTATTGTACCTGGGAAATCTCGTAGGTACTAATTCCCCGGAATCAACGAGTGTACGAAACCAATCTCGATTTATCTCCTCTTCGAGTTTCCCGATTGAATAAAATAGACTTGCTGGCCCACCTTTTTCTTTTAGGGGAGGTACGTAGAATGTCATGAGCTCTTTAACACAATGCACTTCTCGCGGAGTGACTTCTTTGAAGTGTTGCAAGGGAATACGTGTGACTACGAGTATACTATCTGAGATTGACAGGCTGTCTATTCTTCTGGAGAACACATCCTGTACTGTGTTCATGTAGATAGAATCGTAGTCATAATCATCATTTGAATACTCGACCTCCATACTCCTTTTGGTCGTTAACTGACGTATCCTCTTGGATTTTGTAGGGGTGGCATCGCTTTCATCTGTGTCACTCCCCAAATGAGGTATATATTTTCTTTCTTTTGAGATGAAGGATGCTTTGGGAAGAGTTGGCGTTGCCTTCTTTCTCCCCACCTGCTTCTTCTTGTTTCCTTGTTCAGGTTGCCTTGCAACTTCTGGGTCTGATGCCTGGGCCTTGAAAGAGCCTGATGGCTTCAACTTCTTTGGAATGAAGTACTTTGCATCTTCATATATTTTCACTTCATGAACTGCGAAGGGTTGGATGTCACTAGAGATCCTGAATTCCTCTCCATCCCTGAGGTACTTCATGCATTGGTGTAGTGTGGATGGGACGATGCCGTACTCATGCAACCAAGGACGACCGAGGAGAGCTTTAAAGGCAGTATCCGCATCAATCACATGAAACTTGGCATCCGTATGAAGCTCTCCAAATGTGAGGGAGAGCGTAAAAGATCCTAGAGTCTTCTGCCCCTTCTCATTGAAGCCGTGTACCATTAATTTATCTGATCCAAGATGCTCCACATCGAGGCATAGTGATCTTAGTGCCTTCAAGCTCATTAGATTTATAGACGATCCTGGATCGATCAGAATTCGACTAATCATCATTCCATCACTTTCTGCAGTGACATATAGAGGACGATTATGATCCGCCGTTCCGAGCATCATGTCTTCTTCGAAAGTGATGAACGGCTCATTACGAGCTTGCAAGACCTCTGTCATATTACGCTCAGCAAAATATGCCTCGTACCTTTCGGGGTCTTTGAGAGCCTGAATCAAAGTCTCCCGAAGGTCTTTAGACATCACGAGGGCATTATATATGCTAAGTTGCGCCGGAATTTTTCTCAGATGGGATAAGACATTGTAATCTACCCCCGTGGCAGAAGAACTCTTTCTCTTAGGATCTTCAGGAATAATATTATCATTGATGATAATCTCTTTCCCCTTATCTTTATTCAAGATCCCTTTCTTTGGTGGAGGCGGCAATATCTTACCACTTCTTAGCTGCACTTGGTCAACCTCTTCTGGTTTAAATTCTTTTACTGGGATATTTTCTTCAGAGTCGGCTATTGTCGCATCTAGGGATTCATCTGTTGATTCAGAGTCACCACCCAGATTTATATGCCCCATCTACGATGCTATGTCGGGGTCCGACCCATCTTCCTCTGGAAAATACAAATCCTCCTCTGAACTGTAATCCATTGGCAACACCATCATACAGGATTCAGAGGATACTTCTTCAGCACATTCTTCTTTTGTCCAGGCACTCGGCGCCACCGAGATGACCCGACATACTTCTCTTTGAAGAGAATTCTCATCATCTTCTCCTGCTTTATCTATTTTAAGTTCTGACATGAAATCAGAGAGCTTGATAGGTCGCCTCACAGTCTGGTAATACTCATCCAAACTATTAATAGCCTTTTGGGTTGCAGTCATTTTCTCCTTATGCTTCTTCAGCTTAGTCTTCCTCTTGGAGGGTTTTACCCCACCAGACTTTGAAGTGCTAGCTTGATTGGAGAGTTGTTTAGAAATAGGAGCTCGCACCATCGGCAGTTCCTTCAAATTTATCATGGGCTCAACAGGAGACTTCCACTTTACACCTTGAACTCCTTCGAGCTGTTTTAACATTTTCACAGTTTTCTTAGAGACCGCAGTCTCCCACTGTTCTTCTTGAACTGGCTTCTTTTCTTTTCTTCTTTCTTCAACCAGAGGTACGGAAGAGGACGTGACCACCCGAGCTGATTCCTTCTTAGGATGAGACAGCACATTGTCGGATAATGTTATCTTCCCTCTTTGATATTTTCTTTCAAGCCAATCCTTGAAGATGTAGCAATCTTCAATAGGATGGCTGAGTACCCGATGGTATGGACAATAATTTGGATCACCAGTGTGCTTCGACTATTCGGGCCTTTTGCATTCAGGCAGTTCTAAACCCGATCTCGACACTTGTCGAAATAATTTGGCAACACTCTCCCTTTTGAATGAATATTCTTTATTCATTTTATCTTTAAGGGATTGGAACGTTCTATCACCAGTTCCAATTACTTGTCTCGGGCGTTCTCCACCACCTTGATAAGTTCGTGGCTTATCATTTCCCCCTAATATCAACTTTGGTTGGGGGTTGGGGTTGTATGCCTGTTTAGGCTTTTCTTGATATTGCATCGGTTGTTTGTCTTTGTCTACGTTGTAAATTACCTGCTTTTCTCTATCAGCTCTAGAGAAGAACGTAGAGTCGGCCTCACCCCTTCTAGCACCCGGGGCTCAAGGTTTAAAATTGCGTAATTGCGCCTCGAGGCGATTTTCGTCCGTGAGGCGAGGCGTAAGCCTCGAGGCGGTCTGAGGCGTAAGCCTCACGAACACAGAATTGCGTAAATGAAAAATTAAGGATTTTAGCAGGAAAATAATAGCAATATTGAAAAATAAGAAAGTAGATGCAATAAAATTATGTCCCAAAGTACAAAATCACAAAATATTAGTTTAACAAAACTCCCAAAATATAAAAAACATATAAAATGAAAT
The DNA here is from genome assembly GCA_022539455.1 of Dendrobium nobile. Taxonomy (NCBI): domain Eukaryota; kingdom Viridiplantae; phylum Streptophyta; class Magnoliopsida; order Asparagales; family Orchidaceae; genus Dendrobium; species Dendrobium nobile. The sequence goes on along the minus strand of CM039721.1, from coordinate 13,502,052 downwards.
CATATCCCATCACTAAATGGGTCTTCAAGTGAATCATCTTCTCCAATTGTATCTATGAAAGCCATGTCATCTTCATCTTCAACATGACTCACTTTTCTCTTCCCTGTTCATTAAAAGAAAAGATTATTAGCATATTAATTGGATGAACCACTCATTATCAGGCAGACTGGCAGAGAACATATACCTTTACTTGCAGAGCTAGTAGATGTGTGTGGTGTGGTACTAGTGGATGTACCCGTTTGATCTGCTTCGCCCCTCAATACATCCACATTTAGATCTTCTACCTGTAAGTCTGATAATGACAAATCTGCCTCATCATCTATGAACCACTCATTATCAGACGACAGATCATCACACACCAACGGGTCCTCATCATCTTTCAACCCCTTATTCCTCAACCTCCTATCTCTTAACCTCTTGTTGTGCATTATGTATACGAGGGAGTTCATTCTGAGTGTAGATAGTCGATTTCTTCTCTTTGTTTGCACTTGACTATATGTACTCCAATTTCGCTCACACCCAGAAGAAGAACAAGTGAGGCCCAACACTCTCACAGCAAAACTCTGTAGCTCAGAGGTGGAATCACCAAATTGGATCCACCATTCAACTGTTTTCAAGAAAAAAATATAATCAAAATTCAGAACTGAATAAAGTGTATTGCATTTACCAAATTAATTATACCTGGAGATCGTTTAGAAATGGTAGTTTTTGCTGCATTCAAACCAAAAAAACCCTCTTTATTCCGGAATAGAACAAGCTGTAAATCTGCAAGCTCCCTATCTGCCTGCTCCGGTATTAATCTTTCCATACAGTGATATAGACCAAGCTTAACCTCCGGATTTGAAGATTTTTTCTCTGAATATTGAAATTGAGGGTTAAGATAATATGCAGCTGCATGTAGATGTCGGTGTAACTGCACCTCCCACCGAACATCAACAATATCCCAAATCTCCCTATAACTTGCCTCCTCTCCTCCCAAGTTATGTGCAATCAACTCCTTGGCCTCATCCATAGCATTATAAATAAAACCCATAGCTGGTTTCTTCTCTGCATCCACTAAGCGTAGAACTTGCACTAAGGGTCTCGTGCTCAAAATGGCATAGGTCACAGTAGCCCAAAATTTATCATTCAGAATTATCTTTCTTATCTCCTTTCCCTCACTCTTCTTCCCCCAAGCAGAGTTTAGCCATTCAGTTGATGTAAACATGGCTTCCAAAGGTTGCCTCACCTCCATCAAGCTCTGCAGTGTCAAATAGGAGGTGGCAAACCTACAGTGCCCAAATGTTAAAACTATGAACATACAGTTGGAATGATTTACAATGTAAAAAATATAAACATACCTAGTGGTTGCAGGTCGAATGATTTCTTTCTTTGAAAATTTTCTCATTAAGCTTAAGACCCAAGAGTGATTGTAGATGAATTTTGTAATCTTCTTCGCCCTAACAAGAGCACTCTTGTGCTGAGGTAAGTCACCAAGATCCTCCAATATGAGATCAATACAATGTGCTGCGCAAGGTGTCCAATAGAGGTGTGTCCTCTTCTCCATCAACATCTGACCAGCTGCTTTGTATGCACTGGCATTATCAGTTACTACCTGGACAACCAACTGCTCTCCAATCTCCTCAATAACTCCATCAAGTAAATTAAAAATGAATGTAGCATTCTTCACCTCATCAGAAGCTTCAACAGATCTTAAGAACACTGTACCATAGGGATTGTTGACAAGGATGTTTATCAAACTCCTACTCTTCATGTCAGACCATCCATCTGACATTATAGTCACACCTGTCTCAATCCATGTCCTTTTAATCTCACCAATGGTTCGCTCGGTGTTCTGCAACTCCTCTTTTAAAATCCAAGTGCGCAACTCATACATAGAAGGTGCTTTCAACCCTCTTCCATACAATCCTACAGACCGCATCATACTGAAGTAGGCAGGCGATGTAGCAACATTAAATGGTATTGCATTTTCAAAAAAAAACCTCCCAATGTCCATGCAAACCTGTCGCCGACCCTCTCTAGTACCACCTGCAGGCATCATATCTGCTTCTCCTCTATCTGCTCCTTCAGTAGTCATGTTCTGATCCATAGGACCCCGTGCACCTCTATTATGTATAGTGGAGGAGGAGCCCTTTCCACTCTCGCTCCCAAAATAGGCACCTTGGTCGACCCTTTCATCAAATTGCTGCTGTTGTAAGTGTTTGACAGTGGTAGTTTTCTTCATGTAAGCACATATTTCTTCCTTTACATTGTCCGGCACTTTTGCACAAGGTGCTACGTTCTTGTGAGAGCATGATAAGTGCTCCTTCATGCGGGTTACTCCGCCCTTCACAACTTTCTCACAAAAGTTGCACTTTAAATATACATAGCTCTTCTCGCCACCGCCAATGTCAACTTGTACACTATACTTCCAAGAAGGGTCCCTCCGCAATGACGTATTCGTCTTTTCTTTACCTCTAACCATGTCTCCTAAAGCAAAAAATCAAATACATTCCAAAAAAATCAAAAAAAAACTAAAACCTAATTTCTCTTAAACTTGCAAAATAAATCCCTAAACTTAAAAAAAATACCTAAAATCGAATGTGGAGTACTCCTAGAGGGTGGCCGGAAGTTTTCACTTCGCCGGAGAGGGGCGGCGCCGGCGGGAGGAGCGGCGGGAAGCAAGGCCGACCGTGCGGGACGCGTGCGGTTTTGCGAACAGAGAGCTGGGAGGGGTTTTTTTCGGAGATGAGGGAAGCCATGCGGGATTAAGGGGGAGAAAAGCCTTCATTTTAAGTGGGTGGGGCCGGTTCTATGAGGCGTACGCCTCACCCAGAATTGCGCAATTGCGCCTCTGAGGCGCGCCTCAGTCCAGGTGAGGCGTACGCCTCAGCCAGGTCCAGAATTGCGTAAGCCTCGAGCCGTTTTTTGGTGAAATTGCGCAAAGGCGCGCCTTGAGGCGCGCCTTGAGGCGCGCCTCTAATTGCGCAATTTTAAACCATGCCGGGGCTTTAGCCTTCTTGGGCTTATCAGAGTGATTTTCTGATCTGGACAAATTCAGTTTCTCAAATTTGGCCACTCTGTCGAGCAAGTCTTGAAATGTGTTTATCGTAGCCATGCACAGGAAGGGTTGCATCTTGTCATCAATGTTGCCCATTAACAACGGTACTGCATGTTCTTCTTCTAACTGCTGCTCACATTTCATACTTAGATTTCGCCAGCGAGTGATGTATTTGGTCACTGATTCTTCTCTTTTCCTCTTATCCAGAGCGAGGTCAGCGATCGTTATCTTCTCTGTTGCACTAGCAAACCTCTTCACGAACATAGATTCTAATTCTGCGAAGGTTTTCACAGAATCATTTGACAGTTCAGCGTACCATTCGAAAGCAGTTGTTGTCAAACTACTAACGAATTATCGGAAGAGTAGGGCGTCATTTCCTCCTGTATTCCCACAGGTGGCTTTAAACTGTGCCAGGTGCTGCCTGGGGTTGTTATTACCGTTGAAAGTGTTGAACTTTGGGACCGAATACCCTTTCGGGTATGGTACTTGGTCGTATTCAGCAGGATACGGACGACCCTTGCCCACCAGCTTCTCTGCCTGATCAACAGCTATAATAGCCTTGATCCTTTCTGTGATTATTCCTTCCAACTGTGCAGCAGTTACTGGTTCGGAAGTACTTGCAACATTTTGTGAAGTGGGCTGGCGGATGACATTATGAGCCTCGTGACCCTCTTCAGGAGTGCCCCGTACTCCCGAGACTTGAGACATTTGAAAATTTGGAGGATCCGGAGGAGGATTGGGCATGGCGCCAACAGCAACAGTTCTCTGCATCATCTGCATCATTGCCCCCATTTGAGTCATCATCTCAGTCATCTTCTCATTCAACTGAGAGATTTCTCGATCTTTGGCTCTCATTTGTCGCCTCATGTCTTTGCATGTCTGCAAGCGTGACATTCTCGTCAGCGAAGGGATTCTCTTCAGCTTCTCCTCCTTCTTCTTCAGCTTGTGAATGACCACCTCTGCCAATGGTGGACCCAGCTTCACGACGTCGTTGATAAACTCGCCTAACCGGTGGTTGTTGATCGTCATCGTCTTCAATGTCATCATAGTAGGTTTCATCATTAGTATTGGTGTGTCTCACCATGTAGACCACCTCCATGTCCAATGTGTCATTTATTTCTTTCAATTCTTCTTCTAAGTTTCCCTCCATAAATTCTTCAATATTTTCGTCCCCTTCAAGGTATTCTTGTATATTTTCATCCTCTTCAAGGAATTCTTCTTCTTCAATGTTATCTCCCCGTTGCACATTTCCTTCTTCTTCTAGTATTCGGATCTCCGAGCGGCGCCGCCACTGGATTTCCGGCTCTTGGTTAGGCACGGGGGCTTCTTCAACCAGCGGACTGCGGTCAAAGTTGGTTTCTTCTTTTAGAGGGGATGGAAGGCGACGGGATCCCCTGGAGGATTCTCCAAGGTGTCTACCGTCTGGAGGAATGTCATTATGGGTCCTTTTTGGGGCCCACTTCTGACGTTGTTTGTAGATGGGGGTGGATCTCCGGGAAGCCTCACCAGATGTCACGCCCAGATCAGTTCCTCCTTCTCTTCTTTCTTTTTCATTTCTCCGAGGCTTTGGCCTCCATACTTGTTTTCCTTTCCACCGGGACCTTTCAGCAGCGGATCCCTGAACATATGATTCAGGTGTCACGCCCCGATGTTCACCGCATTGGTTTTGCTTTCTTTCTCTTATTTCTGTAGTAAAGGACAGACGTTCCCTTAGCGGGGTTCTTCTGGTCTCGATCACTAGAGGCTTTTGAAACTTCTTCTTTTTCAAGCCCTTCTCCTTTACTGTCTTCAGTACTCTGTATACCCGGGCTGAAAGAGTTTCAGGCTCTTTCTTCCTTGGAGGGACTGGAGCTTCAGGCCGTCGATCCCAAAAGGATTTCTTCAGCTCACCAGTAGAGCTGTTTCTTTTGACCCACTTCAGATTTGCAAATCCATTCCGAGTTGGAATGTTAGCTTCAGACTCTTGGGCCGGCAGATTTGATGGGTGGACTAGGAGTTGTTGATGCTGAGCTCGGAGCTCAGCGTTCATCTTCCTTCTTTGCCTCCTTGTAGGCCTTCCTCCAGATGAGGAGGCCTCAGCATCGTATTTCCCAGGTGCAGATAACCTGGTTGACAGAGTAGTGGTGTTTGCAGTCACCACGGAGATTCTTCCGCCAGCCACAATCCTCTTTGTTGATGGGATTTCAGGCTGTGACAGCCTCTCAAATACGGAAAGCCTCTTGGGAGGATCTTCAACAGTAGGTCGCGACACTGGCAGATGCGCACGATGGTTAGGGGCTCCGGAAGCTCTTGCGACAACAGCTGGAAAATCAACACTACCAAACTGGATGGTAGCTCCAGCATTCCCGGTCACAATAACAGCATTAGCCAGTTGGATCCTGGCTCCTCGTCCCAGTTGGACGGTCATCGGGGTGTTCTGTAGATCCATCTGCATAAATGAAAGGCAAGGGTTAGTAATCAGAATCTGATACATCACCCCGCACTTTCAAAATGCAGAGACTTGCACAGAACACAAACAAAAATGAACAAAAATCATTAGCATAAACAAATAATAAAAATAAATTTAATATTTTGCTGAATGCCAAATGAATTTGTTGAATGATCATTTTTAGAAAATTCAGAGTTTTAAATCATTAAACGATCATTTTTGGAAAACTCAAAATTTTGAGTGTAAGTTGACATGATTGCTACTATAGCTTGTGAATGACTAGCCAAAGATGGAAAGAGAAACCAATCCCCAGCAGAGTCGCCAGAAATCTATGGGCTCCGAAAATTCGGCCCCGACCTCCGCTCGCTTTTCTTATTCGGCGAGGGAGTTTTAACTGAATAAGTTCCGAGGTAAATTTTGGAAGGCAGATGGGTTTGTAGATAAGACACTACCCAAAGATTTCGCCCTCATTTTACGAGGACTTTATGATCTGAGTTCTGGTTTCCTATAGGCGCAAGCCCCTATAGTTAATTACCCCTCTCGATCACGAGAGAGAACTTTCGATTAAGGCTAGTCGTCAATTAGATACATATAGAATACGTATTATCTGGCATATAGTAGCAGCATAGGTTTGGGTATTGAAAATTGGGTCTTTGGATTTGAAATTTGGTTAGGAAGATTTGATATTTAAATAGAAATTGCACCATCTTGCACTTAAAGCGGATGGTGGGGGAATGGATGATGGGCCCGATCAAGATCCCATGGTTCCGTCGTCCCGGGCCATCATGGACCCTGGTCTACTTAGTCAGAGGAGGTAGTCGACCCAACCTGACAGAAGGATCCTTGTCGGCAGTCATGGGTTGCTTCGTCCAAGGGGACCTTGTAGACCTGAGGTGAAGGTTTGTCTAAGGGGACAAATTTGAATCCACCTTAGCTGACAGAGGGCTTTGTGCCCTATCGATCATATCCTATTGATTCATATCTCAAGGATTTAACGCCACTAAGGAGCGTATTGGCTCTGGCCATAACCGGTATCTGTGGTGCCATTTGGCGGCAAAATCACTCAGTTCAGAGGGCCCCGGGTCATAACCGTTTATCCTGCGGTGCCATTTGGCGACGAACCACCGGTCAGAGGACACGTACCAGGTCCTTACTGGCAGGAGACTGTTTTGAGAATGGATCCTAGTGATATTCTCGATCAGACATTTGGCTCTTTTGTGAGCTGAAGTAATTTTTGATTTGTCCGCCTTGACAAACTGTTGCGGAGGGCGGATGGATTTTGCTTTAATTATTTGTTGGATTTATTTCATTTTAAATATTTTGAATTTTTGGGATTTTTGTGATTTTATTTGTGGAGTTTTGGGTTTTTGGATTTTTATGGGTATTTGGGAGACATTTAAAAATATTTGGGAACCCCTCCGGTTGAGATATGCATTCAACACGGCCATCATCGGGGTGTTTGGGGTCATTTTCACTTTATGGATTGAACCTTGTCAACTCTATCTATTGGTCGATAGAGGATCAGGTTTCGTAGGCTTTATGCCCTTTGATAGTGAATTTGTATTGTTGTAGGCCTTGAAGGCCTAATATGAATGTATTAAGACAAATATAACGGTCGCTACAATCGTATATTTGTTTGTTGGTTCGAACCCTGTCGACTTCTATTGGCTCATATAGAAGGATCGGTTTCGAACCTGAATTCACTTGTCAACCCGCGCAGCATCCCTAGACGCCACGTGTGTACTAATAACACGCTCGCCGGGGCCCATGCGGGTTGAGAATATATTTTTCCCTTTAGTGTACCTATGTGTATACAATTTATAGTGCACGTGCGGGGGTATTTTGAAATTATTTATAGTTGTGCAGATAATTGACATTTGAATACACAACATTTGATTTCAGAGCTTATACACGCCTTTTGTCCGCTAGTACGAGTGTTGCGGATCCGGTGGCGTGGCGTAGCAGCTTCTGAATAGAGTTGTTCGCTGCTTCGTACAGGTAGACTATCGTGCACCACTTGTTGCTTTCTGCAGGTAGATCGTGGTGCACTAACGAATCTCCTGTCTTGGATTGTTGATGCTTGCATTTGTTGTAGTACTTCAATATTTGCACACAGATAATATGTTGGATGCATGACTACTGATCATTAAGAAATTTGCAAGTTTCTATACTCTTATCCAACTCAATGTTCATAACTTAGTTGAATTGAGATCCACTCAATCTTGATTTGATCTGATTTTCTTTTTTCAAAACTCGTATAGAAGCCAATTAGTGCTTTATCAATTATGTCATCTTTCTTGTTTTCTGTCATTGGCTTAAATGAAGAATCAATCATTTCAACCTTAAATAATTGTCTTTATTAATGTCTTATATTTCAAAGCTAGTGGCCGCTGCATCAAACCAAAAACTATGGTAGTCAAAGACATATCAAGCCCTCTATCATATTCATTGTGTGCTGACCTTCAACACTCATAGGCAACCACAATATTTATTAGCAAATCGGTATTTATCAGGACTACATCAAGCTTATAACACATCTATCAATGTTGATTGCTGGTATTTGCAAAGAGTTTTGTCATTCACGGAGGATTAGTATATTTGCCCGACGCCAATGTTGGTTGCAAGTGATTTGTTTGTATCGGTTAGAAGATGTTGTATTTGCTGCTCTATGTTCATGGAGGATAGGCCCTCTTTGCAGTATCTCTGGTATTGTCAATGGTAGAGGCACTACTACTAACCAGTTCATAGATGCTGGCTAGTGAACCATTGTAGTTTAGAAATCACCTTGCAATCACTTATAAGCACATTATTGGTCAAAGTAACTCATGATTTGGTTCATTGATGATTGTGCCTTGATCAGTCTAATGATCTTCATTGAAATATCTTTATATTATTTCTCAGAGATTATTTAATTTGAATGTGACAAATCCCTTGGTGTCCTATGAAGAGGATTCGTGTCATACATGATGAACTGACTTCTCAATTGGAATGAGAGTTCTCTAATGTTGATTGAAGACTTTTTGTTATTAAGCATGAATCCGGGTCTTGTTCAAATTTGATGTCCATAAGCTTTGAGTTCAATGTCAAAGTTCACTTGCGAGTACAATTCCATATCAAAACGGTTCAAGTTATGACATATTCCTTAAAATTCCATTTGAAGTTTTGACATCATTTTTAAGTCAAGTTCTTCTTACTTGGTTCAAACCAAGTTCACAAGTCTCAAGTGTCCTTGTTGTCTTGTGGAATCCAAGTCTGAATTCAAATAATAAGCTCAAGTTCCATATCCATAAGTTTGAGTTCGTTGTCAAAGTTCGTTGTGATACTTATAGAGTTTCTCTGCTTAATCATTTGGTTTAAGTTTGGATTTAATGAATTCATTGCATATTTAGGTTCAAATTCAATGTCAAAGTCCTTCGTCGTTCTTGCATGTGTTCGAGTGCAATCAAGTCCAAGTCCCAAACTGTTCTCTTGAGTTCAAATGAGCTCCAAATGTAATATTGCATTCACCCGAAATTTTGGCAACCTTCCGGCGTCTCCCCCGTTTAGGGGAAAACTACGGAAAACTGGGCCTTTCCCACCACGCTAAGAAAAGCGTGTATGGTAGGTGCCCTCTTTCGAGGACACTGCGGCCGTGTATTTTTCGATCCCCCACCACGCTAAGAAAAACGTGTATGGGTATTTTTTTGAAAAAAACATTTTGCAAAAAAAATATTTTTTTGTAAATATTTGCAAGAAAGGCAATTATTTCCCCGCAAGCGGGTACTTATGGGTATCCCCGCTTTGTCATACGCATCGCACCGGGCTCCTATCCCACCACGCTAAGAAAAGCGTGTATAGGCGAGGTTTCCAAGGCGATACGAACATCAACGAGGGATTTCAAGTGATCACCCGATTCGTTGAGAGCACCGCGACTAACTTCCTCCCACCACGCTAAGAAAAGCGTGTATAGGTGGTCGTTTCGTCTCGTCGCAAACATCGAAACGAGTTCTCAGAGTTTTAGTGTTTAGAATGATTATACCTTGGCGGTGGGTCGTCGACACGAGGATCGAGGCGAGAGCAAACAATCATAATTATTCATTTAATTATAATTAATTATAAATAATTAATTAACTAATTATAAATAATTATAAATAATTAATTATAATTTAAATTATTTAATTAAAAATAATTACTCATAATTATTTAAATAATTATAATTAATAACTGATTAATATTAATTGATTAATTAAGATTAATTTATTATAATTATAATTAATCAATAATTAATTATAATTGATAATTATAATTAATTAATAATTAATTATAATTGATAATTATAATTAATTAATAATAAATTATAATTAATAACTAATTAATTAACTAATTATAATAAAAAAATCCCTCTTCTCTCCCTCTGATTCGGCTGGCTTACGGGATTTGGCCGAGCAAGTGCGTGAAAGGGAGAACATTACCTGCCCAGCTAGCGAGCTCCCGTTATTTCTTCCGATCCGAACAGGAAGGGAAAGTCGCAAATGGAGCGAAATCGGAGGGCCAGAGGGGAAGGGAGATCCGGCAAGAGGCGGAGCTCGGGGCAGCTTTGGCTTCGGCAAGGTAGGCAAGTCCTTCTCTCTCTCTCTCTCTCCCTCTCTCTCTCTCTCTCTGTGAGTCGAACTGATCGGAAGCAGCGACGGGATAGGGCAGGGAGTCGTTCGTGTGGAGTCGGAGGAGAGGTCGGTCGAGAGAGGGAGTGTCGGTCGAGCGTGGAGAGGGAGGATCGGAAGCAGCGACGGGCTTCGTATATGGAGAGAAACGAGAGTGTCGTGGGAGAGAGCAGATTTTCGAATGGAAGAACCGTCCCAAAGGCCTCGGCTGGCTTGGTATTTAACGACATTTGTGGTCGTTTGATCGAGGCGAGTGCGGGAATAGCGGAGAAGTGACTGAGCGGCGTCGAATGCACAGGATTTCCGGAGAGCCTCGGCGGGATTTCTTGCCGAATTTTGGGAGGGATTACGGGATTTTGCAGAGACAGGTATGATTTCATTTTTGTTTCCTTTGGACATTATACGAAGGTCAACAGGATTTCTGTCTGATGTGTTTGATGTGGACTCTGAGGATTTCGATTGAAGGTTTGATGTCTTGCTGAGCTGTCGAAGCTCATCCTTATTTTCTACGTGGTTTTCAGGTTCTGAGAAAGGGAAGGAAGTCCAGGAGTAGAAGTTCAGAGTCTGATCTGTTATAGGTATTTTATACTTGTGATTTTTGTACAGTCATGGCTTTTCTGTTATGTTCTGTTATTTCTGTCTGAAAGCCATGAGCTGTATTTGTATATGATTCTTTTGAGGAAGAAAAGATAGATGATCTGTTCCGCTGCATTTGATGTTTATAGTAGCTCTGTGTGTGTGTCTGTTTCTGTGTGTAATGTTTGAAAGAAAGTTCTGAAACAAATTCCAAAGCCAGATCCTGGAATCAGTTCAGTCAGCTCAAGTTTGGCCACGACCCGATGCGAGCGGGATCTGTCCCGGTCGGGTTGGGTCGTGACAGTGACTGCCTCAAGAAAGCGGTTTCGGACGACGTTTACAGTTGAGCGGAAGGAAAAGATGCTCGACTTTGCAGAGTGAGTTGGTTGGAGGCTGCAAAAGCAGTACGAAAATGCCATTGATGAGTTCTATAATGAGATTGGAGTTCGCCGGAAAGTTTTCAAGGTATGGATGCATAACAACAAGCATTCTATAAGGAAACAACAACTCTTTATGCAGAAGCAGCCACATGAACAGCTTGAGCACCTCAGTCTTCAGCAACGGGATTAGCAGTAAAAGTTGGTGAAGTTAATATGTGTTCTTTACTGGCGTTCGTCTAGCTCTTCATGGAGTCCTCAGCCCTCTCTTCATCTTCCCCGGCAGAAACCTCATCATCTTCCCCAACTCCTTATCCACATGATAGCTCACCTTCGCCCCCCACTCTCTCATATACTGCAACCACGCTGGCACCACCACGCAACCCACCGCTGCGTCCATCCCCCCTCCGTTTTTTTTTTTTTTTTTTTTTTTTCCTTTGTTGCTTCGTGAACGAGCAGCACCGCCGGTTAACAAAAATCGGTGCCGGTTCGGTGGTTCGACGGTTGAACCGCCGGTTCGAGCGATTTAACCACGGTTGGATGCGAAACCGATTTCCATTTAAATGGTAACCGGCCGGCCGGCCGGTTCGTGGTTCAACCGGTTGAACCGGCCGGTCCGGTTTTAAAAGCATTGGCAAAAACATTAGTATCACTATTTGCTGTTAAGAAAAAAATAATATCACAATTCGATTGCTATCACATAAGGTGGGTCATTTCCAGAGTACATAATACCTCCCTCTGATCGGGCCTATGGGTACAGCAGACCAATGGAATTGGTGAGAGATAATTGATTTCTTAAAAAGGAATTGAGATTTGTTAGGAGTTTCACTATCCTACCCGAGAGGAAGGAGAGAAAGCTGACCAAAATTGCCTACAACAATATGCCCTTGGACTAAAATGAATGGGACTGTGTGCCAACGTAGGAAGAGAGAGAGAGAGGCTTCGGTAAGGTCTCCTTGGCCAAATATTAGAGAGAAAGAGAAAAGAAGTTTAGAAAGAAATTAGTTCAATTGCTTCAAGTTTAATTTTTACCTCCTACAGCCATCCATTTATAGAAAAGTAGGATTCATAGCAGTCAACCCATGTCTACCCACAATTCCAACAAAAGTCATTGATTTCGGAACTTTGCACTAAATTTCATACATGCATAAAAATTTTGGTTATTAATCAACACGTGAAAAGGTTGGAGTAGCTTCAGTGGTAGGTAAGATTAGAGAGAGTCTCCTTAGATGGTTTGATCACATAAAACGGCGGCCTTCCGATAACCCGGTTAGGAAAGTAGATGTATTAGATATGACTTATATTAAGAAAGGTAGATGTAAACAAAGGCTTAGCAAGAAAATATTAGAAATGACCTTTTTTTATTAGATTTAGATGAGAATTTGACCTTTAACATAACACAATAGAGAAAAAGTATTCATGTAGGCGATCCCACGTAGTGGGATAAAGGCTTGTTGTTGTAGTTGTTGGCTATTAATCCATAAAAATAATTAACAATTTCAATATTTTCTTAAAAGGAGGTTAAATAGTTAAATTAGAGAGGATTTTGTGGAATGATTATAGAATTGTCTCCTTGATTCCTTTCGCATAAATCTATCTTCTTATTCTAATTCAATCGCCCTCCTATTATTGAAATTTAAATTGCAATTTCGACCATCAAATTTTCATTTACAAACTTATCTTTCGAAGGTTAAATTTGTGAACTTTCTTGGAAGACTCCTAGATCACAACTCTTTTTTTGTTTTATTTTGTTTTACTAGATCACAACGCTTTTATACTATTTGATTTTGCAAATTCAATCAATCGCAAAACAATGACTTAGAAATGTGATCAATACTTAACTATTGATTTTGATCTTAATTATATCAGATCTAGAATATTTTATATCCAACCTAAATAGCTTGACTAACTTATAGGGCCATCTTATATACTAATTTTATTTATTAATAAAACTCATCTACATATAACCAATCATTTGATGAGGCTAGCATATTTTGATTAAAAGTGAAGGCTCAAAAAAATCCCTCGACTATTACTAAATGTTTAATTTAGTCTCAAACTTTTATAATGACCCAATTTAGTCCCTTAACTATTCAAAAATATCTCAATCTGACCCAAAGGCGCAAAGTAATTGTTAAAGATAACCCAAACAATTAAACTTGGGGGCACTTTGAATATTTAAGTATATGTGAGATTATATTTTTTTAATATATTTTATCATTTATCATATTAAAATAATAATGAAAAATAACCACGTTTATTAATTATTCATTCTTTTTATTTAGTTGATTAAATTTCAATATGATTTTTGTATTTATTTTAATGTGATAAATAACAAAAACAATAAAAATACATAGTCCCACATACGTCATAATGCCCAAAATATTATCATATTTAACTATTGTGGTTAACTTTAACTATTTTTTTGCATTGGGATCAAATTAGGATATTTTTTAATTGTCGAGGGATTATATTGGATCATTATGAAAATCTGAGACTAAATTGAGCATTTACTAATAGTCGGGAGACGATTTTGGCTTTTAGTCATTTGATTAATCATTGAGTGGAGATTAAATTATTATACTATACTAAATCATTGAGTGGAGATGAAATTATTATACTACACTAAAACGTGAATTGTGCTTGTATACATGCATTAATAAAAATAAATCACATTTTATTCTCCTTTGATGTTTTGATTCTACTGAAGTTAACCCATCATTATGCCTAACCCTCTAGCTGCATGGCTGACCTCCAATGGCACTCACCATATGGTTCACTTTGGTGTTATATCCATATCCTCTTAGATTCTTCCATGATATATGGACTTCTTAATGTACATGCCTTCATGTAGATCAATAATAATTGCTTGTTGATTCTCTTCATCTCTTGTTTATGACACCCTTTCCCCATCTACATGATCAATATTAACTAATGGTGGATGCACTAAAGTTACAAATCATGGTTCTGGGAGACATTTAATGGTAGCCATGAGTATTTTCAATAAATTGGAGAGATCAAACATAAATTTATCAAATACTTTTAAACTCTAAACACATGCATTGATTATTAACTCATCCAATGGATAGGCATTTATCCCCATATAAGTCTCTATGTTTTCCCTAAATCTCAAACAATAATGAAATCCTACACATTGGAACCAATGCTCTAATTCAAAAATATGATTTATGGAATTGATAGAACATATTTAGGATAAGGTAATAAATCTTCTTATGGAGAAAGGGAGATTTGTTGGAGGTTTCTCTATCCTAACCGAGGAGAGAGAAAAGGACCAATGAAATTTGTTTGGATAGTGTGTCTTGGGCTTAACCAAACCTAGGATGGCATGCTAGAGGAGGAATAGTAGGGGAGAAAGAAAGGGAGGCATGGGTATCAGCTCCATAGCCTAATATTATAGAGAAACAGAATTTGACGAGAAAAAAAAATCAATTACTTTAAGCTTCATAATTACATTCTAAGGCATCATGTTTATAGAAAAATAGAAGTTATATGTCTATCAACAATTCTAACAGAATACATTAATTTAAAATCAAATTCAAAATTGGCAAAATGAAAACAAATATGGATTGGCATCCCTTAAAATAGTTAATAATACATAAATTGTGTCCTTAAAAGGCGATTATGAAAGTTCGTTAGAGATGTTAAGTCCTTATGAATGAGCTCAAGGCTAACCAAGAGGGGGGTGAATTGGTGTTTTAAAAATTATCAAACAAAATTCACGATCTTAAACCAAACCAACATTCACTAGAAAATAAATTGCGGAAATTAAATGCGAAAAATACAATAAGAAAGAACATACCATATTTTATAGTGGTTCGGTCAATTTGACCTACGTCCACTCCCCGGAGCTTCTCCTCCGGGTATTGCACTAAACTCAGTAACTCTCCTTTTGCTCTCACAGCAAGGCGGAGAAGCATGTACAAAACTCCTTTCCACCGACCCCGGTGAGGCAAAGAACCCAACTCCTTTCGCTTCCTCTTAAATCAGGCAGAGAACCGGACTCCTATCGCTTCCTCCTGAAACAGGCAGAGAACCTCGATCAATTGCTGAAGTACACCTCTCTAGAACCTCCAAGACACCAAGGACGACGACCGAAGAAGACAACACAGATCCTTACTTGGAGCAACCTTTGTGAAACCCTCACAAACTCTCCCTCACAAGATCCTCTCTCTCTCTCCTAAGCTCTCCCTCTCCTCTTGGCTCTCTTAGGTCAAGACAGCAGCAAAAGATCTCCTCTTGAGTAAATAAGAGATCTTATATAGAAGGGCTTCAAATTTGTCCTAAATTGCAACTAATCGTCAAAGATCGTATGATCAATACAAATTCAGCTAAATCAGTCAGGACGATCTGGGGGAGGCTTGACGATTAGAAGGTTTGTTTGTTCTGATCGTCCAGGACGAGTCCTGGCTGATTAGTTCAAGACGACGAATATCGTCCAGACCATCGCTCTGTTCGTCCAGACTTTGAATGTCTGGACGATGAAAAAATAACTAATCGTCCAAGACGATTTCACGATCGTCCTATATTATTAGTTCAAGATGTTGAAAATCGTCCAGACCATCGCTTTGTTCGACTGACTTCAGTGGTTTGGATGATGAAAAAATAATCGATCGACCGGGCCGATTTTCCGATCATCCCGCACGATTAGTTCAAATGAATACACATCGTCCAGAACATCGTTCTGGTCGTCCAAGAAGAAACTAAAGTTTGTATAACTGATCGTCCCGGACGATCCTGCAATCATCCTGGACGATATGATTGATCTCAAACCTTAATTGCTTTCCTTAATCATCTGACTAATTTAGGCAGAATTGTAATGAATCGTTCAGGACGATATCCTAGATGATGTCCAAAAATAATAACATGTCTAAAAGAGCTGGCGACTGATTCTTTCTAATTTGAGCCTATCGTCCAGGACGATGTTAAATATCGTCCAAGACGATTTGCTTAATTTCGGCTGCCTTAACCAGGATGCCCTAATTAAGATTTCTATTTTTAACTAATCGTCCCGGACGATTTGGGATCGTCCCGGACGATATGATTAAAAATAAAAAAACACTAAAAACAGAAAAAATTTCCCCTTGAGTGTGTGTGTGCAATGTTACTTTAGCATCATGACCCACATTGTTACATTTGACACAAGAAAAGAAAAAAATACTTAACGAACGCTTACAGACTGACTCAGTCCTAATCTACCCAATCTTGAACTGGCTTGATTTGCAGTTAACCTTATGGACCTGAAACGTTAGTAAACAGGATAATCGTAGAAAAACAGAAGTGTCAGAAATGTTTGCTATCATCAAAATTATAATCTCTGAATATAGATTAGCAACAGATTTTGTAGGGTGATTTTAGAATAGTCTTCTTAATTTCCATAATATAAATCTCTTTCTTATCCTAATTTAATCATCCCATCATATTTTTAAAATTGAAATTGCAATTTTGCAATTTAGCCATTCAAATGCTTTTATTTGTGGATTCAAGAAACCTATAAAACTAAAGCTAAAATAACAAAGAAATGTACGAGCAAGAGATGAAATCTCTTACACAAGAAATTACATATCAATTCACAATTTAATGATAGTTTGCAAAAAAAAATCACCCTAAATGTAGATCAACATCATCTTGTTAAATAATTAAATGGCTAAATATCATGATTTACAAATACATAATTCATCTTCCTATGAATCACTTTCTCTCTTTGATCATTCACCTAAAGCAACCCCCCTTACCCACCTTCCATTTTCCTCTTTCTTAGATTTGCCATTTCCTTTATCTATCTAAAACTAATCCCCTATTTTCTCTATATTTCAAGCTTAAAACACTCCATAAGTGCTCAATTTATAATTAACTAAGAAAAGAAAAACTAATTTACTTCAACAAGAGAATAGCTTACTAAGAATGAATCGGCTAAGGCTGATAGATAGTCACAGTAGAGATCAATTTTTAGAAGTTACAAGTATATTGTTATATGATTAAATATTGAGAAAAAGTTTAAAATAGTCCCCCAACTATTAGAAAGTGCTCAATTTCGCATTGAGTTTCACACTACCCCAATTAATCCCTCGACTATAGAGAATTGTTTTAATTTGGTCCCTCCATCAACAAGACCGCCCAAATTGACAAAAAATGCCGCTCCTCTCCCCCTACTTCATAATTTGAGGGCATTAATAATTTCTATTTTTCAATTTAGTCAATAATTAAAATACAAAATTTACTTAAAGCAAATCATTAAAATGACTATTATGAGAGCCATAATTACTCTTCTTATGCCTTGACCAAGTTAATATGTCTTATTCTAGGTTATATAAAACATACTATATCCAATCATATAATAATTACCTATGATTCCAATCATCAAGTTTCTTCGCTGCACTTCAAAAATTGTCTCTTCTATACTAGCTCAATAATATAAACCCATGAAATCATTTTACAAAATAATGGCCAAAGAACTTGAGAACCAGAAGGTAAGTTTAAGGCAATAGACCGAATATCTACATGTGTTTCCAAAGTTATTCCAGTTGAAATACTAAAGTTGAGCCTTTCAACTCATCTATTTTTAATGATTGGTCCAATTAAACATTCTGAAGGCATCAAACACTCTCTGATGAAGAACTTGATCTTGAAGAGGAATATTGATTGTCAGATTTAATGCCTAAGCCTGGTGAGCATATCCTATGCGGTTTATGTTTCATGTTTAGCTGCAGTTTATGTTTCATGTTTAGTTTATGTTATGTTATTACATGTGCTATGATATGATGGCCATTGTTGTATTATTATTATAACAATTTTATGCACACTGATCCATGAGAAGTATCCTTAAGGATGTTTTCAACATTTTATTATTAGTCAGTGTTGTTAAACACATGCTTTAAGAGAAAAGCAAAGTGACATACTGACCCTATGCATCGTTTGTGATTTAAGAGAAAAGCAAAGCGACACGCTGGCCCTATGCATTTGTTGCCAATGAAGTGCAAGCTCACAATAAAGTGCATTTTTCTTCTATGCTAGACCTTAACAATGATTCATAAATTAGAATAAAAGATAAACATCACATTATTGTTTCAGCATTGAGAAGACAAACTGCATAAACATAAGATGCAAATCCAAAATGGCACCCTCAAGTACAGCATATGCATACCCTTGACATTAGACAGCCATTAGACTTTTTTTTCTTGTAACCATCAGATCGGGCTTTATTATTTACCCTTGATGCCATTACCTATAAAGCCAGATCAAATGCCACGGTTCATTAGAAGAGTACCATTCATTCTGTACAACTCCAAAGAAAATGCTTTCAACTCGTTCATATAGCAAAGAGACATAGCAATGTTACCTTTGTCATTTGAAGTGATTGCTCAAGTTGCTGGATCTGAATCCACTGCTCGTTAATAATGTTCTGCATCTGATCGTAAGACAAGTAGTGCTATAAAGCTTGTTAACGCACTTAATAGTCGGCTTTGGAATTTAAAGTTTAAAACAAACTAGCCCTTTTAAATTTAAAACTGGAAAAGCAAGCCTATTGTTTATAAGTATCTTGTGAGAAATAGCAAATAGATTAATTACCCCATGAGTTTAATTCTTTAATAACATAATTTCAATTAGCTAATCACTGATTTAATGCCAAATTTTTAATGGTTTCATCTAATGATTTGCTAAATATTTAATAGTTTATTTAGCAAAACTGCCAAACCGTGCAAATGATGAACCAGTACTCTAGGCAACTTTAAAAACTGGAACAAGTTTCAAATGAAAATTTCAAAGACTGCTGGAAAAAAAAAACAATTCAAAATTTATTGATTCGTTTAAGTGTTTAAGTTTATTTTCATTGCATTAATTGTGTGATTGATTAACATAAAATCTCAAAGATAATGACATACCTATTAAACTAAATGAAGTATTTTATATTAAAACAAACTATTTGTGAAACCAAAGTAAAGATCATTGGGATTGATTCAACTGAAAAGAAAACCGACAAGATCCTATTTATAAGGTTTTTAGAAACACATTTAATTTCTATTAGTCAGCTATGTGATTGTTGATTAGAAGTTACAATTTATTCATCACAATTCAACATTAGAGAAAATGATAAAATCATTTGGTTGAATAGGCATACTAATTTTTACTTACTTGACATTGAAAATATGAATAGTGTAAACTTTGCTTGCTAAAATCTAGCATAGAAGATGCGTAGTTATGGTATAGGAGCATCCTTCATGCCAACGTGTATTCATTATAGAAACTTTCAAAATTAAACTCAATAATTGAATTATCAAAACGTAACTTTCATTTTGATAATATTTGTGATGCTCGCATGCATGATAAATAAACAAGGAATTTATTTAAGAACAAGAACATAGTGACTAGTACTAGACTATTAGAGTTATTTCACATGAGTTTATACGGGGTTATTAGCACACCACTCGTTTAGGAGGGATATCATACAGATTTGTGATTGTAGGAGACTCGAGATACAAATGAGTCATTTTCCAAGCAAAATAAATATGATGCATTTGAAACTTTTAGAAAATTTGCAAAATATACTCCAAGAAAAATATATGAATTTTAGGATTCACGCAAATCCTACTGTAGAGTTTGTAAGCAAATTATTTGAAGATTATTATGCTGAAAATGAAATTATATATAACTTTTCATCACCTAAGAATCCTCAACAAAATGGAGTTGTGGAGAGAAAAAACATAAAGTTGGCAGAACTAGTTAGATTTATGCTCATAGAATATAATCTACAAACATAATTTTGGGCAAGGGCATTGAATATTGCATGTAATGTAATTAATAGAGTTAATCTTAAACTAATCCTTAAGAAACTGTACATGAATTATTTCGAGGAAAGAAATTTAAATTGATCATTTATATATATATATATATATTTGGATGTCAATATTACATCCTTAATGATGAAAAATAATCATAAGTTTGATGATAAATCTAATGAAATAATATTTTTAAAATATTTAATTGTTAAAAGAGTTTAAAGATTATTTAATAGAAGAAAATTATTAGTGTAAAATTCAATTCATGTTATCTTTGATATGAATTTAGTTGACCCCATTAAACACAATATAAAAGAGCAAGATACTATTAAATGACTAAAAATATAACTTTGGAAGTAAGCCAGAAGACTCATTACCAAATAGGAATGAAAAAAAACTAAGAGTCATCTTAAGTTATTAATTATAGGTGATCCATCTTCAAGAATTAAGATTAGGAGATACATTAAGGGAGGACATAGATCATTCAACATTTGTATTACAACAACAACATCAAGTCTTTATCCCACTATATGGGGTCGGCTACATGAATTCTTTTTTCTCCATTGTGTCCTCTTATGAGTCAAATTCTCATTTAAATCTAACAAAGAAAGGTCATTTCTAATAACTTCGAGCCAAGTCTTTTAGGTCTACCTCTACCTTTCTTAACATAGACCAAATCTAATACATCTACTCTCTTAACCGGGTCATCAAAAGGCCGCCGCTTTATGTGACCAAACTATCTAATACATCTAACCTAATCCTTTGCATACAGTGAAAAGACTAGAGGCTATGAAATTGCATCTAATACATAAATATTTTAAGAACTTTAAACTCTTTCAAATGAATGACAAGAATACTTTCTTGAATGAGTTTTATTGATTTAAATGTTTTTGTGGAGAAAATCTCAAATTTTGACAATCTAAATTATTCATATCACATATATTAGTTCAAAAGAATTATATGGATTGAAACAAAAAACAAAAGAATGAGTTCCTTCTAGGTTTAACATGGTTTTACAACTAGCATCATAGATATCACTCTTTAATCAAGAACAGACGAGATGATATGATCATTTTACAAATTTACATGTTTTGGGCTCCGAAATTCACGTCTATCTATACTAGGAGAGTTATGTGCCCTGAGATCAATTTTCAAAAAGCATATTAGATTGCAAATAAGACACTACCCAGAAGATTTCACCATTTTGCGAGAATTTTATAAACTTTTTTCAAGTTTCTCATAAGTACGAATTAAATTTTTCTTCTTGTGATGAGAGAGAACATAAGATTTAAGCTAATCAAGAGATGCTAAATATTTAGTTTATAGTAGCAGCTATTTCAATTTTGGGTTTTGAAAAGTTTATCGCCTTAAACTGAAAGTATATAATGAGGAGAATGATGAAAAATCTGATCAAGATCCTATGATTTCATTATCCTGTATTATTGTGGACCTTAATGAGCTAAGTTGGCAAGCATAATCAACTCAACCTATCCAAAAGATATTTGTTAATAACAATGGATTACATCATCCAAGATAATATTTAACTAATAGAGGGCAAACTACTCTTTAAAATATACTCAATGATTCACCACTCAAGGGTTAAGCTATTGGAAAACTTATGGACTCTAAGCAAGTCTATAATTTAATTGTGCATTTTTTATGTCAAATAACACAATCAAATGGCTATAATTATAATCGCTCCTTCATGGTACCATTTAGCAACATGGTACCATTTAGCAACAAAATCACCCAGTCAGAAGACACATGTCATGCCCTTAATAGCATAACATTTTTGAGAATTATCATAGTAATACACTTATTATAACATTGACTCTTTATGAGCTTAAGTTATCTAAAATTTGTCAAGCTAAAAAAACTATTACAAATGGTGGATGAATTGTTACTTTAAGGTTGCGGCAATCAGTTTTGCTTGAATACTTTTATATTTCACATCATTTAATATTTTTGTAAGAATTTGGGCCCAAAATAGTGATTTTTTTTCTTTGAGGGCATTTTGATAAATAAGATTCTCTCAAGTTGTTTATTTGTCTTTTTACACTCAATGGAACTAATTCTTAAATTGCAGACATATTTTTAAAACTATAAATGAAGATGGTTATTGTGAACTTAAGAGAAAAGTACGAACGTTAGATCCTAATTTTTTATTGTTGTTTATTTTTCTTTTTAAACTTAATGTTATATGCTTTTAATGTTACATTATAATATGTATGTTTTCTTCTTTCATCCAATTTGCATCTCTTTTTGATGTTGTCAAGAGGGAGAGAGTAATTAACTTTAGCTGATTTTAATTGTTTTCATATTCATATATTCAAGGTGAGATTCCTTATATAAGTTATGGTACTAAATTATAACATAGTTGAGGGACCAATATCATTTTGCACAACCATCCTAATCATTAGCCAGCATAGCCTATCATCATCAAAACGGGAGACTTTTAACCCCATGTACCAATGATGTGTGAGTTTATTTTTATGATAACAATCACATGATTGCTAGTTCTAATCATTCATCTTGAGTGATTTCAAGATTAGGTGTTTGTTTGCAAAAAGGTCATTAGAATTGATCAAGAATAGCTCATTAAAATCCTAGCTAGTCTTTAGAGTCGGTAAGTTCTTGATTACAAAATGATGTCTCAACCTCAAGCTCTAATCGACTAATTTTGTAGGCACGA
Source organism: Dendrobium nobile (assembly GCA_022539455.1). Taxonomy (NCBI): domain Eukaryota; kingdom Viridiplantae; phylum Streptophyta; class Magnoliopsida; order Asparagales; family Orchidaceae; genus Dendrobium; species Dendrobium nobile. The sequence goes on along the minus strand of CM039721.1, from coordinate 13,479,504 downwards.
ATTAAAATGTCATTTAAAATAACTACATACTTTTTAAATATAATTAAAATTAATTGTTAAATCTATAAGTGCTTTCGAGCATGTTAAAAAATTTAGTGAAATTTTAGGAGTCAATTCAATCAATAGATTTTATAACTTTTAATAATTAAAATTGTATTTATTTTATTACAGTAAAATTAGTTTTTAAATTAGGTTCATTAATCATCTAGTTTTGTAGATTTGAGATCATAATAGAATGCGTACACTTCATAATTAGATTTGATCAAATAATTAAAGATTTAAAGTTTTAATTAATATTCGATATACATAAAAGTATATATCTTCCTTGCAGTTTTTTGCTTGACTATTCACGCACATAATTCTAAATGGCTACATACCTTTATATTATATAGCAATATATCAAACTATATATGCTCCTTGCACATATTTTTAGTTGATGATTCATGCATAAAATTCCAAAATATTCCAAAATACTACATGGTTTTTGTTTCAAACAGCTCTTCAATCGAATTTGTATTCCAAACGATTATATGATTTTAATTAAAAACATCACTTTTAACTCAATTGTATTCTATTTCGTGCCAACAACCTCATGTCAAAAGTTCAAAATATTTACATATTTTCTTCCTCTTTATAGAAAGTTCATCACTGTTACTATCTATCATTATATGGTTTTTTTTTTTAATTTAAAACATGGTTTTTAGCTTAATTTATTTCTCATGTCAAAAGTTTGGAATATATCTATCATTTCCACCTCTTTATATAAAGTTCATCTTTATTATATATATATACCATTCTATGGTTTTTTTTTTAAATGTCCCTTCCAAATCAAAGTAATGTCTCTTTCACCGCTTGGAATTGAAATTTATTTCTAATGGCTATATAAGTTGGCTATTAAGCATTGAGCCACTTTTTTTTTAATATTTTTATGGATATTGAAGCATATGGATGGAGAAAGAATGGTAGAAGAATAAGCAAATAATGTTTTGGTGAAAAATCTCTCAATTTCTTTCTCAATTTTTTTTTTTTTTTCAAAACGGAACTTTCTTCTTGACAAATATTTGAGCACATCAAATCTTTTTCAAAGCTCTGAGCATAGTAACATCATTTGTAAGTGTTTAAGTAGTTCAACTATCATTAAGTCTGTAAAATCATTTTATTTTGTTTTTTTCTAATTTTCCTCAATCAACTTTTTTTAGATCAAATTGTTAGATTTTTTTTTTCTTTCAAAGCTTTAGAAATCTTTGGAAGCCAGTTTTAAAATTTTTAACATAGATTTTTTAGTAGCGCTTGCATGTCATGAAAGAGTATAGGCTTTAGCATATCAGCCGCAGGAAGAAGCGAATCTCGAGGTAGCACAATGAGCACAGTGAAATTCAAGACGGTAGAGGTCTAGGCGAGGATGTAAGCAGATTGGAGGCCGAATAACATAAAGATTTTGTGTAATCTCTTGCTAGTTCTCAATTTAGTCCTGCAGTGGTTATCAATTTGCATCTACTTACTTTATTGTAAATTTAGTTTTCAATTCCACACTCCAAATTTTCTCAAGTCTAAATAATTTTTAGAAAAGCACCAATTATGCAATCCCTTAAATTATTTGGTTATGCATATACTTAAGGAATTGTATTGATGTGCTTGATTGTTTATTATTATATTCTGGTGTGCATTTTGTGTCGTTGGTTGATGGAAAAAATTTGCAAATGATAAATGTGCGTTGCATACACTTGCGCTGTGCCTAGACTTCACTATAGCTTAGATATGGCTTTGCCACACACGGCCCTACCAATCAATTTATGTATTTACTCGTATTTGTTTTCGCATTAGCATACATACAAACAAAATTATGATAGCAACACAATATTAGGCCCTGCTGAAAACCTTTTCAAATCTAATAGGATTCAAGAGCTAATAACAAGAAGAGGCCCGTTATTGAAGTATAATCAAACCTGTTCAACTTTCGAAGCTACTTCTTCCACTTTTTTCTCTGCTTCCCATGTTTTGGACTCTGAAACATGAATATTGAAGTTATTCCTTCTAGACTCATCCAAAAGTTGTTGCACCTAAGCAATTATCACCAATGAAATAAATAAGTTGCATTTTCAAGCAATAGCAATGACTAGAAAAACAGCAGTGTGGGAGGAACCAGCAAGACCTCGTCATACATAACTTTAATCTTTTCATCAAAAACTGACGTCCCACCATATGAGATCTGCAAAAAGAATTTTACTAATTGAATAAGAAAGGAAATCATAGGTTAATGCCTCATAAAAATAAGCCAAATGCTCTACCCCCTTGAAGGGAAAAACCGAAACAAAAAATAATTCAAGAAATAAATAAGCTTGTTGAGCAATCAAAACTATGAGCTTAATTTTCCACAATAGAACTATGAACTAAAAGTTGCCACATATATGCTTTTTTTGGAATAACCGCAGAGCATTCCCTAGGAAATTTGGTATGAATGCTGACACAAGAAAAAGTTTAAATAAGAATTTGTGCTTAAAGTTTCAACGTTTAAAAAAAGATTCAAAGTGTCATCTTCTTGAAGTCTACTTGAGTGTTGTATACTCACAGATGCCTTCACAAGTGCCTAGCAAGTAGTCAACAAGTTGCGATGAAGGAACTCACATCTACTGGGACCCACAAGTGAACTCACCCAATAATTAGTTGTGCTACTCATCTTAGACTTGTATGAGAACTTGCCCAAATGATTAATAGGCATACTCGCCCGGGCATATAGAAGGAGGTCATCCCTCAAAGAAGGCAATCGAGATTCCTTGCAAATCAAGAAACTCATCACTCATCGCACGAGAAGTCAACAACCAGAGGCACTAACTCTCATCAGTGAGAATCCTCACTCATGCTCGTCAAAGCTCAACTACAAGAAAGCACCTACTCTTGAGGCCCTCAACTTGACTTGCAAAGACCATCCAACCTAGAGTTTTCCCTTTCTGCAATGAAAAATCGCTCGCATCCCTCTTCTAAGATGATTTGAGAGCCCAAAACAGATCGTCGGCAACCCCAAAAAAGCGTTCCAATCACAGGTCCCCTCAGCTCGACGACACTCGTCGATGGACTCGTCCAAGCATACTCACTTAAATCTACTCGACACTATTAAACTCGACCTAGTGACAGATCATTAAAAGCCATTCAGTGTTATCCCCTTCAGCCAATTAGGAAGCATTCTATACTGACAGTCACTTAACCAATATATTTTTTATTCTTTCGGATCTAGCATTTCTATAACCTTTGGATCCCTATAATAAATAGTGAAAATGAATATTTTGGATCTTTTAACTTATTGAGATTTTGAGCATCTTAAGCATTTCTCTATATGTTTTCTCCACTAGCATATTGATTTCTCTCCATTCCCACACAAGTTCCAAGTCGCCCATTACAAAGTTCACCTTCTCGTAAGGTCAAGTGTCATCCAGAAATGGATTTGGATCCAACATACTACAAAGTGTGATGAGCATAGATTAATGCCAGTGATGAGAACAGGCCCACTAGAAAAGCCGAGTAACTCTGAACTATCACTGAACATGGATGGAGAACCCCGACTACACCACTCATGGAGACCTGATGAAAATGGAAGAGGGACTAAACAAGATGATTCAAGATTCCCCATGAGGGCTATCCAAGTGTGTTTAGAGGGAGAATACCCCTGAGGTTTCTCATGACTTGATAGCTTGTCGTAGGAAGCCAAAAAGGAGAGTGATGACATCAACCCCCATCCCTAAACCCACTCGTATGCCAACGAGTGATGAAGAGTACAACTCGCTAGCCAAGTGAATCAAAAGAGCTAAACCTGAACTTACCAATGCTTTCTCAAAAGAGTTCGCAGAGGCTAGATCGCCTCCCAGGTTCAAGGTGCCTCACTTAGAGTCTTATACGGGAAAGATTGATCGAGTAAATACATTGCCACTTTTGAATTGATTACTTCCCTCCTAAATATTAACGATGCTCTTAAGTGTTACTTGTTTCAAGACATTTAAGGAGTCAGTACAAAGGTGGTTCACTCGCATATTAATAGGAGTTATCACTTCTTTCTCGGAGTTTAGAAGAAAACTATTTAACAATGCTTAAAAGCTCAGAACAGCCTGCAAGCTTTCTTGAAGATGAGATAGGAGCCAGAAGAATTGCTAAGGAACATCATAATGAGGTTTCAAAGAGAGATGCTTGAAGTTAAGGATCTACAACCTGCAGTCGCCCAGGCTGCCTAACCCAAAGACTAAGAGAGAGTCCTTTCTGCTATGCACTCGGTTTGCAACAGCCAAGAACACTTGCTAAGCTAATTTGAGTTGACCAACAGTAATGTTTGCACTAAAGAGTGCAAAAAAGTGCCAAGTCCAACACAACCACTCACCCATATGAACTCGCCCATAAGAGAGATCAATAATCAAGGTGAGATAGCGAAAGGGCTCGTTCCATAAAAAGGAGGGACAAATAACTCAATCCACCATGAGACCGGTGCCACCTAGAGTACCATGGAGTTCCCCAGCAACCTAAGTCGTTGAGGATTGCAAGACCACCTATGCCAAGAGTGGAGGAGCCCCTTTGCGCCACTTGCCTCTATCATGGAGAAGTCAAGCAGCATCCCCAAACTTAGCCTACTTGTACTCCAATAAGAGCGTATATGATCGAGCTAATTGAGGTCATTCATAACAAAGAGTCAATAAAGGCCCAACGCCTATGAAGGTGAATGCACACACTAGAAACACTCCAAGATATTGTGTTTTCCATAATGATCATGGCCACGATACACCAACTTTGAAAATTGGCATAAGAACTCATCAAAGCAAGAAAATTTAAGAAGTTCGTGCTTGACCCTAGTTAGCACTGAGGGAAACCTTCTATGGAAAACAACGAGTGTGAACTTATCCCAGCTTGCTTAATCCATATCCAGGAGTAGTGCATTCCTTCGTGGGTAGAGAACTGGTCAACTCGTCAGCGACTGCAAAGAAGAAGAGATTCAGAAAAGTGAACGTGATGACCACCTAGCAAGCTCTTATAGGAGAAAAATCCCACAACATCACTATCATCGTTACAACCTTGATCACCAACTATTAGATAGGCAGCATTCTAATAGACACAAAGAGTTATGCCAATATGCTTTCTCAAATCTATGCTAGAAAAAATAAATCTCCTTGCTTCCCAACTTAATTCCACTATAGGTCCCCTTTATGGCTTCCTGAGGGAGCGTAGAGAGATGGAGGGACTACTCATCCAGCCCATCACCTAGAGTGTAGATGACAACCAAAATACTACCATGTTTGATTTTATCATAGAGGATGCCTCAGTCACCTACAATGCCATCTTTGGCATACCCCTGTTGAATACTTTCAAAACCATGGTGTCGACTTACAAAAGAAGCAACTTAGTCGTGTATTTGCTACCTGAGGGCATTAGGGAAAGTGGCGATTCCCACAAAAGAAATACTACACCTAGACATGGAGCATGATCTAGATTTGGAGACCATGGACATAGTTGAAGAAGCACCTACAATGGAAGGCGAGTCAGGTAGAACCCTTAGAATAAGTGTCAAGTTCAATGAAGAGCATATATGCGAGCTCATTCAAGTTCTCAAGGACAACCTCTCGCTTGGACAGTTACAGAAACTCAGGCATCAGTGAAGAAGTAATCTGCTATAAATTGAATGTTAGTAGGGATGCCAGGCAAGAAAAAAATAGAAAAAAAAAAAAGAAAAATTGCAGCCATACTCACCAAGCCAATAAACCGGGAGGTGCAAAAACTGATAGAAGACTTTATTAGAGAGGTTCAATACCAAGACTAGATCTCAAATATGGTTATGGTGCAGAAGGTAATAGGAAAGTAGAGAATACGTGTTGACTTCATTAACTTGAACTCAATATGCCCAAAGAATGGTTACCCGCTACCCAAGATTGATGCCTTGGTTGATTCAACAATGGGGTATTTGATGATGAGATTTTTTAAACTTTCTCAAAATATTACCAAATAAGGATGCACTTAGGTGACTATAAAAAAATTGTCTTCATCACTGTAGAAATCCTATATTACTACAAGTTCAAGACCTTTAGTTTGAAGAATACAAGGGTGACCTACTAAACAATGATGAATAGGACTTCCAAGACCAGAAGGGGAGGAATATATAAGTGTATATAAATTATTTGCTGGCGAAGACAAATCGCCCAACTAGCACATAGAAGACCTGAAGGAAATATTTACTACCCTCAAGAGGTACAACCTGAGACTTCATCATTTAAAGTGCGTCTTTTTATGTAGAGTTGGGCAAGTTCCTAGGCTTCCTACTCATCCTAGAGGAAATCAAGGTGAACTGCAGAGGGGGCAACTGCCCCCCCCCCCCCTGAAAAAAAAAAATTATTTACATGAGATGGGCATTTATGTCATTTGCCCCCCCTAGAACTCTTATTTTGCCCCTTGTTGCCCTAGTTGCATGGAATAACACAAGCTCACACAGCCGCTATTCCTCTCCCGATCTCCATGCTGTACCCCGTCCTCGACGTTAGCCTTCGGAAGGTCGTCCACAGTCGCAGTGTCCATCGTCGGCGTCACGTCTCTCTTCAGCTGCTCCGGCGAGTTTTATATTTATTTTCCATTGATCTATTTTTTTGCTCTCTTTTCAGTTTTTCTGTACAAGGCGGTAGTTTCAGTTTTTTTTTTTTTTTTTTAAAGCTATAACCTAATCATTAAAGATATGTATGCAGGAGCTATTACTTGTGTTCAAACACAAGGTGGTTTGACCAAGTATTTTCCTATTTCGGTTGGGTTACATCAAGGATCAGCCTTAAGCCCATATCTTTTTGCTTTAGTCATGGATGCTCTCACTAGACATTTGCAAGAGGATGTACCTTGGTGTATGCTTTTTGCTGATGATATTCTTCTTGTTGATAAAACTAGAGAGGGAGTTGAAAGTAAACTTGAATTATGGAGGTCAACATTAGAGACTAAAGGTTTTCGTTTGAGTAGATCTAAAACGGAATATATGGAGTGTAATTTTAGTAGCAATAGACCAAGTGTGGGGTTTGTAACTTTGGGCAATCAAGTAGTTAATAAGAGTACACGTTTTAGATATTTTGGATCTATTGTTCAGAGTGATGGTGAAATAGATGGGGATATTCTCAGCAGAATTCAAGTTGGATGGTTGAAGTGGAGGAATGCATCGAGCTTGTTGTGTGATAGAAAAGTACCCCTCAAACTTAAGGAAAAATTCTATAAGATGGTAGTGAGGCCTGCAATGCTTTATGGTGCTGAATGTTGGCCATTAAAAGAGAAGAATAATAATAAGTTAAGTATGGCAGAGATGAGGATGCTTAGGTGGATGAGTGGCTTTACCCTTAGAGATAGGATACGAAATGAGCATATACGTGAAAAGGTTGGAGTAGCTCCAGTAGAAGATAAGATTAGAGAGAGTCGCCTTAGATGGTTTGGTCACATAAAACGGCAGCCTTCCAATGACCCGGTTAGGAGAGTAGAGGTATTAGATTTGACTTATATTAAGAAAGGTAGAGGCATACCTAAAAAGACTTGGGTAGAAAATTTTAGGAATGACCTTTCTTTATTAGATTTAAACGAGAATTTGACCTTTAATAGGACACAATGGAGAAAAAGGATTCATGTAGCCGACCCCACATAGTGGGATAAAGGCTTGATGTTGTTGTTGTTAAGCTATAACCTGCCTTTGTTATTTGGATTTCAGAGATCAGTTTTGAGAGTTTCAGAATTATTTAGTTTGGCAAATTGAGAAAAGGAAACGTGACGGTGAGTTTCCGCCTTATTCCGTTTGGAAAAATCAGTTAAAACTTCCATCATTGTTGCTTGAAATCTGAATAAACTACACTTTCAATCCACGGTATAGGATTCAGGAAATTATTTTATGAATGAAGCATTCAAGCATATAGTGGTAATTTTTTTATTTATTTGCAGTTAGCTGATAGAGATCAAATCCCGCAGAGGTCCCATTTCGCTTCCGTCGCAGGCCCGCAGTACACCTTCAAGTCCTAGCTACGGTACGCCCTTGTACCATCCCTTATCCTATTCTCTTCTTGTCTTTCACCTGCTTATGCTTTTAGGGTTCTTTCTTCTGGTCGATCAAAAAGCTGAATTTCTATAACTCCTTTGAACTAGTTAATTTCCTTTTAGATATCATATATAGTTAATTAGTTATTATAAACAGATTCAGAATTTCAACGAGTTTTGGCAAGCATAAGCTGGCTTTCGAATGGGACCATGAGTTAATTTAATTTATTTTTAACCTCCATAGTGTTGCTATGCCAATAAGAGATCAGCTCAAAAGCATCAACATTGTTCTTGAAAAAAATAAAAGCGATTGCTTAAAAAACTAGATTTCTTGAAGAAATTGGCTTCAATAATGTATGCTATTGATGTGTTGCTCAATAAAATTTTGAGAATTTTTTGGACGAGACTTGCCATGCTTGAAGCATTTCCATTGCACTTGTCTTAAGAGGTTTCCATCACGGGATGATCCTGGACTTATATTATATATTCAAATTACTGATTTCCTTATCATTCATTTTTATAATAATGTATACTTAATTAATTAATTTTTCAATTTGATCCTGAATACATTTATATGACTTAATAGATGGAACGCTATTTAAAGAGGAAAGAACGTGTAGAGGTTGACTTAAATGATCTCCCGGCTGATCCCGGCTCCGACCTTCAATATGGAATTATGATATGAATGATAGGGACAAAATTCGATAAACTTATCTTTTAAAAGGACCCCATCAACCGAGAAGTCATCAATTCCCCCAAACATTAATAGGGAATAGTGCTCGCCGGTTTAACCCTAAATGGTTTGAAGAATATGCTGATTGGTTAGAGTACATCGTACAAAAAAGATGCTATTTTTTGCCTTTACTGCTATCTATTCAAGCCCCAAGAACAAATTAGGAAGGGCCAAGCTGGTGGAGACTCATTTATTGGGGAAGGATTCAGAAATTGGAAGAAGAAAGAAAAACTACTTATTCATGTTGGAGAGCATAGTAGTGAGCATAACAAGGCAAGACAAAAATGTGAAGATTTGTTGAAGAGTCACGAACACAAACTCCCAGTATTATGGTTAAGCAAAGAGGAAAAGAACAAAAAAGATTATAGGATCATGTTAACTGCTGCAGTAGATTGTGTTCGATTTTTATTACATTAAGGATTATCATTTCGTGGGCATGATGAGTCATCCGGATCAACGAATCGAGGGAATTATTTAGAGCTTCTTGATTTCCTTGCAAATCATAATGATGAAATTAAGAAAGTTTTAATTAATTAGCTTGAAAAAAATGTATGCGTCAGTAATTGAAGTTCTTGAAATTATCAAAGAAGATGAGGTACATGATCAACAAGTTGTTGAAGCTGGTGTTCTAATAGATGTCATGGAATCTTTTGATTTTATCCTTGCTCTGCATTTAATGATTGATATTTTAGGTGTCACCAATGAGTTATCACAGGCCTTGCAGAGAAAAGATCAGGATATAGTGAATGCAATGAAGTTAGTACAAACCTCTAAACAACAATTACAAATGATGAGGGATAATGGATGGAATTCCTTATTGGAAGAAGTATCTCGTTTTTGTAATGTTTTTGAAGTTGATGTTCCTATTATGAGTTCTACATTCAAAGCCCGTCGACGATCAACACGCAGAAATGATGATGTTTCAAATTTACATCATTATTGTGTGGAATTCTTTTACACAATTATTGATATGCAACTTCAAAAGCTGAATAATAGATTCTCTGAAACTAGTACTGAATTGCTTCTTTGCATACATGTCTAAATCCAAGTGACTCATTCTCTGCTTATAATAAAGAGAAGTTAATTCGGCTAGCAGAATTATATTAAGCTGATTTTTCTATAGTTGAACTTGTGGCTTTAGAGCACCAGCTATCGACATATATTCTTGATATGCGTACAAGCGAGGAGTTCTCATCTTTGGAGAGCATTGCTGATCTTGCAAAACAATTTGTTAAGCTTAAAAAAAATATTGTGTACCCCTTAGTTCACCGGCTTCTTGTTTTAGCATTAACTCTACCCGTTGCCACTGCTACAGTGGAGAGAGCATTTTCAGCAATGAAAATTGTTAAACATAGATTACGCAGTAAAATGGGTGATGATTGGCTCAACGACTGTCTACTGCCATATATTGAGAAAGAAGTATTTGATTTGGTTCCAAATGAAGTTGTAATGCAACATTATCAGAAGATGCAAAATAGAATACAAAGCTTGTAATTTTTATTGCAATATAATATCTGATTTGAATTTTGTTATAAATATATTTTTTATCTTTTTATAATTTTGCCCCCCCCCCTAAGAATTAAGGCTGGTTCCGCCCCTAGCAGGGAGTGAACATGGGCATGGTTTTGAAGAGCCTAACAGAAATCAACAATACATAAGCTATCAAAATATAAGTTCAAAGTAATGAATAATCAAACAAAGTAAGAGACCTTGCTTGTCTCTGGATTGGAGACAACTCAATTAGTTACATGTTCTAACTCACAATTAATGTTAAATCAAATAAATGGTCAAGACAAAGTGAGGGAAGAAATGCAATTAAAATATATCTTCAACGAGAAGATAGAAATCAGCAGCAACAACAACAAAATCAAGCATTTATCCCACTATATGGGGTCGGCTACATAAATCATATTTCTCCACCTATTAAGAGTCAAATTCTCATTTAAATTTAATAAAGAAAAGTCATAAGGCAAGGGATACTTCTGGCCACCTTCGAGAAATAATGCTGAGCAATTCTCAAGAAGGTGCCCTCAATATCAGAATTTTACCCTATACAATTGCAACCCGCTCACAAGCTGCAGCCCATAAATAGATCATGGCCATTTGCAGTGTGATCATTCTCACATTCACTAAGCAAAGTACGTTTATATTGGACTAAGTAGATTATTTCACTAACTGGATTGAAACCAAAGCACTCGCTAAGACAACCTCCACTATCATCAAAAGTTTTGTATGGACTAATACAATTTGTAGATATGGTGTGCATGTCACCATCATCAAAGACAATGGACCTCAATTTATTGATAAGAATTTAAAGGGCTTTTACCAGTCATAAGATATTTGTCTAAAGTTCTCCTCAATCCACCCATAAACAAATCGATTGATTGAAGTTGCCAATAAAAGGATCCTCAACCTCTTAAGGAATAAAGTTGAAGGAGCAAATGAGGCACTGCCCTCAATCTTGTCAGCACTAAGGACGACTCCCTCCTCAGCAACTGAGCATACACATTTCTCACTCTCACAGGATGTTGAATCATAGTTACTTGTTGAGCTCGAGTTACATAGCCAGCAAGAAATCGTCGTAGCTAATTATGAAGATAATGAACTCGGAAAGTGTGAAGAAATGAACCAAAAAGGACTGGAGAGAGCCGCTGACCTCTTGGAAGAACTCAGAGCACAAGCCGCTCTCAGATAAGAGGAAGTGAAGAAAAGAATGTCCAAGTACTACAACTCGCATGTCAATTAGAAAGCCTTTTAGCCGTGCGACCTTGTTCTCAAGAAAGCAAATGTTATTTCTCGTCAGTCTGTTCATGGCAAGTTGGCATCCACATTGGAAGGTCAATACATCATCAAGAAATAAGTTGACAGAGGAGCTTATCAGTTGCAAACACACTCAAGAAAAAACTTACTAAAGACATGGGACGCTGATGATTTGAATACATTCTACCTATAGGGAAGTTCACATAATTGCACATTTTATTCAAAATTTTTAAATGCAATAAAAACTATTTTCCCCTTTCCATTTCTTTTGCAATTTCTACATGAGCGAGTTCTAATATAAGTGTCAATAATTTAGAATTCACAACAAATTAATATAAGGCTAAGGGAACTCACCCCTACAAAAAAGTAACACTCAAGGAACTCGCATATCACTGTGGCTAAAATAAGGGAACTCGCATAAGTGAGTTAAGTAATGAATCCAAGGGATGAGCTCATACTTGCCAAGTTATTGAGCAACTCGACCATAATTTTGAGTGAGTGCCAAATAGGTTGAATAAAACCCACTAACCTTAGTCACTTGATTTTGCGATAACAGGAGATGATCAATTGAGGTGAGAGCAAGCCGAGTTCTCATCGCTCAAGCAATATTGCCTCCTTATTCCATGTCAGTCACTTTGGTGAGTTGTGTTTAAATTCCATAATTATTTCCACAAACTAGCTCGTATTTAAAAAAAGAGGTGACAAGAATAAAATGAGAAAAGAGAGAGGGAAACCGGTCCAACCACCAAATAAAGTTCTTAATACTGCCCAAAAATAAGAATAATTAACTGGCTCCATCAATTAATGATCAATAGGTGCTACTTGTCTAGGACTTATAGAAGAACTTGTCTCAATAATCAACAGGCGATTTTCTCTTAGGCTTATAGAAGGAGGTCGTCCCTCATAGGAGGTGCACAGGATTCCTCACAAATCAAGCGACTCATCATTTGCCACACAAGAAGTCAACCACCAGAGTCACTCGCTATCATCCATAGCAAGTATCCTCGTTCATGCTAGCCAAAGCTTAATTACATCAACGTGCCTAATCTTGGGGACCACAACTCGACCTGCCATGACTGTCCAACCTTGAGCTCTTCCTTTCCGCAATAAGAACTCACTTGTCTTCCTCTTCTAAGGTGATCCCAGGCCCAAGCACATGATGCCAATAACCCCAGAAAATTTACCAATCACAGGCTGCCTCAACTCGGCACTTGTTGATGGACTCTTCCACACGTACTCAACTAATCCTACTCAACACTACTAAACTCACCTCAAAGGCATATCATTAAAAGCCATTCAATGCCATCCCTTTCAACCAGTCAGGAGGTAACACATAGGGGAGAATAAACTGAGAGTCATTTAGTTAATGTATATTTTATTCTTTCAGATGTAGCCTTTCATATAGCTCTTAGACCCCTATGAATAAATGGTGAAAAATGAGTATTGTGTATCTTTTAACTCATTTGAGATTTTGAGCCCCATGAAAACTTCTCCGCGAATATTTTATAAAATATTAAGTTCTCTCCATTCTCACATGGGTTCCAAGTCACCCCTCATAAAATTCGTCTACTATTAAAGTCGAGTGTCAACCACAAACAGATTTGGATCCAACAAATATAATTGGCGAAACACTTTCTTCTCTTAATCTCTTGCAGTTGGCTATGTTTTTCTCATCTTATGGTATTACAAGTATTGCTAAAGATCAAGATCTCAATAACAATATTTAACCACTAAGAACTCTCCTCCCAATAACTCACGAAAAATACTCTACTCTACATCTATATATCATGAATTATGAAGTTTGAAATCATATCAAGGATGCTGATTGAATTAAACTATCCATCATATAAGTAAAATTAGGATTGACTAAGCATGAATTATTGTATGCAAGTAGTTGTTTAGTTTAAGTTTAAGACAAACTCAATCAAGCCATTATAAACCATTTCATCGTCAATTCTATTCAAAACAGTTCCAACTGTTTCCTAGTAAAAAAACTAACTCGGAAAACTCAAGTACAAACAACCAGAATGTAAGATCTTGGCAAGGTCGGTGAGTGCAAGGAGTAAAAGTAGCATTTTCTGCAAATCAAGTTCGTAAATACTTCTGTAGTGATCCATAAAAATATTCATGCAAAAGTTTGGGACATTTTCCCGCTATCTTTATCTTTGCATCGCAGTTAATGAGATAAAATTAGGGTTTGGCCAATAATTCACATATAGAACAAAAGTCAACGATGAAGTACATTTTCTAATAACTAATTGCTCCTGCAAGAAGAAATGCGCTAAGGAACTAAATTTATGTAATATATGAAAACCGCACCTTAACATCATTCAATGTTTTCTGCAGAAATTCAATCTTCTCATCCATCTCCTCAATCAACTTTTTGCTCTGTTCAATTTCAAGAATTCTTGAATTTAAGAGCATATTTTTTTCCTCCAAAAGGACCTCTGCATCAAGAAATAGCTAGCATTCCGACATCAGAATCCCTCAATTCACATCAAACTAAACAGAACACATTGAAATCCAATTTAAAACTCAAAGCTTTCTCTCCCTCACCAAAATCATATCATGCCGAAAATGATATGAGAAATAGACGGATAAATTACCCAATTTGGTGACCTGTGCCTTCATCTCGTTCAACTCTGAGATCGGTTGCTTCGACGGGGAAGGATCGAGTTCGGAGAGGGCAAGGATCGTCGAAAGAGAGATGAGAAAAGCGGAAATGATTGCTGGTCGGAAGTATCGAGCTTCCCGCCCATCGGTACGCCGGGGGTAGCCATAGATTAAAGAGAGAAGGTTGAGGGGAAGCAAGAAAACGCCGAGTAGGATCAACGACTGATCGATTGAAGAAGGTAAAGCCATTTCTCCGTGTTTAGACGGACGCCCACATTACATTGCCTGACGGTTGTTAGGAATCGCGATGAAATTGTTCGGTCGGGTCGTGCCGAACCGCGGTCTACTGCAAATGAACCGAACCGAGCCTAGCTACAGCATTTTCAAGTTTGAGCTCATTTGTGAGAAGCAGGTTCAAGCTTGATTCGAAGCTTGTCGAGCTTCTTCCAACGCTGCTCGAGCTCGTTCAAAAACTAATTGTTCGAGTCCTGTTTGTGAACAGATTTGAGCTCGACCAACTGAGCTCTAACCGAGCGGATTGTGAGTCAAATTGCCGGAAGACGCAATCGAGCGGACTATTCACAACCACGTGCCTGCCTACGGAGTCAACCCACCATGCTATGAAACCATGTCAAGATGCCTTATTATATAGAGCAAAATCTTTTCTTCTTTCACGGGGTGGACCTAACCAGCTTCTTTGTTTTTTTCCTTCTGAGTGGAAGACTAGGCGGGAAGGGATAACATAGGCGGGAAGGGATAACATAGGCGGGATAGTGAAGCGGGAGAAAAGTAGTATATAATATACTTTTATTTAGCATATATATATATATATAATACGTCATCATGAAAATATCTTGATCGTGCACGAATCTCGAGGCAAAAATCAAGTCGAAAACTTCAAAAATTAAATCTGGGAGCAACTAAACTTTGATTTCAGCAAACTTACAATCAAACTGAGAGTCTCAGAAATACGAACCCAACGACATCAAATTCAACTCGATCCGAGCCCAAATGAGCCAAAATCAAGCACCCGAAGTGTTGTTGGAAAGCTCGTACCACAATTTGAGTTACCAAACGGTCTCCGATTTTAATGAACTTATAGTTGAATCGAACGGCTTGACGAGAAAAATCCAACGAGCCCAAGATCGCCGGATTCCGACATCACTAAGGCCTTCAAATGTCTGAAAAACGGTGTTTAATCAAGGGATTCAATATCAGCCGTCCATTCGACAACTCCCTATTCGCCCCTGATCTCACACCTATTTACGAGCTATTCCACTCCAGAAAAACTATAAATAGAGCCCTCATTCTTCATAAGGGGGACCGAAGCAAGAAAGAGAAAAGAAGAAGAAGAAATGAAGGAGGAGAATCAGCTCCTCCTCGACCACTACCGGAGTTCTTTCCGGCGCCTGAATACGCCGGAATTCTGCCGGATATTCGGGAGAACGCCGGGATTTTGTAGAACTTTGTAACTTTGTTAGAAACTGATTGCAAACTGATCGTCTTGACTTATGAGACAAATCAGTCTTTGTACTTCAAACAAACACTAGTGGAATTATTTCAACTAGGCGTGGCCCCGTGGTTTTTTCCCTCTTCCTGGTTTTCCACGTAAAAATCATGGTGTTCATTTTCTTTTCTGTTTGTGTGCTGAATATTCGTACAACGCTCAGACGCGAATTTATGAACTCTACCGCCACGTATATTTCAGCGCGCAACAGTTTGGCGTCGTATGTGGGAACATGGTTCCCGACTGGGGGGCAATTTTTGCTCCAATCTCAAAAGATCGCTCTTATCAACTTCTTAACATCAATCATTGTTGCATCAGATGCGGACTGGGGGGCAACTTTGACCCCAATTCTGGTCAAAAAGATCCCTCCAATACTTCCAACATGAAGAAGATATGTCAGGAAAGTCTCAACAAATGTAAAGATAGTTCTGACCAATAATAAGCTTCACACAGTCCCCTACTGGACTTTTACTACTTGGGCAAGGTCTTGATCTTGACCTCAAAGAGGCAGTAACGGTCTAAAGATAGACCCTTCCTTTTTCTATCTTTGATTCGGGATACATGCGACATTCGCCCCTCCCAATTAAAGCAAAATCAATCCCAGAGGGATTCGATTAGACCTCTTCCCTACAGATTAACATCATTGAGCAAAGGCTCTAACATACAACCTCGGATAGGTCTTACATCCTTGGTGGATTCTCTCGACCTCTTCCACACAGGTTAACGTCATCGAGCATGACTCTGACATACAACCTCGGATAGGTCTTACATCCTTGGTGGATTCTCTTGACCTCTTCCACACATGTTAACGTCATCGAGCAGGGCTCTGACATACAACCTCGGATGGGTCTTACATCCTTGGTGGATTCTCTCGACCTCTTCCATACAGGTTAACGTCGTCGAGCAAAGACTCCGACATACAACCTCGAATATGTCTCACATCATTAATGGGTTCTCATAACCACTTTTATAGAGGTCAGCATCATCGAGCAATATTCTGAGTAAACAAAATTTTCTCTATAAATATTTCATAAAAACAAGTGGTTGATATGATCATCACTCACATAAAGACCTTAGCAGTCTAATAGTGCTTTTAGCAGTTTAATAGTGCCTCCAAAAATATGGGGGGCAAGATATCAAAGCATATCTCAAAGATGTATAAAAATTTCAATTTTCTCTAAGGGACAAGCTCTCAACTTCATATAAAATATCACTGGAGTTATATTGCAAAATTATACATCAAGTTCAAGTAGACATTTATTCTCAAGTTGAAATCTAAAGTACAATGGCGTCACTCGTACAAGCTACTATCATTGAATAACAAACAACTTCAAAATAGCCAAATATCCTTAGTGGATTTGAAAGGCTTCTTCTCTATTGCACACAAGCATCTCATACAACTTCTTCTTCACAGAAACATTACAATTTGGTCTTCATCAGGTCTCAACTCAGTTAACACTATACATCTGTCGCTAGAATATCGGCATAACACACTGCTCCGGCCCCTTGAATAAGGGATATCTGATGTCAGCAAACTTCCGTATGGATGCTTATTATCTTTGCAAAATGCAACTAGACCACCGTCATCATTGGCTCTTTGCCTGATGTTCATCGTCGGTCTTTTACTTCGTATAAGCCATCATCGACTTCTCGCTCGACTGCTACTTGCAACGCACCCTCGAACTCTCTCTTTTGGCTCTACACTCGATCATTGACTGCTAATGGGTTTCAACTCGATCGTCCATCGCTGACAAACTTTCGCTCAAATGGCGTTGAAAGTCGCCCCGTCAACTCATTACTTCTGGTTCTTCTTCAGGACACTATCACTGCAAGATATTCTCAAATCACCCTCGCATACAAGCAGTAATTGATCTTTGTCTGTCACGGGTTATCTATTTAGAAGATAGCCTCTCATCGCGACTTATTCTACATAAGAGAGGGGCACTGAAGCTTGATAGGGGAATGCCACCTATCTCCGACAGTGGAATGCCTCCAATGCAAGAAGAAGGGCGCAAGCGAAGAATAAGGAGGAAAAAGTTTAACTTCTACATAAGGAGAGAGACCCTGAATTGGGTAGGGGATGCCACCTACCAAAATAGGGGAATGTCTCAACAATAAGAAGTCAAAACGAGGGAGAAAGAAGAGGAAAAGAGAAATCCCCAAACTTCTGCGCGAGAAGAGGGGTGCTGAATTGAGTAGGAAAAGTTTCCCACTCAAAAGCGGCGGAAAGTCTCAACTGTCAGAAAGTCAGATAAGGAAAAGAAGAGGAGAAGAAATCCCTTAACTTCTGCACAAGAGGAGGGGCGCTAAGTCGAGCAGGGAAAATTTTTCACTCAAAAACAGCAGAAAACCTCAACTGTCAGAAAGCCAGAGGGGGAAAGAAGAGGAAAAGAAATCCCCTAATTTCTGCACAAGAGGAGGGGCGCTAAGTCGAGCAGGAAAAATTTTCCACTCAAAAAACAGCGAAAAACCTCAACTGTCAGAAAGCAAGAGGGGGAAAGAAGAGGAGAAGAAATCCCCTAACTTCTGCACAAGAGGAGGGGCGCTAAGTCGAGCAGGGAAAATTTCCCACTCAAAAACAGTGGAAAGCCTCAATTGTCAGAGAGCCAGAGGGAAAAGAAAAGAAGAAGCAATTTTTCTAAAGGCCCTGGGGGTCTATTTATAGTTTTTTTTTTTGGAGAAGGGGGAAGTTTCTAGAGTTTATGAAATTTTCAAATTTTTTGAATTTTTTTGAATTTTTCTGAATTTTTTTGGGATTTTTTCAGAATTTTTTAGATTTTTTAAAAAACTAGGCCGGGCCCCACAAAAAAAAATTAAAAATGCAAACCGTCAGCCAAACCGCGAGCCTAGGGCGGGCGCGCCTATACGCGAGAAGTGCTCGCCGGTGCCGCCGGCGGCGGGTGACAGTCGGCCGGTTTTCCGGGCTCCTATTTTTGGCCCGAACGGACCAAATTTGATGTTTTTGGTGTCCCCGGACACGTTTTTTGATGTTCCGGACTCAATTTTGATACTTTCGGAGCTCAACGGGGCCTCTGTGAGCAATTTTGTCCAAATGTTCAACTTTAAGAACATAATTTTTTGCGATTCGGCCAATGCAAATTATCGACGCATATATTTTTGGATTCCTAGAGCTTCGACATCCGAAAATAGGGGGGCAACTGATACGTCATGATGAAATTATCTTGATTGGGCACGAATCTCGAGGCAAAAAGTCAAGCCGGAAACTTCAAAAATTAAATCCGGGAGCATCTGAACTCCAATTTCAGCAAACTTACAGTCAAACTGAGCGTCTCGGAAATACGAACCCAACGACATCAAATTTAACTCGATCCGACCCAAATGAGCCAAAATCAAGCACCCGAAGTGCTATTGGAAAGCTCGTACCACAATTTGAGTTACCAAATAGTCTCCGATTTTAACGAGCTTATAGTCGAATCGAACGGATCGACGATATGAATCCAACGAGCCCAAGGTCGCCGGATTCCGACATCCCTAAGGCCTTCAAATATCTGACAAATGGTGTATGATCAAGGGATTCAATATCAGCCGTCCATTCGACAACTCCCTGTTCACCCCTGATCTCACACCAATTTATGAGCTATGCCACTCCATAAAAACTATAAATAGAGCCCTAATTCTTCATAAGGGGGATCAGAGCAAGAAATAGAAGAGAAAAAGAAGATGAGGAGGAGAATCAGCTCCTCCTCGACCACCACCGGAGTTCTTTCCGCCGCCTAAATACGCCGGAATTCTGCTGGATATTTGGGAGAACTCCGGGATTTTGCATAACTTTGTAACTTTGTTATAAACTGATTGCAAACTGATCGTCTTGACTTGTGAGACAAATCAGTATTTATACTTCAAACAAACACTACTGGAATTATTTCAACTGGGCGTGGCCCCGTGGTTTTTTCCCTCTTCCGGGTTTTCCACGTAAAAATCATGGTGTTCATTTTCTTTTCTGTTTGTGTGCTGAATATTCGTACAACGCTCAGACGCGAATTTACAAACTCTACCTCCGCGTATATTTCAGCCTGCAAAAAAAAAAAAAAAAAAATATATATATATATATATATATATATATATATATATATATATATATATATATAATATTTCTAATTAGTTATTTTACTACAAATAAAAGTTAAAGATATGTCAAATAAATACTGTTAAAATTAAAAATATTAAATTAGTAAAAATAAATTACTTAATTAGTAAATTTAATGGTATTTATTTTTAAAATTCTAATTGAGCTTCTTAGTCGAGCTCTAATCGAGCTTGTTCACGAGTTTAAACGATATTTTTCATGAACATAAATGAACCGAACGACAAGTTGTTCAAGCTCGTTCATTAAACTATCGAGTATTTATCAAGGGTGTTCAAGCTCGTTTGTTTATCTTATCGAACGAATATGATCGAGCTCTTATTGAGCCGGGCCACGAGCAGCTCATCGAATGCTCGGTTCATTTGCAGCCCTAATAGAGAGCCTTCGAACCAGGTTAATATGGTGTTTGGATCTGAATTTTTTTTAAATGGTACCGAACGGTGGCTCATTTTGATATATTGGTAGAGTTTTGACTCTTAATTAAGATATTATATGATATGCATATGAATTTGTCTAAAGGGATTAAATGTCCTAAAAAAAAAATTTTATCCCCTTCTTAGAAGAGAGAGTTACAAAAAAAGTTGGCGAATTGTAAATAAATGAAGTCATTGAGTCGCCTATTGTAACTATACTTTTTAAACAATCTTTTTCACAAAAATAAAAATTTATTGTGGTTTCACTTTGCTTGATTCATATTGGATGAAAACAACATATAAGCTTCTTAGCGATGTTTTTATCCTAGCTGCAAACTTAAGAAGCTGATCAAATGGTCAAATCTCCCATTCATTCTGTCGTTGATAAAAATGTTATTACTTATTCAAGTAATGAAGACTTTAGGATAACTGTTGCGTCCTAGAAAATTCGCAGCGGTAGAGAGAGTGATAAAGTTTAACGTCTTAATTTTATACGAAGATCCAGCACACAAACAGAAGAAAGAGAGGGTGTAAAGTTCATAAGAGACACCAGAGTTTTTACGTGGAAACCCCTAAAAAGGGGGAAAAACCACGGGGCCTGACCCAGTTTGAATGAATCCACTAGTGCTTGCAATTGATAACAAATGATGCCCTTCCTTAAGAGGAGGGCCTTGGCTCGAAGTAGAAATATACATCATCTAGAGTGTAGTGTATAGTAAGAGTTGGAAGAATCAGTGTTGATATGTTCGTATCGGCAGCAAGACCATAGTCGGCGAGCGAAGTAGATCGGAAGGATCGTTGTATGGCGACGGAGATCGGAAGGATCGTAGTCGGCGGGCGACGAAGGTTGCTAGGATCGTAGTCGGAGGGCAACGAAGGTTGAGAGGACCGTAGTCGGCGGGCGACGAAGGTCGAGGACCTTAGTTGGCAGGCCACAGAGGTCGGGAGGACCATAATCGGCGGGGAATGTAGTCGGAAGACAACTAAGGTCCGAAGGACCATATTCGGCAAACGACGGAGATCAGAAGGACCGTAGTCGGATGACAGTGGTTGGTAGGACTGTAGTTGGCGGACTGGCGGAAGTCATGCGGTGTTCGACGGACTGGCAAAAATACAACAGTGGTTGGTGAACTAGTGAAGTCCAACGGCGGTCGGCAGACGGGTGGAAGTCCGGCGGCGATCGGCGAACTGGTGGAAGTCTGGCGGCGGTCGGCAAATTGGCAGAAGTCCGGCGGCGGTCGGCGGACGGGTGGAAGTCCGGAGGCAGTCGACTGACTGGATGAAGTCTAATGGTGATCGGCGGACTGGTAGAATTCCGGTGATGTTCGACGAACTGGAGGAAGTCCGACGACGGTCGGCGAATTGGAGGAAGTCCGTCGGCGGTCGGCAAACTGGTGGAAGTCCGTCGGTGGTCGGCAGAAATTCCGGTGGTGGTCGGCAGGAACCCCGGCGGTGGTCGGCAGGAACTCCAGCGGTGGCCGACAGGAACCCCGGCGGTGGTCGGCAGGAACTCTGGCGGTGGTCGATGGCAAGAGAGCTCCCAAATTCCTCCCTTCCTTCTCTTCTTCTCCCTCTTCTCCTCCTCTCATGTGAAGAAGTGGGGGCTATTTATAGTTTTTTTAGAGTGGCATGACTTGTAAATATGGGGAGGATCAATGTCAAAGTAGGAGTGGTTTGAATGGACGGCTGATATTGATCCCTTTGATCATGGACCGTTTAATGGTCATTTGGATGCCTTAATGATTTCAGAATTAAATGATCTTTGGCTCGTTGGATTCGTCTCGTTGAGCCGCTCGATTTGACTATAAGCATGCCATATTTGGAAACCGTTTGATAATCCAAATTGCGGTTTGAACCTTCAGAATGCGCTTTGGACTCTTGATTTGGTCTCATTTGGGCTCGGATTGAGTCGAATTTGGTGTCGTTGGGCACGTCTTCTCGAGACGTTCAGTTTGACTATAAGTTTGCTGAAATCGGAGCTCAGATGGTTTTTGATTTAATTTCCGAAGTTTCCAACTTGATTATGTCTCAGGATTCGTGCCCGATCAAGATAATTTTTGGTGACATATCAATAACATATTTAGCAAGAAAGTAATTAATAAATGCTAACATACTTACCTATGAAAGTGATATAAATGAAAGGTAGAATTTTATAAAAAAATATTTTTTATGATTTTTGAGACGTATGAAAAATAGTGTATTTTTTAAGTAAAAATTTCAATGTTTCATGTTAATATTTTTGGATATTATAATTCTCCGCTTCTTAATAGAATTTTATCTTCAAAATTCTTTTTCTTAACAATTTTTCTTTGTTTTGATTTTTTTTTTTCAAGTTGCTTCTTTTTATGATATGTGCCTATATTTCACCTTCGCATGATGTATTTGTTTGTTTCTTAGCCTTTTAACAACAAAGTTCAATCTTTTTTCATGTTCTTCAATATATTTTAGATATTTCTACACCTTAATTTCATCATGTGGTCTTCCCTAATCCGTATTAGTAACACATTGTCTCAACATTAATATAACACATGAAAAACATTTAAAACATTAACATGTGAGGTGACAATGTTATTCTATAAGCAATATGATCAATCCTTTTGAGAGTTTAAGATGATTAAATGTAATTGGGACTTCTTTCTCAGGTTTGACTATGTTATGCATTTCATAATTCTAATTTTTACAAGTTAAAAAACACCAACATCAAATTTTACTATTTTGCATTAGTTCATAATATTAATGTCAATGATCCTCAACAACTTTTAATCTATCTCTAATTAGTCTAATTTTTTGTAAACTCATCAACTAATTATGAACCCATTTGTTATCTTTCTCCCAGTTCAACCTAGCTTAATGGAATTCTATACTTTTTTGTCATATAATTCTTCATAGGATGTCATCTTAATATTAGATTAATAGCTATTATTATAAGTAAATGTTATCATAGGAATGTCAGCTATCTCTAAAATCCAAAATATATAATTTTAATAAATATTCCAACACATGTGTAGTCCTTTCTAATTTACCATTAGTTTTTGGATGAAATACTATACTGAGATATAACAAAAAATTTTATATACTTTTCCATAATTAAGAAGTAAAGTTGTTATTTCTGTCATATACAATTACTTTTCATATGCCATGTACTCTAATAATCTAATTCACATACACTCTTATAAGTTTCTCAATTGAATTTATTTGCTTGATAAGCAAAAAGTGAATGAAGTTAGTCAGCATGTTAAACATCACCAAAATTCAATCATGACTTTGTCTGCATTTGGGAAATCTCATAAAAGTTTAATATAATTTCATCCCACTTAACTCTAAAATAGATAATGACTATAACAATCCACTTGATATATCATGTACAATCTTAACAATTTAACATATTTCAATTTTAGTAACATCTTTCTTCATGTTTGACAACCAAAATTCTAGTTTGAATATTTCTACATCTTTTTACTTAAATAAATCACATATATTGAGTGATAAGTTTCCTACAAAATTATTTTCCTATGATCTAAATCACTCGGAACCCATAAATGTAACGTATACATTAAAATGCATTCTTCATCAAAAGTATTCTTCTGCCTCATTTAATGAATTTGCTCAAATAAATTCTAATAATTTTTAATACTCACTACTACCTCCGAAGATTCTTTAATTCTATCAACTAAAGTTCTTTTATAATCATCTAATGTAGGCTCTTGTGTCATCAAACTTTGTGATTTCAAATTATAATGTTTCAATTTCTTTAATAAGCTCAAATTTTTAAGTAATCATTGGTGGTGGCGGTGATCCATTTGGTGAGAATAATGACAAAAAAAATCTATGTAACTTTATTTTAATGTTTAAGGATGTGATCTAAAGTTTGTTGTAGAAAGGTGAGCGGGTTATATAAGTTCAGTGATAGAAATTTAAAGATTAGCCTATGCCTAGGTTGGGATGATTTGGAGGATATCTCTATAATGGATTAATTTGAAGTGGGCCAAATAGTGGAAAATGATGGTGGATGGTTAGCTTAGTATGTGGACTAATGTTACGGAGTATATGATGAGATTTGGTAGAGCTTAAGTGGTAGCTAAGGAGTTAGGAACATGACTAGGTCATCGTTAATTTTACTTGGTTTGGTCAAGAGTTGTAATGGGCTTTTGGAATGGATTTGAGAGTTGGATTGGCGATGGTTGATCTTAGAGGATGATTAGGATGTTGGAGAAGGTGTGATGAATACTAAGCATAGGCATTTAGAGAAGAAGTGTTAAAAAGAAAAAAACAAAAAATCAGTTAATCTCACTAAAGATAAGCCCAAGTCTTAAATACAACGACAAGCATTAAATACAATAAGCATTAAACAAATGAAGATTAATTATCCACCAAAATATATCATTCAAAAATTATAAATTCATGAAATATTATTTCTAAAGTATAAGCCAAAAGCTACACTTGAACTTGCTGATTTTGGAGAAAACATTATTGGGATAAGAGGGTGTAGTTAGCCACTTAATGAAGGAGGAGATTAAAAATATTTTTACTAAATATTTTAATTTTTTATGTTCCTTCATTAGGGTGCCCAACCATGCATGAGGTCATATATGTAAACAATAAAATTAAAATTGCATTTAAATAATTCCATAATTCGGCCTTAACATGGGCTTTGAAATTGGCTATTATTTATGAAACTTTGCTAGCTTTGGCCTTTGCCCTTGCTTTTATAGTAGGTCAAATTAAGTGAATTGAATTTTACATAAATCATCCAACTTGCAATACTAATGGGCTTTGGACTTTAAGTATCTACTATCACGTTTACTTTTCATGGATAATACTACATATTAACATTTGATCAACTCAAATTATTTCTTTGCCTCGTGTTTAACATTTTTTGTGTGAAGATATATTTCAAACTATGATGATTAGTAAATATTTCACATTTTTATATATACAAATACATATAACAAGAAAAACTACAATTGCAAACTCTAGATCATAGGTTGGATAATATCTAACATGTAGTTTCAATGGCCTTTATCTACATGTTGGTAGTAATAGTGAATCTAAATTTCTTAAATTATATTAGTAAAATAGAATCTCCTTATGTCTCTAAATTTCTTATGGAAGTGTATTTTGAAAATTGCCGCTATATCATAGTGCAATATCTACCTCATTTTTCGAGTGCGAGCTCATACTCGATTAATTAATCAAGCTCAATCTTAAGATTAGGGTGACTCAGTCTCACTTTGCCTCATTTACACCTCTAATCTTTATATTATAAAATGCATGGGCTAGTTTTTACTGCAGTTTAATCATCTTAAAATGTAGAGTTGGTCAACGATGATACGAACAATTGAAAACTTAAGCTTCGCTTATTTTTCACATTTATTTTTTTGCTTTTGTTGTGACTATCTTTTTTAATGATCAGATTTTTTTAACATTATTTTAAGTTAATTGAATTTTACATCAAGTTAGATCATAACTATACTTATTTTTCTTAAATAATGCTTGAAGATTGTTAACCCTAATTTTAATTTTTATCAAGTATGAATGATTTAGGATAGCGAAAAATTGTTAATTGTAATTGAAGTGTTATTGAGTTATAAGAATTATTGGTTGATATCAGCTTTTCAGCTTTCAATTGATGTAGATTTTTTTTCATAATAAATATGTGTTTGCATTTTAAAGTTATGTTAGTGGTTTTCACATCAATATGTCTAGCTAAAGCATGTCTACCATTAATATTTCAAGAGACAACTCTACTATATATGATGTGATCATACGTACTGAATCTAAAGCAACGTAGCTAGGTAGCAAATTCATGCAACAAGCTACCTAAATATAGAAAGCACGACTCAAAGTTGCTTTAACATGGGAACCTGGATTCACAAGCACATAGGTCAAAATGAGCGAGAAATTTTCCCTACTCGTATCTGTCTTCTTTTAGATTTAAGCTTTATTTGAGATAGCTTTCTTATTATTTTTTCTTTCTAGACAATAATCATAGTTTCTATTTGATCAATGCTTTTTCAGTGCTTTTAAAAAATATTGTACTAAAAAATTATTTTCTACAATAGTTTTATAAAACTACTTTCTTTATAATAGCTTTATAAAAAATTAAGAAAATTATCACAAACAAAGCCTTAATGTATATATTATATATTAAACACTTCCTTGACATGTTATTTTTTTACTGATGAAGCAACATGTCAGCTTTACTTGTAATTTCTTACATTTTCTTGTGCCATTCTTCCATAGCATTTATCTACAATCTTGAATACTTTACCATGCCTTATACTCAATAGATTTATCTAACTACATTTAACATTACATTAATATTAGGATTTTTCATTATAGAAACACATTTGCAAAATTCAATAGTTATTTTGGAATATATTATATTAAGTGGTTAACCCTGTTGATCATTCTCTTCATAGAAATTCTTCCTAATACATTTCCTACAAGAAGATAAGTAAAAGTTTTTCTAAAATAATGATATTCCTAATTGAATAGCTTAATAATGGGTGATAAGATAAAGATTTGATCATTCCAAATTATTTATGTTATATTGTGTTGTATTGTTGTGTTTTGTGTAGATAAATAATAAAAATCATGAAAATTGGACCGAGAACCACAACACCAAAACACATTTCAACACCACAGCGGAGAGCTTACCAAAATTTTATTGGAGAGCTTAGCACTGAAGCACTATCCAGTCAAGTCCATATATAAGCACTGTAGTGCCAAATCGCCCAGCATTGCAGTGAGAGTCAGTTGAATCAGCTAACTAATGTGACAGAACTATGACCTGAAGCTATGATTGCTGAAGCGATGCACAAATTCATCAACACCGCAACACCACCAAGCCAGCACCGTGGTGCTAGTACATTTATTTGAGAAAATTATAAGTAGCTATCTTATTTCTTAAGAAAAGAGGTTTGCTCATTGAAGAGGTGTGTATCACAATATAGTGTCATATTATGTGATTATGTGAAAGTGTGTGCTATCCTGTTGAGAGTTTAATCTTATGTTATTGTATATGAAGTCTTGTATTTGAGTTGAGGAAGAAGTGAAAAGGGATGGTATTATCTTTTTAGGTCATTTCTAAACTTACTTTGCTATGTTTGTCTTGTTATCTTGTGTTTTTAAGTTGAAACTTGCTTTACATTTAGTGAAATAAATGTTATTTTTTGTTTGTTATGTGTAATATTTGCTCCATGTGTAGCTTAACCAATCATCTGAATGCATGATAATTTGAAAGTTATGTATTGCTTAGAGTGGGATTTATTTTTTATTATATCAATGCAATTTCTATTTTCTCTATGCTTAAGTTGATTTATGTATAGATCTTACATAAATTCAAAATATAGTGTAATCTTGAGCCTCGATAGATGGATTAAAAGAACAATTAGAGAACTTAGAATGTAGTCAGGTCATGCACAGACATATGGTGATTAGAGTTATGGAGTCTTAAGGAGATGATATAATTGTAGTTGGGTAGGATCCTAATTAAGCCTTCAATGAGCTTGATTGAGATATAGAGCACTATTGCTTTGATCCATAACAGCATTAGGTGGAAAATCTCTCTAAAGCAATCATATTGTTTTGAAAAATCATAGGTTCAGAAATTTTCAATTTAGTAATATTAATTTTTGCAATTTTAAAGTCTTTATCTTTTAACTTGCATAACCTGTTAAATCATTTTGCTAGATGAACATAATAGTTTAGTATATGATATTATAGTGAGTGTAGGACAATTCTTGTATTTTCTCGTGGGATCGACACTCTTCTTGATCATTATATTACTTTGGTATGATACGTTCATTTTCATTAGAACATGAGTTACACCTTAGATAATTTGAGCTTCCATTAGAAAACTTAAGAATTTTTGTAAGCTTAAGCACTAAATTATACCTTCACATAAGTTAAATAATAGCCATAGTAGTGACATGTTTGTATCATTTTAAAAGGTTTTTGGCACCATTGTCAAAGAGACATAACTAAAAATATTGTTCTGATGCTCAAATATGGTTAACTTCATTACCTCTGGGCTTAATACAACTCGGAATGAACTCATACATGAATATTTAGTCAAATATTTTCCACCTTTTAAAACTTACAAACTTAAAAATAACATCACATAAGTTACCTAGTTAGAAGGTGAATCTATTTATGAATCATGGGAAATATTTAAAGAATTGCTTAAGAAATGTCCTCATCATGTCTTTCCTAATTTGTTAAAAAGTAAAACTTCTTATAATGGCCTAATAGGATCCCTTAAATCAATTATATATGTCATTGATGGTGGTTCTATGATGTCAAAGCCCTTTGATGAGGCTTATGCTTTGATTAAGGAGATGGCTACTAACAATTTTAATTGCCTTTAGAATGAATCAAAACTAGAAAAGTGGCTAGCCTTTGCTAATCTGATGCCTTATTAATATTAACTGACCAAGTAGCTACTATTTCTAAAATATTAGACAACCTTAGAATGAACTCACCTAAGAATTCACCTGTTAGCTTAAAAGAAAATAATTGTGGAACCAATAATGATCCTAACATATCTAGAGTAGAATGAATTAATGTAATTAATAATAAAATCAATAATCCCTATTCCAATACCTATAATCCTCGCTGGAGAAATCATCCAAACTTTAGTTGGAATAATAATCAAAATAACAACACTAATTGGAACTTTAACCAGCTATATTTAGTAGGACTTGGGATTCCCAACATCAAATTTTGCCAACCCAAGGCCTAATTATCCCTCTTGATTTAACTCAAATAACCAACTTAAGAATAAGAATTCTTCATTAGAGGAATTAGTTTTGGAAATGGGAATGCAATTTGAACGTCAAACTACTACCATTAGGAATATTAACAACCAATTAGGACAACTAGATGGATCTTTAACCAATAAACCCAAGGAACTTTACCTAGTAATACAAAAATTAATCTTAAAGAAAAAGGTAAAAAATAATGCAAAGATATTCAATTGAGGAGTGGGAGAGAATTAGAGAGTGTGACTAAGAGAAAGGATCAATATTAGGAGGAGGCTATTGTAGAAGAACTAGTTGAGAGCCCTAGATTTAAGGAACCACCTCAACCTATAAAAGAAGTAAAAAAAAAAACTATTAGAGAGGTAGTTTAAAGGCCACCATGACCATTTCCTCAAAGATTGTCGAAAAAGAATTTGGATAATCAATTCTCAAGGTTTTTGAAAATCTTTAAAAAATTTACTATTAACATCCCATTTACAAAAATCTTAGAACAAATGTCTATCTATGCTAAATTTATGGAAGAAATCCTTAATAAGAAAAGAAGATTAAGAGATTTTGAGACTCTTATATTGACTAAGGAATATAGTGCAATCCTACAAAAGAAACTTCCTCAAAAGCTTAAAGACCCTAGTAGTTTTATCATTCCTATGGCTATAAGGGATAAATTTTATGGTAGAACACTATGTGATTTATGAGCTAGTATCAATTTAATATTCTTGTCCATATTCAAATGACTTGATCTAGGAGAAGCCATCTTACCACTATTACCCTTTAGTTAACATACCATTCATTTACATATCATAAGGGCATAATAGAGGATGTGCTAGTTAAGGTAGATACATTTATCTTCCATGTAGATTTTATTATCTTAGATATGTAAAAAGATAAGGAGATACCTATTATCTTAGGTAGACCTTTCCTAGTTACTAGTAGGGTTATGATAGATGTGTATAAAAGAGAATTGAGTATGAGAGTGTAAGATTAGAAAGTGTCCTTTAATATCTCAATGTCAATTAAATGTCATAATAATCAAAAAGAGGATTTCCATATAGTAGACTCAGTTGAGGTATGTGTGCAGACTGTATGGAGGATTTACTATTTGATAGTCCTTTGTGTGAGGGTGATAGAGGAGAGGGAGATAGAGAGTTTGTTCATTTGATTAGTGTTGCCCCTCAGATTTTTAGGGGTAGGTTTGAAGTTCTTAATACCTCGATATTAGGTAGATCTTTGAAACCATTAGATGTAAAGGCACCTGTTAGAGCTTAAAGCCTTTCCAACCCATTTGAAGTATGCCTTTTTAGGAAAAGAATCAACCTTACCTATTAACATATCTATTGAATTAAAAGAAGACCAAGAGGGTAAGTTGATTAGGGTTCTTAGTGAGTATAAGAGAGCTTTTGGTTTCGCCATAGCAAATATAAAGAGAATTTGTACATCCTTGTGCATGCATAAGATTCTGATCGAGAAAAATTCCCACCCAAAAGCTGATCCCCAAAGAAGAAAAACTTCGTTATGAAAGAAGTTGTGAAATATGAGATACTTAAGTGGTTAGATGCAGGAATCATTTACCCAATCTCAAATAGTGCATAGGTTATCTTGATTCATTATTCTCATAAGAAGGATGTTTAATTATAGTAGTTAATGGAAAGAAAGAATTGATCCCTAATAGGATAAGAATTAAGTCTCTTACTTGGTAACTTCTTAAACAAACCATCTTATTGTGTGCTTGAATCATTTTAGCTTTATATTTATCAAGGTTCTATTGAGCCCATAAACGCTTTTCTTCTACACCTTCATGTTCTTCTACTCTACATTAAGTATTTTATTCTTTTATAATTTTATAATTCACTTCAATGCATAATGAAGTTAGTTGAACCTTAAGAGAGAGAATAGCCTCTGCTCCAATGGCTAAAGCTAATCGCGTAGATTAAGTAAGAGTTTTATACATGGTTTAATATACCCACAAAGCTTCTCCTAGCTTTTCATGCTTTTAAAATTTATTATCATCTAGGATTTTCTTTAGGATTTCCACCAAAGTCTTATTGAAGTCCTAGACTAATCCATTTGCCCAAGGATAATTGATAATCAAGTATCTTTAATCTATTTTATGATGTATAGTGAAATGATTTATTTTAATGCTTTTATATAATGTACCATTATCAAATATGATTCGATGATGATTAGCACATTTATATATAATATAATATTTAAAGAAATTTAGAATATGGCGAGCTTCAACTTCTCTAAGAGAAATTACTTCTGCCCATTTTGAGAAGTAGTTAGTAGTTGCAGATATAAACATGTGACCTCTAGAAGATGGCATATCAATTTGACTGATAATATCCATGCTCCAGCTTTCAAATGGCCATGAAGCAACTGTCAAATGAAGGACATTTGGTGTCTTATATAGATTTGCACCATGCACCTGGCACTAATGATAATGACGTGTAACATTCATGCAATCATCTATCATTGATGGTCAATAGTATCCCATTCTTTTAATCTTCATTTTTAATTTAGGACTAAAATGGTAAGCACCACACAATCCAATATAAACATCTTTTACTATATATTTAGCTTTTGATTTACTGAAACACAGCAACCACTATGACATAATGATCTTCTATAAAGGATTCCATTGATTAGGGTATAAGATAGGGATCTTCTTTTTATTTGATCCGTAATTAATTTATCTTGAGGGAGCTTATTTTCTTGAAAATACTCATTAAATGATTTTCTAATCTACCTCTTAATCATCTACAACAAAAATAAATTTCACCTCATTTGGGGTTTTATACACACACACACACACACACACACACACACACACACACACACACACACACACACACACTTCATATCAATTGGTGATAAAACCTTGCATCCCTATACCTTTATTAGAATTAAGTCTCTTCAAGATAAGGTAACTCTTTAGTGAGCTTTACTAAGATATATTCCATGGCATTTATTCCACATGGTATTCTATACAAAATCACATTTTGAATTTTATCTAATAATTTCATTGTATATTGGTAATATGGAACCGGGTTTGGTTTTAAAACCTTGTATATACCCGCAACCTAGTTGATAACAAGCTATGAATCTCGATATACCTTTACTTCTTTGATGTCATGTAAGATTGTTACATAAGTCAGTTATCAGTGCTTCATACTTAGCTTCATTATTTATATAGGGCTTTGACAAATGATAAGAGTAGTACATCAAACCTTTATCTGGGGTGAGGAACATAATATCAATTATGGATTTCCCTAAAGATATATTTTTTGATCCTTTATCTTTTTGACTAGGTGCATTACCATCAAAATGAAATTCCCAATTGGGTTTTTATTTACTTTTAAATTTATGATATGTTCATATGTATGCTCATCTTCTACTGGAAGAGAATCTTTAACTAGATTCACTACTAAGAAATCTACCAATGCTTATCCTTTCACAGCACAAAGAGGATTAAATGTTATATCTAACTGTAGTATAATCAATGACCACTAAGCCAATCTTATTGATAATGTCGGTTGAGTCATCAAATACAACAATGGATTTACTCTAGATATTTAGTTCACTTTATGAGAAAGCATGAAGCATATAGTGCCTCAACATCTAAGAAGCAAAAAGAAAGGCTAGACAATGCTTCTAAATTAGAGGATAGTTCATTTCAGCTTGTAATAACCTTCTACTCATGTAATAAAGTGCATTTCCTTTAACTTCCTCATTAGCTTGATCCAACAAGGCACTAAGAGATTCATTTAAGGCTATTGTATATAGGATTAAAGGCTTCCTCAAAATAGGTGCAGCCAACAATAGCAATTTCATTTAGTATTACTTAATTATATCAAAAGCTTTTTAATAACTTTTATCCCACTGTAAATAACCATAAAATAAAAAATATAGACTTCAATTACAATAAACCCTAAACTAATCTGATTTGAAGGCTTCAACAATTCGGAGTATGATTTTCCTGAAATATTAATACACACAAATTGCAAAATAATGCATCCAAAATATATTAGAAAAAATAATAATCAAAGCAATAATATTTGGAATTATCAAAAACATACATGTTGCAAGGATATCAACAATCAAGAACTAAGTTGCAACTATCTTAACAATCTTCTCATTTTTTATGATGGCAAAATAATTAGTGTTTGAGTGAACTTATATACCCTAAATTTCTCCTTAGCTCCCCCTAAAAGAATGAACATGTGAACCTAGGAAAATTTCATGAAGAACACAATTTTTTTTTTTAATTTTAAATAGCAAACTAAAATAAAATACAACACAACACATACAACATAAATCCTAAAAAACAAAAACAATAACAATAAAAACAATATTAACTCCCCCTTTTGACAACAAAAAAAAGGGAAAATGAAGGTTGAAATGAAAGAAGTCATATGAGAAATCTTAGTAACTGATCTTGAAAGAGATTGAATTAGAATTGCAATAAAAAGTTAATTATCATTAGATGAAAAAGAAAGATTTCAAATCATTTAAATTAAAGCATAACTTAGATAAGAAAAATTGATCAAGATTATGAAGCATTCTAGATAATTAGATAAGAAGAATTATTGCAAAAGTGATGAAATTAAGATTAGTTAAGTTTAATTTTCAATACAAAATATAATTAAATATTAGATCAATTTGAATTTGAAGCTTAAATGATAGAGAAAATAACATATTCAATTGGCGACATTGCTCATCTTTTCAAATATTTGTGGCACACTTTGTGCATCTTTTTGTATTTGAGTTAATTTTGTGCCTCTTTTCAATTTGTGAACTATTGCACATCTTTCAATTTTTGTACACATTATATATTTCTTTTTATATCCCCTTTTTTAAGATTGATCTTTCAAAAATCAATAATCTAAAAAATCAAAATTTTCTAATTACAAAGATAATTATATTGAAAAGAGAAATAAAAAATAATAAAACAACAAAATTGCAATAATAATATTTAAATTTTATTTGTCTAAAAAGAACATGAGACTGATATCCTTAACTTGATCGAGTTATAAGTTAACTTAAATTTTTTGAAAAATTAGATTTTATAATGAAATTAATTTTGTATTGCAGGTTAATTTATAACACTTTTTAGATCAATTAAGACATGATTCTTATAGACAAACTTACATTTCAAACAACGAATAAAAATAATTAATCAAAACAAGACATTTTTTATTTATATCTATTTAAAGATCAAATACATTGAAGCTCTTTGATATCAATTTTCATCAAATTAAAACAGTACAACATCAACGTAAATACTAAGCAAAGACAAGCACACAAAATACTGAAATGAATGCTGAAATCATCACATCTAGAGAGGACTGGCAAAGATAACACAAAAGAAGTACATCTAGAACTCTAAGGGGCCCTAGTCTGGAGGAGGAGGCTGGTTGAAGACTGAGAAATAGATATTCATCATA
The DNA here is from genome assembly GCA_022539455.1 of Dendrobium nobile. Taxonomy (NCBI): domain Eukaryota; kingdom Viridiplantae; phylum Streptophyta; class Magnoliopsida; order Asparagales; family Orchidaceae; genus Dendrobium; species Dendrobium nobile. Next base: position 13,445,148 of record CM039721.1, on the reverse strand, counting down.
GCTATATTAGTGTTCACCGAATAGAACTAACCTCGAATCCAACCCATATCTTTATGGTACTATGCATCCAACTGATTTAGGTGAGTTTGAATTTAATTAAAATGTTGATCAAAATGACTCTCTAATTGGTCAAAGCACTGGACCATCTCCTAAAAGTCAGGTCCATGAGCAGGTACTAGTGCTCCCCCTTCTTCCTCAGTATCCTCACTTGAATTGTCATTCTTTCTAAAAAGTGCTTGAAAAGAAGCATCGGTGAAGTAGATTGGCAATTCAGTGGGAGGATTAGAATGGAAAATGTGATAAAGGTCACTATATGCTGTAGAGCAATATTTTTCTTCCTCCTATGCAAAACAAACCCAATTTCAGAAAGGTTATGAATGTAATATAGAATAAGTTGGGCTTCATCAATTGGTTGACTAGTCATAATTAGATAGGTAATAATAGATAGAAGAGGAGTACTATTTATGCAATCATTAGCCTTAGGAATGATTGAAGTTCTAAGGACATACTAGATGATTCTTGCATTTTTATATAAAGATACACTCTAGCCAAATGACTAACTTGAGTAACCCCTCTAAGAGTTTTGTTTATTTCAGACTAATCATAGTCATATGTGGAGGTCATAGTGTGTGCTCTAGTATCTTGAGTCCTTAGATGTAAAAAAGTTCCTAAATATTCGTTAATGATTTCTACCCATTTCTTTTGGACATATGATCTTATCCTACTCTCATCCTCACTAAAACTCATGTTTGCTAAAAAGTAGTGAAAGATCTCCTTATGAAAAGCATGGATCAAAGTCAAGATAAAGGTGAATTGAGTTGAAGCAGAAAGAGGCATGACTTTAAAATGGATATCTTCTTGAATTAAGAGTTTAGATAGAGTGATTTTTGCAGCGACAAACCTATAATAAGAATCCTCATTTACTCTAGATAGAAAGTTTTGGTCTCCACTTCTGGATGATGAACCCTTAGAGACTCTATCACACTTGTTATAACTGACCATTTCTAAGATGAGAAGGATTCAAAGATGGAGTTGAAGTGAATGAAAATGAATTTTAAAGCCCTCCTATTTAAAAAAAAAGACCTTTCATACAGTATGAAAATATGTTTGTACATATGATCGTGAGATCGTACGGGACAAAAAAGTTTTCGTATGGACTAATGAAAGCATTCAAAATGAAAAAAACTTTTCATAATCACTCAAGTTATGAAGCGTCCTTTCGTACAGACTTTTTGACCAAATGATCAGTTATTTAAGATCGTTTTAATGATGGTTAGGTTTGTCCCCCATAGAGAATGACACGTGGTTCGTACAAACGAAATAAAATTTCATACGTACGATCAATTATAATAACTGATTATACCCAAATAACCATCTATGAGCGTATAGATGAATAAGTATAAATTGTTCAGGATGATATCAAAATTATATAGTATGATATATGTTAGAAAATCAAAACTTTACGCATTCAGTCCAAAACAAAGAATGACATGCTACAGAATTCATATGGGACGAAAATACTTTCATACAGTATAAATATAACACTTAGAAAATTTAGCACGAACGCTCATAAATAAGAATTTTAATAAGTGGTACAAGTCTAAATCATATAAAGCATAAAAGGAAAAACCAAAAAAATGAGAAAATACACACAAAAACAAAACATTAACAATAAAAAATAGAAAAATATACATATAAACATATCAAGTTTGCAGAGGATTTTTTTTAAGCATTAATATCGATCACACCTAGCCTTGTTCTTAATGTTCTAAAAGTACCAAAAGCAAGTGATTTTATAAAAATATTTGCAAGTTGATTTTCAGTTGAAATATGGTTCAATTCAATTTCTCATTTAGATACATGATCCCTCATAAAATGATGCCTTGTATCTATATGTTTGATTCTAGAATGTTAAATAGGATTTTTTGAAATGCAAATGGTACTAAAGTTATCACAATAAATTGGAATTGAGCCTATTATAAATCCTAAATCAATCAACTATTATTTCAACTAAAGAACTTATGCCACACAAGTTCCTAATGCAATGTATTCAGCTTCAGCACTAGATAGGGCTACAAAATTTTATTTTTTACTGGACAAGATATTAAGAAATTTCTTATAAATTGATAAGTTTCAGATGTACTCTTTCGATCAATCCTATAACCTACAAAGTCTGAATCTGAATATCTAATAATTTCAAATGAAGAGCTAAGTTTAGGAAACTAAATCCCTAAGTTTTGAGTTCTCAAGAGATATCTCAAAATCCTTTTTATTGATGTCAAATGTGATTCTTTTAGATCAGATTAAAATCTACTACATAAATAAATACTAAACATAATGTCAGGTCTACTAGCTGTCAAATAAAGTAAAGATCCAATAATTCCTCTAAATTTCTTTTGATCAACAGATTTTCCCTTTGGGTTCTTATCCAATTGAACTGAGGAACTCATAGGTGTACTAATTGGTTTAGCATTATCCATTTCATACTTCTTAAGGATGTCCTTAATATACTTTGATTGATTAAGAAATATTCTCTCCTCAATTTATTTAATGCTAAAACCTAGAAAGTAACTAAGATCTCCCATTAGGCTCATCTCAAATTCACTACTCATTATTTTAAAAAAGTCATCACAAAGATTTTTATTTGAAGATCCAAAAATGATATCATCAACATAAATTTGAACAATAAGTATATCGTCTCCCAATTTCATCAAAAAGAGAGTAATATCCACACTTTTTATTTCAAAAGATTTCTCAAGTAGAAAAGTGCTTAACCTCTCATACCCCTAGGTGCATGTTTCAATCCATATAATGCCTTTTTCAATTTAAAAATATAATTTGGATATTTTGAATTTTCAAAACCTGGAGGTTGTTCAACATAAATATCCTCTTGTATCACCGTATCCAAAAAGGAACTTTTAACATCTATTTGATGTAATTTAAATCCTCTAAATAAGCAAAAGCTAATAAAACCCTAATTAATTCAAGTCTTGCTATTGGGTCAAAAGTCTCCTCAAAATCAATCCCCTCAATTTGATTATACCCCTTAGCCACTAATCTAGTCTTATTTCTAACAACAACACCTGAGTCATTCATTTTATTTTTAAATACCCACTTAGTTTCAACTACACTTTGATCCTTTGGCCTGACAATTAATTCTCAAACATCATTTTTTTACAAACTAATTTAATTCTTATTGCATTGCCAAAATCTAAAATTTATCTGAAAGTACTTGATTTACATTTATGAGTTCTATCATTGAAATAAAGGCAAAATGATTGACTTCTTTGCTTAGCTACGTCTAGTTCTAACACCCTCACTAAGTTCACCTAAAATCAATTTCTTAGGGTGGTTTTTAGAGAATTTCAAATCTCTAAGCAAAGGGATTTCTATCTCCAAATTTTCTTCCAAATTAATCTTCTCAATCCTTTAGAAGTTATTTTCTAAATCATCTTCTTCCAAACATGGCTCTCCTAAAATTTCATATTCATCAAATACAACATGTGTGATCTCCTTAACAATCAAAGTTCTTTTGTTAAATACTTTATAAGATTTTCTAATATTAGAGTATCCAAGAAAAATTCTTTCATTTAATTTTGGATCAAATTTTTCTAAAAAAGATTTTCCATTATTATGTATGAATACATTACATCTAAAAACATACAAATGTGATAAATTAGGTGATCTCCCCTTAAGAAGCTCATAGGGTGTTTTGTTAGTTTTGATCTAATGTTCATCTTATTCAGAGCATAACATACAGTACTGAGCGCTTCAGCCCAAAAATATTTAGGAAGTGAATATTCAACCAACATGACTCTAGCGGCTTCAATTAATATTCTGTTCTTTCTTTCGATTATCCCATTCTGTTGAAGGGTTCTAGTGTAGAAAAATTGTGATTAATTCCTCGTTCTTTACAAAAATTATCAAATTTTTCATTTTCAAATTCACCTCTGTGATTATTTTGAATTATTAAAATTTGATATCCTAGTTTCCTTTGAATCCAAGTCAAAAATCTCTAAATTTCCCAAATGATTCACTCTTATAAAATAAAAATTTAACCCATGTGATTCTCGAGAAATCATAAAGTATCACAAGTTTGTATATCTTACCTCCTAGAACAGTGCTAACTAGTTCAAAATGATCCATATGAATAATCTTCAATGGTTTACTAATTCTAAAATCCTTATTGGAATGAAATGAGGACTGCACCTATTTTCCTAATTGACATGCATCACAAAGGTGATTTAGTAAAGTCTAGTTTTGGTATATCTCTAACCAAATCCTTTTGGGTAATTTTTATAAGATTTTCATGCTAGCGTGACAAAGTCTCCTATGACATAACTAAGATTCATTAGAAATTATTTTTAGACAAAAAGCATTTGGAGTTTTAATGCAGTTCAAATATAGCATATAAATATTATTTACCCTAATTCCATGCAATACATTATTTCCATTTAGGCTTAATATGCAGTTAATGGAAAAAAATTTTACAGTAAACCCTTATCTCATAGTTGGCTAATACTTAAACAAATTATTCTTTAAGCCTTCGACACGTAATACATTTTCTATGAAAAAATTTTGCAAGTTTCTAATCATACATATTCCAACCACTTTCCTAGTGGTGTTATCTCCCAGTGTAACCTTGCCTCCATTCATGGCTTCTAACATTATGAATTGTTTAGTGTCTCCAGTTATATGCTTCGAGCAACCACTATCCAAGTATTAAATGCTCTCATGAGATCTTATATGAGAGCGTACCTATATAATCAAATGTTAGACTTGGGAACCCAAACAAGTTTGGATTCTCCTTTTGGCAAAATAAAACTAGATGCATGTATGATATGACTTGGTTTATGCATCTTAGGTCTCCATATTAAATGAGTTTTTTTATCTAACGTACAAGTGTGTTAAATATGTCCGATCATCCTACAAGTATAGCATTTAAATCTAGGAAACGAGTTTCTCAATTTTCTATAATAAATCTGTCTCTTCTTAGGTTTTAAATTTTTTGATCTCAAAATAGGATTAGTAAAATTTTCAAGAGTTGGTAGTATCTTATTTTCTTTAAGAGCTTTTACTGTTATTCTAAAAAATGAATTTGCATCCTCTAACACAATGTTATTGTATTTCAGATAGTGCTCCCTTTTCTTAGATTCATCCTTAAAATTTTTTAATTTTTTTTCCAATTGAGCATATAATGAATTTAAAAGATCATTCTTTTTATTCAAACTATCTAATTCATCAAGTATGCTCATGTGGTTGTTATCTATCAGTGCGTGATCTTTCCTAAGGATTTTATGCTCTTTTTGCAACTCTTGCATTCTAGAATGCATTTTCTTAAATTTTCTATATAGATCATACATTCTTTTAGAAACTTCTAATAATTCAGCATAGGTTAAGTCACATACTTCTTCTTGATCTAACTGATTAAGATTATCGGCCATTAAACATAGGTTGGTGACTTCCTCCTCTTTTTATGTTTTTGATGAATCCAAAGCTGAGTCCGTCTAAAAAGCTCTCTTATATCTCTTCTTACCCTTCTTCACATTTGCTTTCTCTTCTACCTTCTCCTTATTAGGAGTGGCTTTTAGATTTGGATAGTCTGATTTATATATTCGGGTTTCCTACATTCACAGCAAATCACATCATTAGAAACCTTAACATTTTTATTAAACTTACCTCTGCTCCACTGTTGGCGTCTCCTTTATTTCCTTTTAAGAAAACTTTTGGATTGCCTAGTCATCAAGGCAATGTCATCCTCATCCTCAAGTTGTGATTGATCACTCTCTGAATCATATACTTTCAGTGCTATGTTCTTCTCCTTTCTCTGTTCTCCTACATCAATCTTTCTTTGACTAACTCCTTGCTCGTAAGCAAATTAGTGATTCAAGAAGATTATCAATAGAGTAAATATTTAAATCCTTAGATTTTATAATAGTAGTTATGTTAGCATTATAAGCAGTAGGCAACTAACAAAGAATTTTATTGACCATTTAAGCATTTGTTAGTTTCCTACTTAATGCATACAAATAAGTGACTATTTGAGTGAATCTTGTATACATGTTAGAAATGGATTCAATGGGTTTCATGCAAAATAAATTATAGTCATGTAACAAGATATTTAATCTAGATTACTTTACTTTATTAGTCCCTTCATAAGTAATACAAAGCCTATCACAAATGTCATTTCCACTTTTATAAGTGAAAACCCACATGTAATCTTCTGATTTAAGTGCACAAAAGAAATTGTTTAAATATTTTTGTATTTAATTGTACTAAGCCACGTTCTTCTATAATTTAGTCGGCAAAGGGTGTTTCAACTCTAATGCTATCAACTAATCTAGTTGGCCTAGTATACCATTCTTGAACTAAAATCCTCATATGATAATCTAGTGATTGCAGAAATATATACATGCATGCTTTCCAAAAATCGAAAGGGATATTGTCAAATAACAGAGGTCTAGTGATCGAATACCCTTCAGGTGTGTTTCGGTTTTTAAAAGTAATGGCCATTTTCATTTTTCAAAAAGTAGTCTAAACTTATGATTTTGAAATAAAGCTCTGATACCACTTATTGATTCCGTATATGTTATTAAACCTAAGCTTTTGTCCCAAGGCTAACCAAAGGGGGGTGAATTGGTAATTTAAAAATTATCTTAGAATTTTAAATAGAAAACTATTTTTTTAAACTTGTAGCAAGTTAATTTAAGTTTCAAAATAAAACTTTTCAACCATAGTAAATAGCTTGTAATAAATAAAATATGAAAATTAAAAGATACAAATATTTATAGTAGTTCGGTCAAACACAACCTACATCCATTCTCTAAAGACTCCCTCTTCATGTATTGCACTATTACCAAAGTGTCTCTCTTTTCGCCCCCACAACAAATCGGAGAAGCCTTTATAAAACATCTCTTTCACAAATCTCTAGAGCGGTAGAGAATCGTCATCCTTTCACAGTCTCCAAGTGTCGGTAGAGAACTGTCGTCCTTTCATACCCTCCAAGTATTGGCAGAGAACTATCATCCTTTCACACCCTCCAAGTGTCGGCAGAGAACCGTTATCCTTTCACACCCTCTAAGTGTCGGTAGAGTACATGATCTTCTTAAAAGATCTTCTTACAAGCAACTAGAAAGAAGAAAAGAAGAGAATAACCAAAATCACAAAGAAATCCTTATATTTGAGTAACCTTGTGAACCCTTCACACTCCACTTGCAAGAAATCTCTCTCAAACACACTCCCATACTCTCTCTTTCACTTGTTCTTGAAAAAGCATGAAGATAAGTCATTTTCATGCTAGTTTTAGAGGATCTTTTATTTCTAAAGACACGAAAAAATCATCTAGAAAACTGAAATTCTCCTTTTTGAGCGTACAGTACTATAGTATATTTGTACGTACAAACAGTTCAATAACTATTGCGTATGAACCTTACATGAATATGCATGAAATAATTTCATACACGATGATCATCTAGTATGAACCAAGTTTATATTATACGAACAGTTAGAAAAATTTTCACATTCGTCGGGAGGAAGAGGGACCCCATAATTTTGTACCTTGGATTGCGTACGGATGATGATGATATCATACGGTATGTTTGGTTACAAAAATTTTCAAGTTTGTCGGGTCGAAAAGGGACCCGTCCAATTTGTACCTTAGATGACATACATACGATGATGACATCATACGGTACTAACCGTTCAAAAATTTTTCAAGTTCATTTGGATAAAAAGGGGCCCATCTAATTCGTACCTAGGACGACATATATATGATGATGACATCATACGGTACGAATAGTTTAGAAAATTTTTCAAGTTTGTCTGGATGAAAAGGGACCTATCCAATTCGTACCTTAGACAACATACGTACGATGACGACATCATATGGTACGAACAATTCAGAAATTTTTAAAGTTCGTCTAGATGAAAAGAGACCCGTCCAATTCATATGCTAGTTGACGTACATACGATTGGTATATCGTACACTACGATCCATACATAGAAAAATTTTCTACTTCTTATTCATTTGACTGCTCATAGGGAAAAAACTGATTAAATTATCCTGTACGAAAAGACTTCGTACTGTACAATCAGTTTAAAAATTATAAATTTTAAACTCTCTCCTGATGTGTGTGTGTACAGTTACTCAATTACAATCACACTCTCTCAGACTCAATAAAATAAAAAATATAGACTTCAATTACAATAAACCCTAGACTAATCTGATTTGAAGTCTTCAACAATCCAAAGTATGATTTCCCTAAATTATTAGTAGACACAAAAAACAAAATAATGCATCCCAAATATGTTAGGAGAAATAATAATCGAAACAATAATATTTGGAATCATCAAAAATATATATGTTGTAAGAATATCAACAATCAAGAACTAAGTTGTAACTATCTCAACAAACTTCTCATCTTCACGAGCTATCTTTATTTAATTATACCAAGATGAACTATTCATAATGAGAAAAAACTCATCTTTAGGACAAGCATTATTCAGATCTTTATAATCAACACAAATATGAACTTGACCACTTTTCTTCTTTATTAGAACAATGCTAGCTAATCAGATCAGATAGATTTCTTCCCTGATAAAACCAGCCACTATAAGTTTCTTAACTTCAATGATGACTTGTTATTCAATCTCAAGTCGCATATCTTGGGTTGCTTATTTTATGGGAACCACATTTGGTTGTATCTCCAGTTTATGAAATAAAATGTTTAGAGATAATCTGGGCATTTCTTTATAACTCCAAGCAAAGCAATATTTAAACTCTCAGGGCAACTCAATCATTTTATTTGCTTTATCCTTATTCAATAATGAGCTAATGAAGATCATATGAGGGTCTTCCTTACTGCCTAAATTTATTTCTTTAAGATCATCTACAATTGATTTAATTTCCTCTTTAAAATCAAGAGGTGCATCCGTAATTTGAGAGTCATCTAAATTAACTGAAGTCTCTTATTAAAATCCATTAGAATATGATTTAACATTAGTTGAAAAGAAACTACCCGACTCTAGATTATTGGTTATAACTAAATAATATTCATCATCATCAAAAAGATAAAGATGACTAATGATAACGCCTTCTTTAGATTTATATTTGTAAATTTAGTATTCTACAAGTTTTCAAACTTTTCAGCTTCACCTCTAGTCGAAGTTGACGGTGTGAAACCTTCTTTAACAAATCTACTGACATAGTTAGAATATCAATCAAAAGGTAGCTCTATTATTTCATCTATAATAGGATCATCAAGGATTACATCATTGTTTATAATTTTATTGGTAGAAGGTATAAAGTCATTGGCTTTAGATTCTTTATTCAGAGCAGAAGAGGCTTTAATTGTCAACCTAGCTATATCATTTTGAGATAATGGGGTTAGAGTCACATTCTCTACAAACTTCTTTGATCTTTCTAGGGTAAACATTTTTATATTTTATTTCTCAATAACTTGGACCCTATCCTCATTTTTTCTCTATAGAAATTTTAAGTTTTGGGTATTCAATAATATTCATATGCACTTCAGTCTGTTTAATTTTCTTAAACACATATGATTCATCCTCTAGACTAAATTCTAAATCAATAAGTATTACATACAATTTTATTGATACATTTTATTTTCTTTATTTTTAATTTTCTCAATTTTCCATCCTCGATCTCTCGCTCTAAATCATTGAGCCATTCCACTGCCTCTTTATGAAGGAGGGGTAGGTGACCAACTAACATTGTGTTCAAGGTCAAAATGCTTTTTTTTCCCCTTCTTTCTTTATCAACATTTTCAACTTTTTTCTTTATTTATAGTTGGTTTAAATTTTCTACTTCTTCTTTTTAGGTAGATAATGGTATGTATCTTCATATATATCAACTTCATAAATTGAAAATAGTTGTAAATCTCCCTTAATATAGTGCTTATTACCCACATGAGAATATTTAATACACTAATGTTGGGAGAAAGGCACCATTCTATATTCTTGAAGCCAAGGTCTACCTATGAGGGCATTAAATGAAGCCTCTAAATCTATTATATGAAACTTGACAACGGTTCTAAGGACGTCTATGTCTAATAGCATGGTTATAGAACCCAAAACCTTCTCGCCTTATTCATTATATTATTTTATCAGAATTAAGTTTATGAGTATTTACTTTTAAATATACAAGAGGTCTAAGAGTCATTATGTTAACCGATGCACCCAAGTTAACTAGGACATGAAACAACATAAAGTTGTCTATATTTAAAGAAATATATAATGGGATATTATGGTCTATAGTTCCCAATAATAAGTCTTCATTGAGAATGTTACTCCCAAAACCTTTTTAAAGTATAGATCATCATAAGACTGTGTTGATGCTAACTGAGCCATCCATATTTCTGAGTTGAGTAAAGCTTTGATTGAATCCTTCGTCACTTCCCTAGAAAGAATCTGAGCATCATAATTACTCAATTTTATAGGTAGTTTTTTTCATATGAGCTTTATATTGTATTCCATTTTATGTATGTCTGAAATAGATACATCTTTATCTGGTTGAAGTTTTGCTAAAGTTTTTAGATTATTAATGACATGATTTCCTTTATCAATTAACGAGGTTTATGGTTGTAGAACTTTACCACTATAGAGGTTTACTTGAATATCCTCTTTTGGGAAAGAAGTCATGGGATCATTTATATCTTTATCAATACTTATCTTTAAGTTTACATCTAAATATTTATCTGAATCATACATCTCAATTTCTATACTAATAGGATCTCCGTGAACATCAAGGATAGGGCAATCACTATAAAAAGCATTTAAGTTTATTTTGATTTCGTAGAATCTTTTTTTTTTAAGTGTTTAAGCAAGCAGTTGTAAAATCATTATTAGATATAGATATGATATACATTGAATCTTTCTTCATTGCTTTATTTAGTCCCAGGAGGAACAAAATAAAAATCATACATTTATTTTGTTTGATTAAAAAGAGTGTTTGAAAAAGTTAATTATCTTTGGGAGAATTTAATTTTTGGAATTTTTATTTTTTAAAAAGAATGTATCATTATGAATAATATATTGCCTTGGGAGGCAAATATATCTTTTCCTAATGGGTTCAGATTATAAAAAAGTGAATTCATCATGATTACCATAGTCAAACTCAGGGAAGAATAACATAAGACCCCGGAGGATCAAAATGAAATTTGATCGAGTACTTGACTATGTTAATCTGGATAAAGGGATAATTAATTTTATAATCAAAATTATAATAATAATTGATATATCTCTCCAAGAAAAGAAGAAATTGATCATTATCAATCATTTAAAAATGACAATAATGATCATCAGATTTGATTTTCCCAAAGATAATTATTTTAAGTTTTGAAAAGATTAATTTTTAAAAATTTATTTGATGTGGGTTTCTAAATCTCCTACAAGCGCAAGCCCACATAGTTAATTACATCATAGGAAATTGAATTTTTTTACGAATACTCTCGATTCAAATAGAGGTAGAAATTTTATTTTAAGATTTCAAAGCTTGATGTCAAAGGAGGTAAGGATTTGAATTTTCAAATGGGATTGGATCAAAGTTGAGCACTTATTTTTGGAATCAAAGGAGGAAGGATAGGAGGCACCTAGAATTCTAAAATAATTTAGAAGTACCTCATTCTATCCTGAGTGTTGGTCTTAAATTTGAATTAAAAAAGATTTAAGATTGAAAGATCAATTTTATTAGAAAGTTAGGATTAGATTCCTAGAGGTTGAGGTCTTATAGCTTGAGCCTGCCTCATAATCTAAATCTAAATTAGGTATTAAAAATTTGTGACCCGAACCTAACTAATGCAATGCAGGATCTGGACTTACCTCGGCCTGGATTGGGGAGACAGCTAAACCACCTAGGTGACTTCAAAATCATGTATCTTATCACTTATAAAATAGTGAGTAATGATGTTAATTAGATTGAGTTTAAGGAGTTGGGAATGACATCTATAGCAGATCCTAATTTGGCCCCTTGACTTATGTTAGGTGATATGAAACTAAAAATAAGATGAAATTAAGTTTCAGACTCATTTAAATTTATTTCTAAATGCATGCAAATTGACTTGATAAATGCTAAAAATTTGAATGAAGCAATTTTAAAAAGGCTTAAAAATATTTTTTTTTCTAGAGATTGCACAAATTCTTCTTGATAGATTTGCACCCTCATAGGTCAGGTGGTTTACCAAAACTCGCAAGAGGGAAGGTGCCTAACAAAGGAAAGAAGGTGCAACAAAATATTATATGAAATCTCGGTGGTCCCAGGCTTACTTCTTAAAAGCATTAGAATTTTTATGCAAGCTTAAATATTTTAAATTGATTAAGGTAGAAAAAATTTTGTTTGTTCTCTCACGAGCCTATAATCGGATTCTAGGCAAAATTAAAAATAGCATGCAAGATCATTAAAAAACTACAAATAGCATGCAATCCTATATCAAAATCAACATCAAACAATCAACTAAATAATTAAATTAATTAAATAAATAAAATATCCATATGTAAGTGACTTTTAATATTACAATCCAAAATTGCAAAAAAATAAAGTATTCGAGTACCACTAACAATAAGCCTAGATTTCTAATCCTAAGACTCAATTGATATTGAGAAAGGTTCTTCTCATTCTTCACTTCTTCGTCATTCTATAAGGTTCCATGGATCATCTGGTCCAGATATCCAAATGAAATGATGAAAAGTCTAAATAGATTGTTAAACCTATTATAATTGTCCTAAGGCTAACCAAGAGGGAGTGAATTGGTTATTTAAAAATTTCTTGGAATTTTTGAAAATCATTTCTATAAAATTAAATATCTAATCCTTAAAATATACAGTTGTTTAAATATGATTTTCACAAAAGATGTTTCAACCATAAAATGTTAAAGTGTGTAAAATAAAAATGCAAAAAAAAAAGAAGAATACCAAATTTTATAGTGGTTTGGTCCAACTAGACCTACGTCCACTCCCTGAAGACTCCTTCTTCAGTTATTGCACTAAAAAGTGTGACTCTCCTTTTACTCCCATAAAAAAGTGGAGAAGCCCTTATAAACTCTCTCCCACTAACCCAATGTGGTAGAAAATAATCATCCTATTTCACCCTCCCTATTAAAGGCAGAGAACCATCATACTTTTTTACCCTCCTAGTGTCGACAGAGAACCTTCATCCTTTTTCACCCTCCTAGTGAAGGCAGAAAACCCATGACCAATATTGAAGAACTTCACTTAAGACCCTCAAAAGGAGATGGACAGAAACTTGAAGGAGATAAAGAGATCATCGCTTTGGGCAATCTTGTGAATCCCTCTCAACTCCCCCTTAGTTGATCTCTCACACTTCACTCTCACAATCTATCCCAAACACTCACACTCAATGGCCACTCTTAAGATAAATTTACAACAAAGGAATTTAATGATAGTTTTTAGGACTCCTTATATAGAATGGACATGAAAAACCATCTAAAAATTAAAACTTACAAGAAAAATGTTCTATGATCGTACTGTACGATCGCATATAGTCCCATACGAATCGTCCGTATGAATGCATAGTCCCCGTACAAACTTTTTTAATTTGTCTGTACATGGACTAATATGGCTATGAATTTGAGCATTTAAAATTTTAATATATATATATATATATATATATATATATATATATATATACAACAGCTTGGGATGTTAAATTAATTATTAATTTATTAGGATAACCCTGCAGGTTGATGAGTCTAGATTTTCCTTTTTTACATTCAAATGTAATTTAATGTAATTTGAGTTGTAATGGATTTGTATTTTAAAAGTAACAATTTGAGATGGGATAGCATCCAATTTGAAAATCAAAGAGGAAGGGACATCCCTTAGGGGAGAGTCCCTCTCCATTTTGATTTCCAAATTTAGATGTCTTTAAAATATCCAAAGAAAAAAGATAACACCCCTTTCGAGGGGGAGTTTCTTTTATTGTGACTCATTGCTCATGAGTTTATATTTTTAATCATAACAAATATTATGGCTCACATCTTCATGTTTCATAGTATTTTTTATTCTATACTTATTTTTTGTGTATACTAATATTTCATGCAAATCATACTCTAGACTGCCGAAGACTTTAAACCATATTAGATTAGTATTTCTTGTAATGAAGTCTATAATTTTTCTATTTTTCTATGTCTGAGAGAATACAATTGTAATTGTGCAATCATGCATACACACATTGGGGGGGGGGGGGGTAAAAACTTATATTTTTTAAACTAATTGTACTGTATGATTTTGGTATGGTATGGGATGATTTGTCTTGAATGTTCCTCCAGAATAGAGTTAATCAAATCATACCTTAGAAATTTTCTTTATACTGTTCATATTATATAAAATTACTTTCATACAAATGACATTCAAATTATGAAATGGGCTCATCCATGTTCTTACCATATGAAGCATGATTTGATTTAACTAGTTTATACTACATGATGTTGGTTCATGTAAATGATGACTAGAGTACAAAATTGGTTTGTACACAATCATACCGGCCAGACTTGTTCAGTTTTTGAACTGTTCATACAGTACAATGTCAGTTCGTATAGACAAATTTGAACTTTTCGTATGGGATGATTGTGCGTACGATGAAAGTGAGTTGGATAATTTTAATGGGGGATTTAATAATTTCTGAAGCAATTATAGAAAATATTATTTATTTAAAGCTTAATTTTGTGCCCCCTTTAATTTTAATGTCTTGTATGAGCATGGCCACGTACATAAGATTGAATTAGTATAAATTATTCCTAACCTAAGGGTAATCTATCGCATAATCAAATTAAAACACAAATGGCATTAAATTAAATAAATAATCAATTAATCTAAACTAGCAACTAGTATAAACTAAAAACCATGAAAAACCTGACACATAGCAGAAAAGTAAACATCAGTTTAACCTAAGACTAGAGTTGGTTATCCTAGTAAACCATTTAAAGTGTGTGGAGTAGGCTGTATAATTTAGATATCTCCTATATAAGATTGATTTGTTAGAGTAATTTTGATGGTATGGTTGGTTGAAAGGCTTACGGAGAATATCCAATTAAATTTTAAATATTAATAATCTAAAATCAATTTTAAAATGCATTATTTTAAAGTTAAATGGTTATCACCTTTATTACTCACCAAGGCCGTGATATTTATTCATCTTCCTTGAGGCTAACTTGATAGCCTCTTAAGCTTGGGTTGGAGGTTGATGAGTTTTAATTAGAATTTATTGGTTGATGGTTTTGCTTTTTTTAAAGATTTAAATTAATTAAGTTTGCCATTAACTAGTTGGTGGCGTTATCATAGTGAGCATGAGGAACCAAGCCTCCTTAGGACAAGTAGCTCCTCAGCTCAAGCTAGTCCAGCCTAAAAACCTGGTTAATAAAGTGGAATTAAGGATTTTAAATTTTATTTAATTATTAATAATTAATTAATTTTAATGTTTTGCACTCCATTAAATCCATTCGTGGCATTGTGTCACCAGGCTCGAGAAACCAGGTCTCCTTAGAAAACTTAGCCACGCAGCCCGAGTAGTCCATCATTAAAACTTCATCTTTGGAGTATTTGCTATGTATTAGAGGGATATTTAGATAAACTTAATATTTATTTAGTATTTTCTAGAATGTGAAATTAATTATCAAATTTTGAATTTTTTTATTATTTTAATATATTAATTAAGGGATCAAAATGAACTTTTAGATTCAAAAAGATTTATGGAGTTTTGATATTTTTATTAATTATTAGACCCAAAATGGAGTCCAATTCCTTTGAGTTTGTTCAATTCATAATTTTCTAGAATTAATTATGTTTTTTGGAAGTTTGGGTATTTATTTGAATTATTTAATTGGTTTAATTAAGGGCTTTTATTGATTTTGCTCCAAATGAACTCCTAACTTCTTGAATTCAGCTCCAAAGGTCAAGAATGACTTAAGGAAAGATTCCTAGGTGTTTGAGAATTTTTTGGAATTTTTAATTTTTTAAATTAATTAAATATTTATTTAATTAAAATTAAATCAAGCTTAAATTGGATGTCAAATCATAACAGTTTTATTTTTCTTAAATTAAGATTTAAATTTTTGTCAATTTGAAATATTATATGTAATTTTTAGAATTAAATTTGATTTATTAGAATTTCTAGAAGTTTAGAGGTTTAATTAAAGGTTTAATATTAAGCTAATTAATTAAGGGGCTTAATTACTTTTAAAATCAGTGAGAATTTTTTCATGGGCTGAGAATGTCACTATGTTCAAATGGTTCAAATTTCATGTTAATTTGAAGAGTATCTTACTTTTTTAAAATTAATCTAAGTTTCTTAAACAAAAGTCCTTAATTGTTATTTTTAATGATGTCACTAAGTGCGAGTGTGTGAACACTAAGTATACAATTAAAATATATACGATTAATTAGATGACTAATCAATGAGTAATTAGAAAAATAATTACTCATTGATTAATCATCTCTCCCCATCAAATCTACTCAAGCAAACTTAACCCACATTTAAAATTTTAAGGGATCTCTCAACATTTAAATATTTAATTATATATTTTTAAATAAATTTTAATATATATAAATATACACCTATACATAAAATATAAGTTTTAAATAAAAAAAAGCTAAAAAAATATTCAAAATAATTTCAAATTTTTTTTGAGAGATCCACATATTATTTAAAATAATTTTAAAAAAATTAATTTTTAGATTATTTTATATAATACTTAAATAAATATTAATTCAAAATTTAAAATAAATAATTAATTATAAACATTTAAAATAAATATTTTCTTAATTTTTTTAATTAAATTTAAATTAAAATACTTATTTTTTAAAATTTTAACATATTATATGTATCTTTATGATTTAAAATGAATTTCTTTTTAATTTTTAAAGTTTTTTATTAATTAAAGTAATTAAGTTGATTCAAAATCAATTAATATTTAAAATAATTCTTAAATTAAATTAAATTACTTCTTAAATATTTTTTTTTGAAATTTAAAAATTATTAAAATAATTTTTTTGAACTTTAAAAATTATTTAAATTTAATTTTAATTTATTATAAATTAAATATTTAAAAATTTAAAAATTACTTAAAATTTAAATATTTCTTAAATTAAATTTAACTTAAAATTAAATATTCAAAATAATTGTAAAATTTTATTAAAACAAAATTAAAATTTTAGTATTTTGAAGAAATTTAAGTTAAATTAATTATTTAATTAATTATTAAAGAGGTTCGATAATTAAAATTAATTAATATTCCTTGAATTAATTTGAATTTCAAATTAATATATTTTAAAATAATTTTTTAATTATTTAAAATATTTTAATATAAACTTATTGTTTTTTCAAAATATAAAATTTTAATTAATAAAATATTAATTATTATTTAAATAATATAAAAGTTTTAAAATATATTAAATATTTGAAATTAAATTTTAATTTTAAAATTTTAATATCCATTTACAATTTAATTAAAATATTTTAAAATAATGCTTTGAATTTAATTTGACAAAATATATTTAATTAAATATTAAAATATTAGTTTAATCTTAAAAAATAGTTTTTAAATTTAGAATATTTAAAGTATGTTTTGATTTAATTAAAGATATTTTAAAATAAAATTTGGATTTTGAGAATTATTTGAATTTTTATCAATTAAGTTTTAATTTAATATATTGAAAGAAGATATTTTAAAATATTTTTGTTTAAATAAAATATTTGAATTTTAAAATATATTTTGATGTAAAATTTTAAATTTTATTAAATATTTTAATCATTTTTAATTAAATACTAGTTTAAATATTTTATATTTTGTATTTAAAATAACTTATAATATATTTAATTTTTTAAATTAATATTTAATTTAAATTTAAGTAATTTATTTTTATAATATTAATATAAAATTCTTAATTTTAAAATTAATATTTAATTTTATGTAATTTTTTAATTTTTTATCATTTTAATAAAAAAATTAAAATGAATTAAAATGGGTGGCGGTGCAAGTGGCAATAGAGGACACAAGGCGTGCTCCCATTCTCCGGTCTAAAATTGCCAGCAATCATTGCCCAATCAACGAACCTTAGACACGGTGCACTTAACCACGTTAGCAATGCTTTCGCACCATTAGATCTTCGCAATTTTGAAATGGACAATTGGGATGAAGCCGAATGGAGAAAATAACCGTAGGATCAAATATATGGTCGAATGAAGCCACGGACTGGCTTGATTTGGGTCGTTGATTGTACACTAGGCATACATTACGAAAGATCCTAAAATGGGTTTTTTGCCTCGTTTGCTCGATCAGATGAACCAAATCAAATGAAAATTTAAGCTTAAGTTAAGTTAATTAACAGAAAGTGTGGGGAGTAGATTTTACATAATAAAAAGCTCTTTGTAAAAATCTAATTAACTCTAAAGCTAGAGTTTTTTAGAGTTTTACAATTGGATTTGAGGGGATATGATTCAATTGAGCTTATAGATTGTTCTCATAAGTTTTCCTTGTTGAAGTGCATTCCAAAATGCCCTGGATCGACTAGACAGAGCCTTGGATAGACCTTGTGCTTGAGGTGGCTTGAGACTTGCCGACAACAGCTTTAACAGGTGGGATTTTACTAGGGAAATGTGTGAGAATTTGAGGGGAGCTTGAATAAATAGAAATTTGGGTTAATGGATCTTGAGGTTGTGAGAGAAGGATATAATTCGAATGAGCTTGATTTTGGAAGTTTTACACTATTCAAATCTCTCCAAGTCAAATGGAGGGTTGTGATTTATTTGGAAGCTTCTCTTGATGATGCCATTTGTCCAGGGGTGGTTAGGAGCAGAAGGAATCAAGGATAAGAGGACATCCTAGGTGAAAAGTGTCCCTTGTCCTCTTGTGAGCATGTGGGCTTTATAAGGATCATTGGATCCTGATCTAATGGCTGGAATAAGTCTTAAGAATATTATAGATCCTTTTAAAACTGCTAGGGAGGATTAATAAAGAAGGGATTAAGATCAAGAGAAGTTTTAACTAAGTTTGACCCCCTCTAAACACTTAGTTTGACTGTTTGACCAATCCTCATGCCATGTGGGCACTGAGATGGCAAGCAATAGAGCTTTAGAACTACTTTGAATGCCTTGGGTTCAATGCATTAAGCAAGAGATCAAAGTTTGATGGGGTTTGACCATTTGAAAGATCTTTAAGGAGATTTGTTGACTATTTGACTATTTAAACAATCAACAAAGGGTAAGGTGGAAATGAAATAATGGGAGGGGACATTTGAGGTGACCAGGAGAGAGTTTGGAACAACTTACTTGGAATTTGAATAAGTAAGCGTGTATATGTGGGAATTTAACCAAGCTAGAAAAAGTTGACTATGTCAAATTGGCCATGACTTGCTCATGGTAGTTTTAGAAATACTCGAGGTATCAAATGGAATAGATTTGAGGGGTTGAAGGCATTGATTTGATTAAATGGGTTGGATTAACCTATTTGAACCCTTAAGGGGCCATTGGGTCAACCTAGGTTGACTTGATCAACTTGGTTGACCTAGGGTCTATGTTTGAGCTCAACATATTTGAAATATTGTTTTGAGCCTATTAGAAATGGTACCAAGGTCTATCGAGGACAATTCAGTCAAATTGACTATTTAAACCCTTAAGGGCTTGCTTCATCAACCTAGGTTAACCAAGTTAGCCTATGTTGACCTTGATTTTATCAAAACCCTTGGTCAAAGAAGCTTGACCTGGTCAATTGGACCAAGCCAAGACTCAAGACCTATCCCAATCAATATCTTGGATTGAACTGAGTCCACTCGACCCAGACTCGGGTCCTGGGTCAACCCAATTGACCGAGTCAACATAGTTTGACCAATTTGGACCCTTTAAGCCTAAAATCAATTCTAAATTAATTTCATGGGTTTCATGGCTTAATCCCTCATCCCCTTGACCCCCCTTAACTGATTTGACCAAGTTAAACGTGGACTTGGTCAACCATGGCTCTAAATAGGTCTTAATCACCTATTTAAGTGAAATTAATGGCCCATTAATTCAATAAAAAACCTCCAAACATTTCAAAGTTTGAAACCACTGCCAAACCTAATAGATTTCCCTCCAAATTCAATAAGGATTTGATCTTAGCCGTTCATCTTAGGTCTAAGGCTTTAAATATTAAAAATCAAGTATATTTTTGGATCTTTTTAATCTTGCTCCCTCTACAAGCCTTAGAATCCTCTGAGATTTCGTGTGAGCACCCTTGGAGAGTTTCCACATCTTCCCCGACCAGATCCCGGCATCCTAGGCTCGCCGGCGGCGAGAACTCCTGTGAAACCAAAGCCAAGAAGCTTTCGGGACTCCTACCACTCGATCCAAGGAGATTCGGAGCTCAAGGTCAAGAAAAGAAATATTCCTATAGCTTCCACGAGTCCAACGAGCCCAAGAACGTGAAAATCTAACGGTTAGATCTCTAAAAAACCCTTAGAATAGGTCATAACACATATGGTAAAATAACTTTCTAAAAAGCTGCTTTTAAGCCAAACAAGCACCTCCCCATGATTTCTGCACATGTGTAGAGCTTATGTTTAAAATTTCATGAAATTTCGTTGAGTCATTTAGGAGAACGAAGCGAAATACTATTCTAGGGTTTCGGTTCGTTCTTTGAACTGCATGAAATCGCAGCCGTTGATCTTTAGATCAACGACTGTAATCTCGTTGTTCTATGTTTGGGCCAAACAACGGATCTCAAACCCCGCCTACGTGGCTAAGTGGCCCGGTACGGCGGCAATCATTGCCGAGGTTCTGGGAACGAATCCGAGGATGCCACATGTCCCTGCCGTATTTAAAAATCTATTTTTTGTATTAAAACTTCATTACGTTTTTCGCGTATAATATATCGAATCGTTCCTATTTGCGTCCTCTTTAATTTAAAATTATTTTGTATATTTTAAATTATTATTAAAACAGTAAAAAAAACCCTTTTTTAATTATATTATTATTTTATTTTTAATGAAAATTATTATTATATTATTATTATCATTATTTTAATTATAATTATTTATAATCACTATCATTTTAACTATTTTATTGTTGTTTTCATTATTATTATTATTACTATTATTATTCTTTTCTTTTATTATTACTTTAAAAAAAACTTTTTTTTAATTATAATTATTGTTATTATTATTATAGTTATCATAATAAATATTATTATTATTTTAAAAATTATTTGTTTATTATTATTACTATTATTATTATTATTATTTTATTATCTTTGTTATTATTATTATTATTATTATTATTAGTCTTATTTTAAAACTAGTATTTTTATTGTTATTATTATTATTTTAAAACTATTATTATTAAATAACATTAAATTTCAGAAACCTTATTACTTTAATTTTATTTTATTTAATAATTATATATATATATATATATATATATATATATATATATATATATATATATAATTTTATAATTACCCTTAATTGTTTTAAAACTTCAAAAAATCATATCTAATTCATTTTAAATTGGATTTCGGCATGCAACCCCTCATTCTTTTCAGAAAAATGAGAGATTTATTTTAAAATTATTTTCATTATCCCTTGCTGGCTGTTTGGATTGGTTTATGGGAGTATTTTAACAATATTTATATAATTATTATTATAATTATTTTTTTCGAAATTAAAATTATTTTCAAATTATTTTTGAAACCTCATGAGAGTGGCTTATGGGTCTCCCTTATACATATGTATTTATCATGAATTGGTATATTTTTTAATTAAACTATTTCTTAAAGTTTATATATAGATATGTATTTAAAGGTATTTTAAATAATTTTAAAACTACCTATAATATTAAATCCTAACTTTGGGAGGCCCATTAGATGAAATTTTAAACACAGCTTCTATGCATGAAGAGCAATCATGGGGGAGTGGATTAGTGTGTGGTTGAGTCTCAATCATTCACTAATCCCTTCATTAGGTGCCTTTTCTTTCTTGTTATTCGTAGTTTGCATGTGTAGGTTGCACCACCACTTAGTTTAGGCTCTCATAGATCTAAGGACATGGTGTGTTTACTATTTTTATATGTTCCATGCATTTTATTACCTTGGGGGTTAGTGTAAAACTCTATTTAAACCCATATAACATAGTGACACCTTAAGGACAAAAATTAAGAACCCATCTAGCGAACTTAGAAATTTTCTAGGGACTAGGATAGAACACTGATTGACACGAAAACCTCAACACTTGAACTTAGGGACATCATAAACCTTCTAGAATTTTCTAGGAATTTTTAGGGCTTATTAGACCCCTTAATTAACCAACCATAATTAACCTGCTAAATAAGGCCCCGAGACCTTCTAGAAATTATAATAAATACATTTTTGATCAGAGAATTACCCATAATATTTTGAATTGTTCAGAATCTAATCCTTGACCTTAGATAAATAGGGCTCCTCAGTTTGACTCTAGGTTGACCCTTAATTTGACCTTAGGTGGAAACAAACCTTTTTCCCCTAATAATTCATTAAAAATTATTAAAAATCCAAAATCTCCTCAAACATTTGGGAACACCTTCTCAGGTCATTCCTGACCTTTTGGGAGTGATTCCAATTAATCAGTTTGGAGCTGATTTGGATCAAAACTATAAAATCAGCCATTTATTAGGAAATTTAGAAAATTCCCTTAATATCATGAACTTAGAAAATCCATAACTAATTGTAGAAAATTCCAAATTAGGTAAACTCACTTGCATTAGAATCCTATTAGGGTCTAATATTTATTAAAAATATCAAGTTTTTAGAAACTCGCCTAAATTAGAAAGTCATCTTTTTTGTCAACCCCAGCCTATTGTCTAGGGCCCAAAACTTTTAAAATTCAGAACTTTGCCTAGAAAACTCCAATTTCAGTGTACTACCTGTCTAACTGCTCGTATTAAGGTCTAGTATTTTCCTAAGGTGATAGGAAACACAAAACTAGCCCATTTCCCATAGTAACTTTTTCGACCCTTAGTCTAGTTCCTAGGAGGACCCTGGACTTTCTAAAATTTGCTAATATCACTTGAACTTTAAATATCAGTATCCTAAACTCTTAAAACTGATCAACAAACTGAAATAATTAAAATTGACCCTAATTCACTAATATTTGAATTTTAACTAAAATTTCTTTCCCTGACTTTCAACATACTTGAACTCTAGATAATTTCAAAAAACTATCCAGATTAGGATCTATCCAAACCACCCAAGTCTTATAAACACATAGAATTATTTGCTAGGGCACCACTTCTAGATTTAGGCTAAGACGCTGGATTTTATTTTCTGCTGTGTACCGGAGCTTTTCGATATTTTTATTACATGCTATTTGAAAATGATTGGTGTATTTGCTTACTTTTCCTGCACTCTGGGATGTGATGTGATGAACGCTAGATCTACCCCTAGGTTAGGAACGTCATATATATATACTGTTCTTCTGTGCAGGTGGCCATGCTCAAGCTAATAAAAGGGGGGCACCGTTATAATTTCTAATATTGTCTTATGCAGGTGCTTGCTCAGCCCCCCTGATATAATGAGGGCTAAAATCATTAAATAATTATAACTGCTACAGGTGGAGCTGCTTAGCCCTCATGATTAAGAGCATGGCTTTGCACAGCTTCAATGGGTTGAGTTATTTTTATTTCCATATAAACTGCTTGGGATGATTATTAGGATAACCTTGCAGGGACTTTAGAATTTTTCTACTTTTCAATTAATGTAAAAATTTGTAATAATTGTTAAGACTTGTGAAAGCAACTATAAGTTGGGATATTCTTATCCAACTCGGATTCCAAAAGAAGAAGGCATCCCTAAATGGGAGAGTCTTATTCCATTTGGAAGATCGAGTTGGATGACTTTAGATATCCAGAGAGAAAAGGCAATACCCCCTCCTAAGGGGGAATTATCTCTTCGTTTGGATATTCAAGCCACGACAGATCCAAGGAGGAGAGATCCAAGGAGTCCAAGGAGGAGAGTTCCAAGGAGTCCAAGGAGAACCAGTCCAGAAGACTGAAGAATTGAAGACCCAATATCCCACTCAAAGTTGTTGGCATCTGCCATAGGCTTAAAAATCCGGGTTGTTTGCAGTGGTGCCCGACCACTTTACTTTTCGGCATACCCTGGGTTGTAATTAAAGGGCAGTTGGCCTATGGACATTTATTTGATTGGTTTGATTTAGATT
The DNA here is from genome assembly GCA_022539455.1 of Dendrobium nobile. Classification (NCBI taxonomy): domain Eukaryota; kingdom Viridiplantae; phylum Streptophyta; class Magnoliopsida; order Asparagales; family Orchidaceae; genus Dendrobium; species Dendrobium nobile. The sequence continues at coordinate 13,420,953 of CM039721.1, read as the reverse complement.
GATGTGTTTACATTGATTGCGTAGTAGAAATACCTGTTTTTTCTAGGTTTCTTTCTTGCATGCCTTTTTTATTTTCGTCTGGATTTCGTTAGGCTCTTTAAGGACTAGAAAAATTTTTCTACTCACAACTAAATTTTAAAATTTTAAGTTCTAAATAACTTAGAAATCTAACGAATCTAGGGAACTGCTGGAATCGTCCGGGGTCGCATGCATATTACTGCATCTTCTTCTCCTTGCTACAAGACATCTCCCTGCCTGCGGGTAGAGTCCGGATAATCTAGCCTATGAGGATGAAGTGCCGGACCTAGGGAGACCCAATCTTTTCTAAAAAATTATTTTCTATAAGCCTGTTTTTAAAATTCCATAGCATTCAAGAGCTGACATTTCAACTAGCATGTATTGCATTAGTAACCAACTAAATAAAAATTTAATTGCATTAGTTAGGAGCTTCTACCCCACATAAGTTCAGGACCAATTAGAAAACTCTATAGATGTCGGTCCTATTTCCCATAACTATACCACCCATCTATCTTTCATAAAATGACCTAACAACATGGTTTTAAAGCGACTAGGTGGTTAGCTGTCTCCCCCATCCAGGCCGGGGTAAGTCCAGATCTTTGCATTGCATTAGCTGGGACACGGGTCATAGTGTTGTTCGTAGAATACTAAACCCAATCTAGATTTAGGGTTTGAGGCTACTACACTCGGTCTCGTAGTATGCCTAAAATAGTGGGTAGGTCCCTTCTTTTTAGGGACCCTAAATCCTACTTATCTGCATCATAGGATGTCGCTATCTCCATCCTTCTCTCACGCATGTGATTGATTGCCTGACTTTTGTTTACCCAGTTTCTCTTTAGTGCCCTAGAGCCTCCGAATGCTGGCGTGGACCACACATGTCTTATTCAGCCCTTTGGAACCCTTCTTCCCTTTTGAGTAGGACTTCTTAGTCTACCCCCTCGTGCCAATCCCATTTTAGAAAGGGATAATGTATGATCCTTAATCAAGAGTTTTCTTGGGATCCGGCCTAGGATGTAATTAACCACGGGGGCTTGCGCCCATGGGAAACTTGGCCCCACATCTACTAAACCCCACTCGAACTTTTGTATTGGGTAGGGGAAACCCATGATTAGGTTGTGTATATTACTACCCATCAAGGTGTGTTTGTGAAAGCCTCTATCCTCAATGGTTAGTCGTATGCACGATCAAATCTGCCCTTCCATCGACCTGTTCATGTCGAGTGTAGAGGCCTACGATCATTTTGTCCTACGGGATAGTGCGGTCGTACCCTCTACATTCGTACCCCACGAGCAGTGCTCTTTCGGAGGTCCACAGCCTAGTGTCTAGTTTTGGGTCCAATAGGTTTGGATTGATATTTGAAATTTTCTGGAAGTAGTCTCATGTAATTTGGAGGCTATTTGATTTAAAATGACTATTTTAACCCCTAAGGGGTATTTTGGTCAAAAGGGTTGACCTGGTCAACAAGGCTTGACCATGGTATGGGTCTAGTTCTATTGCACTTCAAATGATGATTAGTATGCATTAGAAGAGGTTTCAAGGTTTTATTTGAATAGGCCAAATTGAAGTTTAGAGAAAACTCCAAAATTATCCTTAAGGAGCATTTTTATCATTTTGCCCCTGGTCAACTAGGGGTCAAAGTGCGTCCACCAAAATGTAGTTTAATACTTAACAAGTAATGATTAATGATTTGGATGTAGTTAGAGGCTTTGGAGAAGGCTCTAAGGTCAAATTCCACTAGGGGATAGGTCTATTGGCATAGGCCATAAATATTTGAAGGTTTTACAGCCTTTGAAAATAGATTTAGTTTCTGAGGCTATAGATCTCAAAATGAGTTCAAATTTAAAGAGTTACCTTTCAAGATATGTCCTATAAAATTGCAATTTATAGACTCTAATTTAGAGGTTATTTGATTAAGGTTTGAAGTGTTTGAAAAATCATTAGAAAGGCATTTAGGACAGACATTTGGCTTTGGATTTTGGTCAAGATTTCTGGATTTAATATAGATTCTAGGTTTGATTGCTTGATTTTGAGTTATCCATATTACTCACAATAAATCTGATGATTTTAAATTGATAGATAGGATTAAAGTTTGATATGATGATGAAATGACTATGTTTAGGTTGGTTGAAGGTTAAGATTAATTTGGACCTTGAATGGGTTTAAAATCTAGATGGATTTGAGATATAGATTAACTTGAAGTCAGGATTTGAATTGAAACTTGAATTGATTTTAGATCTGGATTAATCCTACATTTTGGATTAATCTAGGGTTTGAGTAGGTCCTATGGCATGGATTGATCTATGGTCTAGATAGATCCTACAGCCTGGAGTCTAAAAGAATCCTAGGGTCTACAAAGGTCCTATAATCTGGATTGGTGTTGAAGAATCTTAAGATTTAGATAGATCCAAAGGTCTAGATGATTCTGGAGGTTAGATTGATTTGGGGTCAGGATTGATCTGGGGACAAGATTTATCTTAGTGACCTCATACAAAAATGAGTTCAACAATAGTATAGGAGGTTTAAGAGCTTTAGATCCTCCGTCAATAGAGATTATAATTTTGTTATTTTCATTTGCACTTTTATTAATAGACACCTCCTTCTACACTATTAAAGATTAACGAGCTAACATCTTCTGGAGTTCTTCAATCAAAATTTTATTCTGGATTTCCTTCTAAAAAGCTGCCAAATCAACCTAGATAGGATTCTGGAATTACTAAGCATATACATGATATAATTTATTAATAATCTTTTTAGAAAATTAGGATAAAGCCATATCCCAACCGTCATCAGGGCTTAATATTCAAAAGGGTGCAGAAGGATCACTAATTATGTATTTAACTAGTCCTTGACATTGATCGTCTAAATACTATTGGCCATCACAATTGCCCTGGATTTTATATTCTTTTCAAGCCATTCCTTGAAGGTTATACAATCTTCATGTTCATGACCTAGCATCTAGTGTTATGGGAAGTAATTGAGTTGCTCCAATTTACCGACATCTTTCAGCCTCTTAGGGTTAGGAAGCTTGAACTCACATTTCTTCAAGATATTCTTAAACATTATTTTAATGACTTCCTTTTGAATGAATTGGAATTATTTTTAATATCTTTGAACTTGTCTTGCTCTCTTCATGAGTGAGACTAGATGAGGCTGATTTGTGCATTCTAAGATTTTGTGAACAGATTATACTATGAAGTATGACCTGGATTTTATATTGGAATTTTTAAAGCCAGTTTACCTTGTGAACTATTGACACTGAGCCAAACTTACTCTCCAAAACCTTTTTAGGTTTTGATTTCTTTATCTCTATTACAGATTGGTCTTTAAAGAGGGATAGCTGAGAAGCTTCCTCTTGGAGATTTAAGGCTTTATTTAACCATTTTTCAAATGTTTTGATAGTTAATTCTTTTAATAAAAAGGCTACCAAGACATGTATATTCTTGAGGAGTATCTCTATAGCATACTTCTCTGGGAGTTGGGGCTCAAACTTTATACTAAGACTCCTTATCCTATCTTCTTCTCCAACAAGGCTAACGAAAATGACATTTAATATGTGATGTTAGATATTTTAATATTTTAAATCTAATATCCAAGCCCAACATCCCAGTGCTATTGCGCTCGAACATTATCTTCTAAATTCTCTCAGAATATCCTTAGTTGATACCCAATGCCATAGTAGGACATTCCCAGTGCTAGAATGTATGCATAAACCTTTTTTTTTTTTTTCAAAAACCTAAGATCTAAATGCCCGGGTACCTTCAACCCCTGGCACCATAACGCCTGTAGAATAAATTCACCAACTTTGGGTTTTCACTTTATAAACCTCAAACTTTGGTTACCCATAATCCCAACAAGCATTTTAAGACTAATTAACTTAAAATTAATGATCATTAAAATCACCTAAATTTTTTATGATAAATGCTACATTCTTCCCTCCTTATAAAAAATATCATCCTTGGTTTTTCAAATATGCAGTACAATTAGTCAGAATAAGTCTATATACAATTGTCTCATTTTAGCCTCTTTTTTCCTAGCTTACTTCTTGCTATGTTCTATGCTTCTATTAAACCTTGACCATCAAAATATGTTTGTTTCTTAAATGTTCAGCATCAAAGCCTAGAATATGTTTAGGTCAATCCCTACAAATCAATTGGGTTACACTTCCACTTCAGCTTCTAAGACTCTCTAATATATATTTGATACCCATTTCCTCAATATTGACAAATGAAACATATCATGGATATCTGACGTGTGGTCAAATAGAAATCATCTATAAGCATATTTCTCAATCCTTTCAATCATCTCAAATGGTCCAATATATCGAGGACTTAACTTGCTAACCTTTTCAAATTTGCTTACACCCGGACATTTAGATACAATAAATCACCTAATTGAAATTCTAAATATTTATGCTTCAAATCAAAATACTTTCTCTGTTTATGTCGAGATGCTTCTAAACTTTTTCTAATTAATTTTATCTTTTCATTAACACAATCTAATAACTTAGAACCTATCAACTTCCTTTTTCCCACCTCAGCCTAAGATAATGGGGTCTTGCACATTCTTATGTATAGAATTCCATAAGGAGCCATACCAATACTAGTTTGGAAGCTTTTATTATAAGAAAACTCAGTGGGAGGTATATGATTTTTCGAGCTTCCACCAAAATCTAGAACACAGAGTCTATATAATTCTTCAAGTACTTGAATATCCCTTTAAGACTGCCCTTCTATCTAAGGGTGAAAAGTTGTACTGAAATTTAACTTTAATCCCAAACCTTCCCATATACCTCTCCATAGCTTCAAGTTAAATCAACCATCATGATAAAAAAAAATAACATTAGGGATTCCAAGGAGCCTAACAATCTCCTTCACATATAGTTGAGCTAACTTATCAACATATATAGTTAGTGTTTCTCATTGGCAAAAAATGAGTAGACTTTATCAATTTATCTATAATCACCAATACTGCATCATGTCTATGCCTAGACTTTGGGAAACATATATCAAAATCAATATTAATCTTTTCTCACTTTCACTCAAGAATAGACAATGATTATAATAATCTAGTCGATCCCTGGTGCTTAGCTTTCACCATTTGACATGCTTCACATTTAGAAATAAACTCTGCCACTTTCCGCATCAATCCAGGACACCACAATATACATTTCAGATAAATTTATTACTACCTAGATCAATAGTATACTTAAAAATAGTGAGCTTTATGCATAATGTCTCTCCTCATATCACTACTACCTGGGATCCACAACCTACTACAATAGAGATTCATATCTTACTCATCTACTTATAATTCAATTTTTTTTATTGAATCTAATTTATCATCCTCACATATTCTTCGTCTTTCTTCTTAGCTTCTTTAATCCAATCCTTCTTTGAGGGATGAACTTTCATATGAGAAATGATTCAAACATACTCATAAGATGACCATAACATTTATAACTCTAGCCTCTCCATTTCTCCAATTGGTGCTTGCTTTGAAGTTACCACAATGGCTATCACTCTTACTAATTTCTTGCTCAAGGCATCAATAACCACATTTACTCTTCTTGGTTGATAAATGATATTCAAATCATAATCTTTAATTATCTCCAACCATCTTTTCTACCTTAAATTTAACTCTTTCTAAGTGAAAATATACTTCAAACTCTGATGCTCGGTATAAATCTTACATCTAACAACATATAGATATTGTTGCCAAATCTTTAATACTAAAATAATCATTGTTAACTCCAAATCATGAGTAGGTAATTATTCTCATGAGACTTCAACTACATGGATACATAAGCCACTACCTTCCTATTCTGCTTTAACACGCACCCCAGACCCTTCAAGGATGCATCACTATACACCTAGAATCTGTTAGTACTTGACAAAATAGTCAACACAGGGGTTGACACGAGACACTCCAACTTTTGGAAAAGATCTTCATACTTTAATGTCCAATCAAATGGTACATCTTTCTATGTTAATCATGTCAAAGGGATAATAATCTATGAGAAGCCTCTGACAAACTTTTTGTAGTATCCTGCCATGCCCAAAAGACTATAGACTTCTTTCACAGATGAAGGTCTCAACCAATCCATTATGGCTTACACTTTTTGGGGATCTATAGTAATTCTCTCCTTGCTCACCACATACCCCAAGAATATTATATAAGTTAAATAAAACTTGTACTTCAAGAATTTAGCATACAACTTCTGTTGCCTCATAATCTCCAAAGCCAATCTTAATTGAACCGCATATGCCTCCTCATATTCCAAATACACCACAATATCTCCAAAGCCCCTTTTCTTCATGCCTTATCCACTTGCAATATAGAAATTAAGGATGATTTAACACTCATAGCTTCTAAAAATAAAATATTTCTCAGTCTACACATAAACTCACATACTTCTTACAACAATCGATTTGATCTTGGCACTTGCTAAATCAATCCATGCCTAATATCACATCAAACTCTTTAGAGGACACAAGATTAATGTTGATGCAAACTTCCTATGAGAAATCTCAAACTCACACATATAGAGCATATTGACAAACAACAAATCCCTTGTTGATAATAAAATAGAAATGGATAATATAATAAAAGACATGCTAAACTTGAATCATTTAGAAGATGTTCAAATGTGAAATAAAGATTAGCACCATAATAAAAAAGAATAATACATGGTTGCTCAGAAATATAATGATACATGTCACTACATCTGATGCCTCTGTTTCTTTTTACTGAGTCAAACTATAAAGTTTTGGCTGAACCAGAGCTATACTAAAAATTGGATGGATTATCGCTAAGTTCATCCTACTAATCATCCAAACGATCTTCCTTTAAAGGTTGCTCCGCTATGGGTTGATGAGGCCTTACTGATTATCCTAAAAAAGGATAATTGCTTCCTCTGACCTTGACTACCCCAGGCTTTAAATCTACCTTTTAGCACTATTTATAAGCATTGTACACCTTATGACCTACCTAGGCACACCTAAAGCACTAACCCATATACAAAAAAGCATCGATATGTATGCCTCTGCCTATAGAAACCACAAACAGGTGCACTATTAATAGATATAAATTCTATAACACTCTCAAATACTACAAATCCTCTCCCTCTTAGAATCACTAGCCTCCACTCTAGTCTCTTTCTACTGAATGCACTTTTATAGGGATCCCCTCCAAACCTCTTCTACTTACATCCCATCTCTATTGGGTGGATATCAGATCATTCTCCACCAGCCTAACTCCCTATATGTGCTCAAAAGCCATTAATATGGAATGGGACTAAAGTGTGAATTAAATTATCGATCTCTCAAACCTCGCAGGAATCAATAACACTTCCATCAGGGATGCTAACTAACTGGGGAGCATTCCTAGCATGAGCCTTGAACTCTATCTCAGATTGTATTACTATTTAAGTCCCTTACACCACTCTTAAAACGGACTCATATATCTGCTACCTAGTAGATGGAGACACAAACTAGCTCTTAAAGGTCTCCGTAAACTTCTCCCAACTAATCTCTTCATTTGACCTACCTCAAAATAACTCTCTTTACTAGCCATTCCACAAGTGCTCAACTTCTCCATCTAATAGAAATATTATCATTAGAACCTTTTTCCCCTCTAGGCACTACATAATATTAAAGCACTTGTCTACCCTCATCAATCAATCCTTAGCTTCTTGAGACTCAATAACACCATGAAAATGAGGTGGCTGCAATAAAAAAAATAACTATAAGTGTATTCCCATGACTACTTATGCAAGTACCTTCGTACAGGTATCTTACAGGTTAGATTTGGGTAGCATAGAATAAAAAAATCCCTCTTCATTTAGGATTGCCCTTTCAAAGGATCTATGAAGGAGCTTATCACTGGATTGAGAATTCCCTCCTCTGGCCACTTCCTCTAAGAAGTCACTCTCCTCGGTGTGAGCAATCTCAAAAGTTCCTCTCTTAGTTGGACAAGTCTTTATTCATCTCAGCTAAAGTCAAGTTTTCTATGCGAGACCTACCAAGAACCAAAGCTAAATGTACAACATTTCATCCATATGATATCTCTCATAATCAGATCATCCCTGAGCTTAGAGATCAATGCCAAATAATCACTTTCTCCCTCTCGCTCTAATAAGGCAACATAAAATTGGCTTCCTACCTCATACCAACTTGATCTCTAAATGCCCAAGAGTACATCTCACCCACATCATCTCTCACAAGATTGCCACACCACTCAACGCATTTGACCATGTTATATCAAAGACTAGTAATACAACTCTTATACTTCATACATATTCGACTATAAGTCTATAATCCCTATAAATAGGTGGAGGGGGATACAAGAACAAGAAATAATAAGACACCAAAGCACCCCAAAATAGACCCATGATAATAAGAGTGGAGGAGATAGAATAAAATTGAGAGATATACATAGAGAAATGTTATTTTCCCTAGTTTAGCTTAAGCTCGATAGAGCTCTTGCTTATCTTATTCTTATATTTTTTATTGGGAAGATAAATATTCTATCCAAATATATTCTCTCTCTCTCTCTCTCTCTCTCTCTCTTTCCCTCTTTCTTTCCATCTTCATCATCATTGCATATAAGTCTTTCATATATAAGTACATTAATAAACTATGATTGGGCATCATTAATCAAATAAATCTTGATTCAACAGCAAGTGTATATCAACCTCATCCCCCTTCACTCCAGCCATTCTACCTTGATCCTTACTCATCAGATGGGCCATTAATCTAACAAACTACATCATCAAATTAAAATTCATTTGCCCCCAATATACTCTAAATTATTATTGCCTAACTGGAACTCTATCCATCAACAACCTTTTTCTCTTGTGGGTTCATATTATAACAACACTTTAATCTAAATAAAAATATTGGAGTTATAATTATACAACACAACCAGCAAACAACATTCTATAATAAACTCCAAATGCCTTTTCTATACCAATAAAATTCATTTCCTATAGCCCTAGTTACAATCTCTAGTCCTTCCAAACCATTAATTTGATACCACCTATGATGCCCTAGAATCTAATAGAAGGATTGGACTTACTTAAACCTACAATTAATAAACTAATATAATAATAATAAAAATAACAAGAGCTACTAAAATTTTCAAACATATAAAAGCAGTGTAAACAACATTCATTTCATCAAACATAATTTCAATAGTCTAACTCAAAGTGTATATACATTAAAATAGTAAAATTGGATTAAAAAATTAGTACCTTATATTTAAAGCTAAAAAAAATCCTCCTCTATACCTTATTTACTCCACCAGACCCTTCCCTTTTCTTAAAACATTAAAAAAAAAAATAGTAAGCTTAACTAGCTTAGTATACTCTCTCCTTCACCCACCATAGATATCAATAACCAATGCAAATATTTATAACAATTAATTAAAAGAAAACATAAAGACTTACAAAATAATTGAAGTATAAGCAAAACATAATTTTCTAGTGCTCCAGTATATGCCTAATCTTAGAGCTAGCATTTATACTTCAATACCACATAACCACATTCACAAAAGTTTATAGATGTAATACAAAATAATTATTCTTACAGTTATACTTATATATCAATTTCACTTTAACTTTTTCAAATATAATTCATATAGAGATTCATAGTTTACTAATGCACATTTCAAAATATTTCTTAAATTTAATTCATTAAAACATTAACATATAAAATGTAATTAATTAAAATGAACATGTCCAAATGTCTGCTTATATCTCCACTTGCACTTAAATCTCCCTTTACCACCCACACTTGCATATAACAAGTGGGGCCAGAATCCCTCCCACGTCTCTGTCAGGCAGATTGAGCCAAATGAGCACTAAAAATATTACATAACATCCCACTCATGCTTTCGGTAAGTGAGGATAAAATCCCTCTCACATTTGCATAAGGTAGATGGTGTTAGAAGAATACATTCAGGGCCCTTGTAACATAATATATAGTATATTTTTCCACATTTATTCATAGAACATATCTAATGCCATGTAATGCAAAATGCAATGCAATTCAGATGATACAGGAATTGCCAGTAAAATGTCATATTACTTTTAAAACAATGTATTCTTGGAACTTTTGCCTTTTTAATTTCTAACTTCTAAGGAACATTCACATGAATATTTTAAATATTTTTATATAACTATCACATTTGCTAGAAAAAATCCATAATTTACAAATATACTCTAAAATCTATGTAGAAAAAAATCCACCATTAAAACTCAATTTCATATAGCTAAAACATTCATAATAAGGATTGCAATAATATATTAAAAATCATAAAGTAAAAATTTTATAAAACCAAAGAAAAAAAAATTTTTATTGATATATTTTTATAAACTTTTTGAAATTGAAATAAGAGTTTGGGGTTTGAAATTCTACCCCGAGCTTATAATATCCGAAATAAGCTCGATGGAGAAATCTCAAAATTTTGCCTATGAATCTCTTTCTTCCTTTCTCTTTCCTCTTCTCATCCTCATTCTCCTCCCTCCTTATTATCAAAAAGGGCTTGGTGGAAATATGATTTGACAAGTGATTTCAGATATTTTAACATTTAAATCTACTATTTTGGCCTAGCGCCCGATGACAAACTTCCAAGTGCATTACGTTGATGTGCTCCTAGAAAATCTTTCAAATTGTCCTAAAATATCCTCACCTAAGATCCATTACTATGGCAGTACTTCCTTGTCGCTGGTACGCACCCCCAAACCTATTGATGTATGTCCAAAAACTCGAGAGCTTAATGTTGGGTGCCTTCAAACCCGGTGCCACAATGCCCGTAGAACAAATTCCCTAACTATAGATTTTCACTTTTTAGACTCCAAGCCTTAGTTACTTACAATCCTAATAAGCATTCTAAGACTAACTTAAAATTAATAATCATTAACGGAAAATTTTTTGAATTTGGGATGATCGATATTACAACCTATTTGGAAATAATTATATCTTTTATCTTTTAATATTATACCAGAGCTATTATTATCATTTAATAATCATAAGGCAATATCGAAAAAATAAATATGTATAAAGCTTGTTATCATTAAATATGCACACAACTATCTTTAACCTAGAAAAATCATATACACTAGTTATAAAGTTCATAAAAAAACATCATAATTACCTTAACAATCATGACTACAAAATTATATAATAATAATAAAAAGAAAAACATCTAAACGTTAACCTGAGATTAGGGTAACGTAACTCCACTAGATCCCTACCCATATATGAAATTATAATACCACATAACAAGCTCAAGGGTCCATTTGTGATAAAAATATATGATTGCAATCAATGCATAGAATCCAAAACAATATGCATGTTATTATTTAGTTCCAACCAGTAATGTTTGGTAAAATTAATACAAATAATGAGCATGCGAAGAATCCATAGTAATGAGTTTATTAGAAAAATGTATATTGGTTTTATGAAATGATAGATCATTTAATGTGAAAACTGCTAGTTGTGTCGCATGTCAAGCTTTATTAATTACATTTTGTTACGTAATCTTATATATTACATTATTTATATATTATATCATGATATGCCCTTGTCTCTTAATATTAAATACTATAATCTATGCAATCATATCATCATTATTTTATTATATGCATTAATCATATAAATAATATATTGTGCATATGTTGGCATGCATTTTTATATATTATCATATCTTATCTTATTCCATCTTATTCTAGATTCTTATAAGCTGACTTTATTAAAAAAAATTGTCACTTGGTCATCGACATTCTTAATCTTAATATTCTTATAACTCGATCCTAGTTATAGCTCATCTAAATAAAACATATTAGGTTACTGCTCTTGTACAAGATATCTTTCTCCTACCAAACTTAGTCATTAACATTACAATCATATTCAATGCTCATCTTGCAAGTACATGATGACATATTGATATGACACATGAATTAAAAAAGCAATGTAGCATGTATGCATGTCTTATCCTTAATATATTAAGATGTATGCAATATTAATACTTCTATATCTTGTACTTTAGGTGCTTGTGGTATGCATGCAAATGTTTACTCTAAAATGTATTTCCTATTCCTAAATGCTTATTACATTGACGTAAAGATTATCATACATGCCAATAAATCCTAAAGAAATTCAATGCACTTGTTATACTCATTTCATGTGTGGCTTTTCCAACTCATTTTTATATAAAAAAATCATTCATACCAAATGACCCAATGAAAATTCAAAAAGATCATACCAACTTTCTCAAAGACATTATTTCAACCATATATAAAAACTTACAAGGTGAAAAATCATTAAATTTAAAAATAATGCATTTTATTCAAATTAATTAGATATAAAATCATAAAATTTAACATTATTGAAAACATACTTAGGATAGAAGTCACCTACAATGATTAGAAGAACTTTCATAACTGAAGTATTATAAAATAGTAGCCCAAACTCAACTCTCTCTCTCTCTCTCCCCCCCCCCCCCCCCCCCTCTCTTTTTCTCCTTTCCGACCAAGCAATTGAAATGGGGGAGGAGATAGTTTAGGTCTACTTAATATTAGGGAAGTGGGTTAAGATATTTTAAAAAAAGTTTCAGACCCAGGACTATAGTGCTTAAGACACCAAGACCACAATGCTCGACCAAGATTCTCTTAAACCGAAATTCTTAGTGCAACATAGCTAGCTCTCAGTGACGTCACACTTAACCATTAAAATTTCTCCGTATATAGAGGACATCGCAACTAAACTCGCAATCACAATGCCATAGTGCTCCCATCAGAAAAATTAAATATTTTTAAATTGTAATTATGTTCAATTAAATTCTAATCAATTCATTCATGTTTCTATAATTTAAGTTAGACTTGGTCATTACAATCTACCTTCCTAAGAAATATATCTTCATCGATACTTCTACTTTCAATCTAGAAAATAATATCATACCAAATCAAATCAAACAAAATAAAAATAAAATTATAAGGAAAATCAAATTATATATATATATATATATATATTAAAATCAAATCAACATATTTTCTAAAAATAACTCATATTGGAGATCTCTCTTATCAGATATTCATGAAAATCAATCATACACATATAGTGCATATAAAATGAAATGATCAAACAATTCCAATATTCTTATAGAAATTGATTATAATAGAGAACTAAACCAGTAGAGCCTTCAGGTGCTTTACTAACTTCATGCTGACTTAAACTATACGCCTAGGTATTATCATTCCTAATGCCATAGATTCTCTCTCACTATCACTGTTATTCCTTCCGTCATTTCTTTCCCTTCTTACCACATAATTGTACATCGTGGATGCTATTGATCTTAATTTTGAAGCCTATGCAAAATAACTTTCTTCACTTTCTACTCTCCCTCCTAATCTCCTAGGACAATCCATTATTCTATGTCCTAGCTGTCTAAGTGAAGACACTGACTTGTAAACAAATAACAGGAACCTGAACGCTTCTTTCCACAATGAGTACATTTTGAATAACTATTGGTAGGTGTAATTGGTCCCTTCATGAAATCACTAATTGACTATTCTTCTTACTATTATTACCTTCAGTTACTTCTTCTATTGACCTTTCTTGTTGAAGTCCTTCTTGAACTTTGAATTTCCCAAATCATTTTCAATTAACCTTGCTCTCTCCACTAACACATAAATGTTTCTAATCTTAAAAGGCACTAGAGGGTGTCTTAATTCATCCTTCAATCCAATTAAAAAATGATAACACTTCTCATATATAGTTCTTATCAACTGTGGAGCATATCCGACAAAAGCAGTAAATTCATATCAATACTACATAACTGTCATATCTCCCTACTCTAATCTCATAAATGCTTCTTGCATGTGTTGTATTGCTGATGATGGTATGAACCAATCTTTCAATATAGTGGTATATCCCTCCCAAGAGATCCGTGAATTTAGTTTTACTTGAAAATTTCCTCTTTGTTTTTACCACCATATCTCTGCTTCTCCTTCAAATAGGAAAATTGTTGGTGGAACTTTCCTATTTTTGTGTAGTGCATGCTATCAAATATCTTTTCTATTCTTAATATCAATTTTCAACAAACTGGGGTTTTATAGCTCCCTTAAATAATGGAGGATTCAACTTCTAAAACATCTATAGATGCTTATCATCCTCATTTTCTTTACTACATTCTTGTTTAATTTCTGCATTACTAATAAGTTGAGCTATTAGGCTTTCAAATTGCATCATACTAATAGACTTTACTAGGACAACAATACTTTGTTCATTTAGCATTTCTTGATTATTGGGATCTATCTATTCACTTGTATAGTTCTCTTGCCTGATCAATCAAATAATGACTCACATATAATGCATGCACATTCAATCATATATGGAAAATAATTCACCTTAAATCATCCAAATCCTACCTAGCTCATAATCAATCCTACAACTCGATCTGATTATTGTTCAATTCTTCCAATAATGATTTCTTTAATACCATTATGTCACACCCTTACCCAACTTAACCCATAACAATGGCAGGCTAACCTAGATTTGAGATGAACACAAAAATTCTACCCAAAATATAATTGGAAAGAATTGTATCTTTTATCTTCTACTATCTTACAAGAGCTATTATTAACATTTAGTAATTATAAAGCAATAAAGAAGAAATATAAATATACATCTTGCCTACCGTCAAATATGCACACAACTATCTTTAATCTAGAAGAGTCATAATATACACTAGTTATGAAGTTCATCAGAACATCATAATTACCTTAACAATGATGACTACAAAAAATACATAAAAAGGAAAACATCTAAACTTGAGATCATGGTGAGCCTCAATCCATTGGATCCCTAATCAAACCCAAAATAATAAACCCAAACAATGAGTTGAAGGGCCCAGATGTGACAAAAACCCTACAATTACGTACAACTAATGTACATAAGTAGAAATAATATGCATGTTATTATTTAGCTCCTCCTAGTAGAGACTTGTAAAAAAATAATGATAATGAGCATGTGAAGAATTCATATTCATGACTTCAATAGAAGAATGTACTTTGTTATGCTGTCATGAAATGACATATCATTTAACATGAATGCTAATAGTTATGCCGCAAGTTGAGCTTTATCAATTATATTGTTTCCCATATTCTTAAATATTACATTGTTCATAATCATATAATGCTTTGTCCTTGTCTCTTAATATAAAATTATATCATTTATGTAATCATATCATTATTATTTTACCACATGCATTAATCATATAAATAATATGTCATGTATATGCTAACATGCATTTCTTATCTTATTATATCTCATCTTATTCTATGTTAATCTTGATTCTTATGAGGTGTCTTTCTTAAAAGAGTTGTCACTCTTGCTCATCAGCATCCAAAATCTTAATATTCTTATAACTCTCAGAGCTTATAGCTCATCACAGGAATGCCAGTCGGCTTACCACTCATGTACAACATATCCTTCACCATCCAACCTTAGTCATTAGCACATGTATATCTTATACTTTAAGTGCTTGTGGTATGCATGTAAATGATTACTCTAAAATTTATTTTCTATTCACTAAATGCTTATTACATTGACATAAAGTTTATTATACATGACCAACAATCCTAAAGAAATTTAATGCACTTGTTATAGTCATTTCTTGTGTGGCATTTTCCAACTCATTTTTATACATAAAGTCATTCATACCAAATTACTTGGTGAAAATTTGATATGATTATGCCGACTTGCTCAAAATCATCATTTAAACCATATATCAAAACTTATATGTTGAAAACTCATTAAATTGGAAAATAATGCATTTTAATCAAATTTAGGAGAGCTAAAGTTGTATGATTCAGAATCATTGAAAACAGACATAGGATAGAGGTCACATATAATGATTAGATGAGCTTTTATAACTAAAGCATCAGAAAATAATAGCCCAAACTGCTCTTTCTCTCTTCACGCTCTCTCTTCTTCTCTCCCCTTCTCTTCTTCTCCTTCCTGGCCAAGCAATTGAAATGGGGGAGGGGATGGTTTGGGTGTAATTAATGTTAGGGTAGTGGATTAATATATTAAATAAATTTTTTTTTTCAAATCTAGTGAGACAACGCTAGAGAAACTAGTGCCACAATGCTCGACCTTGATTCTACAAACCTGAGAGCTTAGCCCCACAATGCCAACTCTCAGAACCACCGCGTGGCCACCAAAACTTCTTAATGCAAAGATGTTGTGTTGCTGCTCTCGCAAGCACTCCTATAAAAATTTTATATTTTTAAAACTTTAATTAAGTTCAGATAAGTTCATAATCAATTCATTCATGGATCTTTAATTTAAGTTTAACTTGGTCATTGCAAAGTGGAAGTATGTTCATAAGGACAATTAAGATGTATGTAATTCCTCTATTTATCTTGAACAAATCCAAGATCTGGTGGAGGTATATTTAAAAGTTGGGTTGTAAGGGAAAATAAAATATATGTAATTCATCCATTTATCTTAGACAAATATTAGATGATCATGTGGAGATATAATGAAACATTGGAAATTGTTAATGCCATGTTATGTTGTTCATATTCTAATAGTTCAGTGAAATATTTATATTATATAGTCATGTTTATGTGATGTTGTGAAATTATATCACTCTCTTGAAGTCTTGTTCAAGTGACATTTACGTTGTTACTATTGTATATGCATATCCATAACATCCGTTTAATACTAGTATAAAGTTGTTAAATACATCGTGCTATACGAATATTACGAAAATCTACTTTTAAAAATGAGATGTTGCTCATGTATTGTAAATTAATATAATTGTTGCTCTTTATATAATGGTGTTGAATTATATAGTAGTAAGTACCAGATGACCTAGTAAGTCTGTGATTGCTCACTCCATATTTTTGTAAAAATCTTTAGAAAAAGGTAAAACCCCTAGGAGTAAAATAGGTTGATATAGACTGATGACCAAATTGAATCCTAGAACAACGTATGTTCGATATATGCATTCTTTTGTCAATTATGAGCATACTTATATTTTGATAAAAGAAAAATGAAATCATGATTAATGTATATTATTCTATTGAAGGTTTGTTTGATGAATTTATGTTTTCGTTTCATATATATTGAATGATTATAAAATATCTATGTTGTGTATTGAGAAAAATAAAGAAGGAAAAAAAAATCTTCCAAACTAGGTCTTGGAAAATCATAAGACTGTTGTCATGACCTTGATATGATATGACCTGCCTAGGTGTAACGGGTTGTGTTGGGTCAGTTATGAGGCAAGCGACAGGGTGATTGGTAGTAGTCAGTGGTGGCGACGACGCCAACTATAGCTAACGACTGGTGATGAATGGCGACAATGCTTTTAGCTTGCAAAAAAAAAAAAAAGAATTCAATTAAAACTCGACGACTTTACAATACATCAAAATTTACTCGAGAAAAGAATTTCACTAAAATTTAATGAAATCAAAAACCAAAATCTTAAATACTTTACATTTTTTTCATATTTGAAATACATTCCATTCTTTTTTAGCCCCATATGCAAATGAATTGACCTAAGATCGCCTCCTATTAGGATTTAGAAAGAACTAGTTACTTTTTTTATGTGCTACTCAAAATCATAGCTCTTTTGAACAATGGCCGACTTTTCATGATTCTCTGTATTTCGTAGTGCGTTTGATTAATATTTCTACTGATACTGTTTTATGATTCGCTGCGTTACTTTGATCTCGATATGATGGTTTTGCTTTGTTTAGAGTTTTGGATTTAGTGTGATGATATATTTTGAATTGACAGATTTTAATTCCAGCAAGTCTCATCCACCACTTTTTCTCCACCTCTCCTCTTTATATCCTCAGAGAACTCGCCTCCCGCTTGTAGTTTCGGTTTTGAATGAATGGGAACGGATGGTGTTGAGTGCGTCTCATTGGTGGATGGGATGGAGGAGGACGAGGCGACGCATACCTACAAACACCAATCCTTCTGTAAGAATTTCGGAAGTGGGGTTATTGGCCATGGCTGGGGCATGACGATGCCTAGGATGCCAATCGTGATCAGTGTGAACGAGCTGCTCGAGTGCCCTGTCTGCACCAATTCGATGTACCCCCCGATTCACCAGGTAGGTGTCGATGGTGTATTGTTCTAGATTTTGTATCTTGCGATTTTTGTGGGAGTTGATTCCTCGGTTTTGTTTCTAGGTCGGCCTGAAATTAAATAGCATCCTTTATTTTTTCATTAATTACAAAAAAAAAAAAGAGTTCTGGACGAACCTCTTTAACTCAGTAATTTCTGTTTGTTCTCAATTGACATCGAACTTGTTTTAAATGTTTTATATCGTTCTCTTTCAAACTTGTTTTCTCTTATGAGGGGTGCTGGAGGATGAGGGATTTTGGGGGTCTAGTGTGATTCTATGAACTGCAAGTTTAGCTCTGAACAATTTGATGGATTAAGAATTCGGTCAAGCTTGTTTGATAATTTGATAGATTAATAATTCTTGCTCTTTGTTTGTCGACCAATATATTTTCTTAAAGCAATAAATGAAAATTATATTGAAAACTGAAAAAAAATTATACAAAAAGGTTGAATTTTGCAACATAAAACTGATGACTTGCTTATGTATCTTCAATTGAATGTTCCAATTGAACAATCAGACCTCACCTGGTTCAAAGAAAGAAAATGACAAAGAATAAATGAAAAAAAAAACAATCAAACTGAAGGTTATCAAAATTTAAGTAGCCATGAAAAAAGATCACTAACGATGGATCGAAAGACAAATGTTCCATGAATTTGAAATTTTTATAAGAAATAAAGCAGCAACTAAAAAAAAAATTCAGCCACTGTCGCTTGAAGAAAGGATTCCAACCAACTCTGGCAGTCTACTAAAATAAAAAGCTACCAGCAAGCATCTGAAATAAAATCATAATGTATGCCAATGAGCACAAACGAAGAAACTGATAAGCGATATGTTACATGTGATAAGTGGAAAGTATAGATTATGCAAAAGGTATTCTGCTCCATTACTATAATGCAGGCTTAGCTTTTTCAGAACATTTTCATCATGCTCGTTTATGTTTTGAGCATTGTAATTATATCCATTGATATAACTAAAACAGCTGTGTTAAATACTTTTTACGGATATATATGTGATACTATAACTTGTAATGTGTTATGGAAATGTAATTCAAATTAACTGTTTGCCCTTTGCTCTATTTTCTGCACTTTCTTCATATCATACAGCACTGCATTATTGCCTCTGAAATTCAACATGGTATCAGAGCCATTCCGGTATCAACAGTTTTATTTATTTTTTCTATTCTATTTTGGTTCTATAATCCCTTCTACTTTGTTTATGATCTCATATGGATCAGGCAACTGCAGATTCAAACTTTCTATTTCCCTTTCCTCATCACGTCAACTAAGCAATTCCCCCATCCAAGCTCAACTCAAATTTCTTATGTGCAATGTTAAATCTGTGATCAGTGTTCAGTCAACCACTTATAATCATCCTATTTGGTGCTCACGGATTCTTAAACTTTTTACTGCTAATGATTTTGAGGATTTTTTAGATGGAACATCCATTAAACCATCCAAACAACTTCTCAATATTGATGGCATCATCAGTATTAATCCTCACTTTAATACTTGGATACTTATTGATCAAAATTTGGCTGCTGCTGTTTATTCCACAATAACACCTTCATTACTATCTTATGTTCTTAATTTAGACACATGTCGTGATATATGGGTAACCATTGAGCATTGTTTGCAATCCACAAATAGATCTTTTAAATTACCGCTGAAAAATGAACTTTATCAATTGCATATGTAAGACAACTGCGATTCAATATCTCTCTGATATTAAACAAAAAGTGGATGCAATTGTTGCAGTGGGTTCTTCTATTGATCCTGAAGGTGTTATTCTCTACACGCTAAATAGTTTACCAGCCTCATACAATTCTTTAAAGACTGCTATACGCACTAGATTTCATCTCATATACCACAAAGACTCTACCTTATTATACATTCTAGTTTATGTTGATGATATTTTACTTATTGGCAAGAATTTTTCCACCATTGATTAACTACTTCAAAATATGCATCAGCGATTTCTTATGCATAATCTGGGCTCTGTTACATATTTCTTGGGCATCCAAGTGCTTCATATCCCCACTGATCTACATTTAAGTCAACCTCGATATACATTGGAGCTACTTGACAAAGTTGGCATGTGAGATTGTAAGCCAGTTCAAAGTCCACTTCCTTCTAAACTTCAGGAACCCAATTCCGATTCAACACTTTTCCCTCAGTCGAAGCTCTACAGACAGCGTGTTGGTTCCCTATAATATTTAACAATCACTCGGTCATATATAGCGTTTGCTGTAAATTATCTCTGTCAACACATGCATAAGCCTTTTGCTGTTCATTTTTAGCAACTAAAATGTATTTTGTGTTACCTATGTGGCACACTATCATATGGATTTTCAATTATTAGGGCACCATTTGACTTGAAAGTTTATTTAGATTCTGATTGGGTTGCTGATAAAATTGATCGCCGCTTCATTACCTACTTTTGTGCCTATCTTGATGAGACTTTGGTCTCCTGGTGTGCAAAAAATTAAGTGATGTGAAACATACAAGCGACAAGAATTGTTTTTGAAAATTAATAATAGATTGAACATTAACTTTGCTAGTTAAAAACTTATGTTTCACCAAGTCAAAGTTTTAGAAATTTTCTGTTAGAAGATTAAGTAATAACAAGCAATTACAACGAGAATAACAAGACAATTGCAAATAACAACGAAAACAATATAGTAAGGCTAATATCAACGAAACAAAAATTCATGGCGTAACATCAAGAAGTGTTCACCATGAGTTCCTTCTCACTTGATCTTGAAGTTGGGGCTTAGTGGAGGAACGGTAGAAGAAACCCTAATGATGCCACCACGAGACAAGTGGCGCGTAAGGTCTTGTTCGCCTGAGAAGTGGCTGGAGGAGGAGAGGTTGTTGATTGGTCGACGAGGTGCCAGTGTCCCTTGGGTCGTTGATCTTCAATCAGTGAGGTGAGGCAATAAATTATGCGGTTGACATAACTTTCCACAGAATCTTTGTAATCCCAATCCGGATCATAGAAAGGAGAGAGCAAGATATCGATTTCTCCTTGAGCATTGTAGGCAAATCCGTGGTCGACCTCAGGGTTGTCCATGCATCGATGGGAGAAGGGAATGAGGCGTTTGTCTTCTTTCCTTGGCTCCAAAGCTCATGAGAGATCTGTGTTTTCCGAGAGGGAGGAGGGAAGATGAAGGGGGCGGCCAAGGAGGAAGGGAGTGGCTTGTGTGGGTTAAGCTAGGTTAGGGTTTGGAGAGAGAGTTTTAATAAATCTGAAATTAATTTCAGATTTAAGTAAATTTGGAGGGAATTGAATTTGAAAATTGAATTCAAATTCAATTATGGTTTAGGAAAACAATGAGGAAGCACATTAATGGTGGCCAGCGGCTTTATGAGAGGAGGGAGAGGATTGGTGAGGTTTTTAAAACTTCCAAACAAGCCTTTGCAAATTAGGAAAGAGAACAATAAATCCTCTCTAAATTAAATTTAGATTGAATTTAAATTTAAAAACTTTCCTTATTTAGAATTTGCAAATATGGAAAGTTTTTTAAATTCAAAGTTGAATTTCAAATAATTTTAACACCTTACTTTCTTGCTTGAGCCAATTTAGGGAGTCATTAAGATGATTGGAATCACCATAATGAGGTGGAGCAAGGGGGTGGTCGGCGGCAAGGGGAAGAGGGAAAGGAGTGAGCGTCGGTTTGAGGGTGGGGAAAGGGTTGAGCCGACGGGTGGGGTTTTGGGAGTGGAGTTGAGTTGGGTTTAGGAGAGGGATTTTGAAGGTATGCCGGCAGTGGAAGGGAAAGGAGAAGCCGATGGGTGGGTAAGAAGAAAAGAAAAAGGAAAATAAACCATGAGCCATGTACTCTTCCAATGATTGGTGGGTATTGTGCTCGCACTCAGTTCGGGCTCCCTTTTCTCTCTAGTGCACACACAAGAAGAAAACAAACAACAAATTTCATTCAAATATTCATTAATCTTTTACAAAACATAAGACCACTATATATAAGTCTCAAACATAAAGAAAAGAAAATTACTCAAATGCCCTCTGGGCTACAATAAGAAAACACTACCCATAGGGGTAAAGTAGGAAAAATGAAATGCAAACGTAAAATACATCAGAAGTAAAGACTATGAATCGTAGCCGTCGATCTATGATTCCGTCACCGGTACACATCTCTGAATCTCTGAATGATGTCCTCATCAACAAGTTATAGTTATCAGATCTTCTATTGAAGCTGAATACAAAGATTTAGCTGCTGTTGCAAGTGACATTATGTGGTTAAGGCGATTGCTCAATAATTTTCACATTCCTATCACTCAACGTACTCCATTATTTTGTGACAACATTTCAACTCTTGCCTTAGCAAATAATCCAATATTTCATGCTCGTAGGAAGCATTTTAAAATTGATTATCATTTCATTAGAGATTGCATTAACGCCAAACATATCTCAGTTCATCATATAGCCTCTCAAGACCGGCCTGCAAATATATTTACCAAGGCTATTTCCTCATTTGGCTCAACTTCGTTACAAGTTAACAATTCAGGAATCCATTATTAACTTGAGGGGTGGTGATAAGTTATGTGTAATATGTGATAAGTGGAAAGCATAGGTTATGCAAAAAATATTCTGCTCCATTACTATACTAAAGTTTTAGCTTTTTAGAAACTTTTTCATCATCACCGTTTATGTTCAGATCATTATAATTGCAGCCTTTGATGCATAACTAACTTAGCTGTATTCTAAATGCCTTTTACGTATATATCTGTGATACTGTAACTTGTAATATGTTATGGAAATGTAATTCAAATTCACTGTTTGCTCTTTGCTCTGTTTTCTGCACTTTCTTCATATCATACAGCACCGCATTACTTCCTCTGAAATTCAACAGAAACAACCCAGAAATCACTCTAATCAGTTTAAACCATAGCATCTAATCAATAGTAATTACAAATAATACAATTGTAAAATTAATTGAAAACAGTGGGTAAAAAGCCAAAGCTTGAATTACATTTGTAATTACTATTGTTATGAAGAAAATGATTCATGTAGCTGACCCCACGCAATGGGATAAAGGCTTGATGTTGTTATTGTTGTTGTTGTGGGTAAAAAGCCAAAGCTCATGCTAAGAAGGACAAATTTTAAAAATTGTTTCCGTAGTTAATTAAATTAGCTTAAATATGCCTATTAAAAAAATATTTTATAAACGACATAGTCGCTGGGTAGGCCAGCGACTAGTTTGTGATGTGGACTAGCTCAAAATTAAAATTATAAGGGCATCTCCAACCGAAAATCTTATTTTTCACTGCAAAATGCCGTGGAACTAAAAAATGCTGTGATTCATCTCCAATCAAAATCCATTTTGCCCCCTTTTGCGAAGGTAATGGTCGCTCTTTTCTTTCGGGCGTTTCTTTGGCAAGTTTGGTAAAGATCAAAAAATGTCGATGATGAATAGTACAACGCTAAAATTGGCGTTCCACTGTTCACCCGCAAATAGCAGAAATTTTACCGTTCAGCTGGAGCTCGCAAGGGACACCATGCAAGCGTTTGGAGTTCGGTTTGAGATGCCCTAAGTAAATAATGAAATGCCGTCAATTGAGGAGCAGTTTTAATAAATATTAAAAAAATTTAGAATCCAATTTTTTTTAAAACAGAGACGGTAAAAGAAAAAATATTAGATATTATTATAAATATTTAAGTTTTTTCTCTTTTTTTGTTTTCATTATTTTTAGTTTTTGACTATTTCAGTTTTCTTTTTTTATAAATATATAAAATCTAATTAACAAAGATTTTTGTTAGGCTTAAAACAACCCTTAATATATTTATGAGAAATAAGATTATTATCACAAAAATTCATTAATTTCTAAGTAACATTATTAATAAATCTAAATGATTCCTTTTAATTCCTTGATTCTTCGCCTTCTTATACTCTTTTCATAAAAAACATAAAATAAATAATGTATTTAATTTGTCTCTTAGTCAACCTATCAGAGAAAGAAAACCAATTAAGAATAACCTTCAAAATAGAAAAAAATAATAAAACTAATATCATCATTGACTTTGGAAGCAAAAGGACCATCAACATGCACATGATTTAGGGTCTCAATATGAAAATAACATTGGCATTCAAAAATAAAATAAATACTTGTATTATGAAGTAAAGAGTCCACTTGATAATCTTTTAAGAATACACCGACATAAAATTGTATACGAAATAAAAATATTTTATTTCTAAATAAATTACAAAATAGGGTGGGCATGATTAATTGATTTAATATTACACCAAACTTCCTTAGAAACAAAGCATCCAGAGGAGGATTTATTAAAAAGCATAACATCTTTTAGAAAAAATATCCAAGAAATAAATCTAATTTTATCAATAATAAAAGTTGGAAGGACCTTAATTAACTTAGGCATATTCCAAAATCTAAATAGAACTCATGAATTTTAATATCTTCAATAGCATGAGAGTTTACAGCTTTATCAATAAAGCTAATTATCTTGCCAAAGGAACAAAAACTGTTACTAATACCCCGTGGAATAAACTTTTCAACTTCCAATTTGATGTTACCTAATCGTATAGAGGAATCGCCTTTTTATAAGATTAAAAAAATATAAGCCATCATTATCTTCTAAGAGATCATTAAACGAATGATTCTTCTGAAGAGGGGAGACATAATTACAAGGTTAAAATTAGGAACTTAATCTAAATTGTAATCGGAAGTCACAATTTTATCCAAAATAATCAGTTTAATAGATAATATAGGTTTAGAAACCATAATATTTTCATGCGTTGCCTCTAATTCTCATAACTAACATCGGGACAGTGTTACTGATAATGTTAACATTAATAACAATATCAACAAGTATGTTATAATTCTCCAAATCTATATCATTTTCTTAATGTTATTTAGGCAAATCTGTATTAATAGGTAATGCAGATTTAGCAGGAATGTCCAACTTCTGAGAAGTAGAGGCTGCTAGAGATGGCAATGGCTTTTCCCCTAGAACATCTTGATGGATATTGATTTTCCCATTAAATTCTTTTTTGTCGATTTGAGTTCAGGATGTAATATAAGACATTGAATATTGTTTTGTCCATACGCATTACAATCAGTACAAAATGAAGGAATATTTTTAAATTCCACCTTTTGAATATATCCAAAAATTTTTGAGCCCAACTAACTTTTCTTTTCTTTTCTTTAGGTAATATCCAAATCTTCTAAAACCCTAGCAACCGAATGCCAAGAAACAGAAGCCGTAGTTTGATCTATTTTAAGAGTTTTCCTAAAGATTGAAGCAATATCAAATAATATTTGTGGATTCATAAAATGAACACTGAAATTAGGAAAAAGAATCCAAATTGGGACTATAGGTGAATCATTTTTTTTATATAAAAGAAGGTTCCCATTTCAAGATTTGCATTGAAAAATTAAGTATATGTCTTCTAGCAGATATCTACCTATAATCCTTACTGTTATAAAGTCGAATGAGAATTTGCTTGACATCAATAAGCTTTAAATTGTATTTTCTAGACAAAAGAAGATTCTTAAAAAAAACCTTAATAATATCCATTCAATGACTATGATTAGGAAACTTCATTAATAAAAAAACCCTTCAAACCCCTATGAGATTCTGAAGAAACATTGTGGGAAATGTCATTTCCTAAATGGGCATCTTTAAAAGATTTATTTGGAGGCTTAGGAGGCTGAGAAGGCCTCCTTCCAAACACGTTAGAAGTCATTAGCTACATCCTAACAGAGATCCATCATCAGTCTTAGTATTTTGAATTCTTATCAAAATAGGATGTTTAGATTAAGTTGCAATCCTTAACTCCATCAAAACCTAGTAAACCTAATATAGATCGAGAAGAAAGAACAATAGGAGAAATACTCGTCTCGCTAGTGAGAAAGCAGAAGGAATCAAGACATGAGTGGAGCAGCACCAAGAAGTCCTAGGAGCCCGTTTGATCAAAGGAGGGGGCCAACAACGAGAGTGACATGGCTTAATTAATTAATCTACCAATATATGTGTGCCTGTAAGTTTCTAAAGTTTTACTGCATTGAATGGTTAAACAATTTTATGCTTTACTTTTCCTTTGAGTAGAAGTTATGTATAGTCTAGCACTACATGTGATGGTCATAATCTTTTGCGTGTTTCTCATATTCTATCAGCTTTTCAGGTGAATTGTTTAATGGTTCTAACTCTTATTAGTAAGTTTATTGTACTTCTCAGTGTGCAATCAGCCATATTTTTCTATTCTCAAGTTTCAATGAAACTGTGAAAATTCAGATTTGTCTGGGTTTATAATTTATGAATCGTTAAAGGTGACGGTTATGATCAAATCAAGTCTATTTATGTTACTTAAGTATTTGATACTAGCACTCCATGGCTATTTTACTTTTTTGGGTTAAAAGATATGTCTATTGCAGCAATTGACAGGCAGATAGTGCCTTATGATTTAAAATACATTTGTTGGTGATACGTTCTAAATTGCTGATAAATTTCTGTGATAGGACACAGTTCTTTAGCATCCTCCTCAGAATTCTACATATTCTAATAGCAAGGATTGCTACTACAGTGGTGCTTGATTTGAAATTTTAATTTAATGAAGACATTATCCTTCTTTTTATTTCCTTGATGATTCTGTTGTTCAGAACTTGGAGGGTGTTGTGAATCATTCTCATTTTCTGCATTTACATGTTGAAAATTCTTTTGTGTTCTATCCCCTCCCCCCTAAGCCCTCTGGTCTCATATGCACTCTAGCAATCTCTTTGCAATAATATTTTTGGATATAGTATATTGCCTGCAGTTGAATTTCAGCTCTTTATAATCTTTAATGTCATTTATTTTCATGGTTTAATGCATTATTTAGTTCTTTATGTCATTAGATCTTGAATGCATATTTTTAAGTCTTTATTTTATTTCGTTCTTTTTCAGTTATTTGTTTATTATGCTATTTTAGTTCATGATGCGGCTTTTAATTATTATCCTAAGGAGATATCCTATAAATAGGTACCTTAGGGCTGTATTAGGGATGCATGGATGATCTTTAAACGTGAAATATGATGTTGTGTACGTTTGTTTGCTTGAGATATCTTCCTCTGTGACACCATAGGAATGAAGTACCCTGAGGATTGGATGATATTGCTTCTTATTATTGTGTGGTGAATGGGTTGAAGGAGAGATTGCTATGTAGGGTTTGGCGTCAGTGGTTTGAATGAGATTAAAAGAGGAGATTTTAGAAAAAATGGGTTTCTCAGCAGTGTGGTTAGTGAAGAGGTTTAGTAAGACAAATGATGACAAGGCGTGGAGGGGTATCTGAATGGATTTAAGAGGAAGAAGGATAATAGGAAGTTGGATAACAGGCTTATGTTTGCATTGGAAGGAAGCCTTTGGAGTGGTGTGATGTTATGGAATTGGCTTTGCGATGTATAGAAGGCTGAAGATTAGAAGGTTGTCAAGGGAAAGAAAAATGAGAATGTTTGATGAAAATAAGGAGAGGTTTGAGTTAACCTTCAAAGCAATGTTTGCATATCTTGAAGGTTTTTTTTCTCATGAATCAGACCATTTGAATTTGGCTTCCTTTTAAGTTAACCTTCATAATAGCAAACTCTTTTGAGAGAATCATTCTACAAATCGTTGATAATATGCAGCCATAATAAAATAATGTAGAATTTCTTAAACATTTGTTGCTTTGGCTAATCTTCCATTACTTCAATTGACCTCCCTTGTTTCTCTTTCTCAGTAGATCACTTTACTGCCCCCTCTTGCAACTATCTTCATCTGTCTCTCATGCACACACTCCTCCCTGACTCTATCTCTCCCCCTCTCCTCATTGGGATGTTGTCACCTCCCCTCTTTAGCTCCATCAGGATTTCAATAGAAAGTGGGAGCGGGTGCGGTCATCGTTTAACATAAAGTGACAGGTTATTGAGTCAGGTTGATCTTACAAGTTTTAAACAATAAAACTCCCATTTAAATAAACTTAGAATTTAAAATTGATGATTTTCTTAATGCACTCAAATATTTAGAATTCTTGGAGCATATTTGGTTGCATTTTATTTTCTATTTATTCTGTTTTTTTTTTCTTTGCTTTTATTCCCCATTCTCATAAAAAATGTCTTTGAAATAAGTGAAAACACGGAATGTGGTGTTTTCAGAAGTTTTGAAATCACACTAATTTGTTTCAAATATGAGTACAATGACTAATGACAAAACTTATTTCCCAACTTAAAGTAGTTGATTTTTGTTCACACAAAAAAAAAAAAAAAAGAAACAAAAGCACAAACATGCCTTGAGATTTTGAGGTCATAATTTTCTAAACATTAATTGCTTCAATAATTATATATTAAATCCAATTTATGAGAAAATCATTAAAAACACAAACAAATATTCTGTTAAAATTCTAAATAATTAAGATCTCCGTTTATAACCGCCCCAACTCTAATTATACTCCAGTGTGATCACAGAAAAACGCCTTTTAAAATCCTGGCGTTAGTTGTAAAAGAATCACACTAAAAAGTTTGTTTTCCTTATTTGGGAATTTTGTGCTTGAATGATGATTAGCTTTTATTATTTAATTCCTGGCCTCCTTTGTTATCAAATGATCACCTGGGCTAAAATTTTGAATTGAAAAATAAAATGTAGTCCTTTTTTATCCTGGAAAACTTTTCATGGTCATCGACTTCTTATTATTGAATAGGATGCATAAACATGATTGCTAACATGCGGTGTTATTTTTTCCTTGAAGTGAGAGTGAGCTTTTTGCTTATTAAGAATGTTCACTGCATCCCAATCTGAGATTTCTGAATGTTACTTAAAAAATAATAGATTTTCTGATAATATCGACTATGGCTCCGTTTTGAGACGGCTTTTTTTCTGTTTCTTAAAGCAGCTTTCTAGTACAAATATTTTTATATTTGTACTAGAAAGCTGCTTTAAGAAGCATAAAGAAAGCCGTCCCAAACGAAGCCTATATCTTCAACTTTTGTTGATTTTGTTTGCTTCTTGGTTTTGCAGTGCTGCAATGGGCATACTCTTTGTTCGACGTGTAAGGTGAAGGTGAACAATCGTTGCCCGACATGTAGACAGGAGCTTGGAGACATCAGATGCTTAGCTCTGGAAAAGGTGGCTGAATGTTATAAACTTCCTTGTAAATACTACTCGCTGGGATGCCGTGAAATCTTTCCATACTACAGCAAGCTTAAACATGAATCCCACTGTACCTTCAGACCATACAACTGCCCTTATGCCGGCTCTGAATGTGCCGTTGTTGGGGATATTCCTTTACTTGTTTCACACCTAAAGGATGACCACAAGGTAGACATGCACGGTGGCTGTACTTTCAATCATCGATACGTGAAGTCCAATCCTAGAGAAGTCGATAACGCCACCTGGATGCTCACTGTATGTTCTTTTTCTGTCTTTGTCAACTTTGTAAAGAGCAATTAAACTGTTTTAGCATCTTCTTGTGTGTATCGCATAGTAAAGATTCACCAGTTATTATCCTTCTCAGTGGTTATAAAAGAAGTCTGTTTAATTTGGAAAATTATTGGGTTCGGACACGCACGCCGTCTGAAGCCCAATAAAAATACGCCACATCAGCTCCTACTCGGTACTGAGCAGTACCGAGCAGTACTGCTCAGTACCAAGCTTGGTACTGAGCGTACTGGATAAGGTGGCTGCACCTGATTCGTCTCTGGACAGTAAGCTATGTGTGCTGTCCGAACCCAATAATTTCCCGTTTAATTTTGAGGTCAAGTCCTTTTCAATAAACTTTAAAGGCTATATGTGTGCGTTTTTTAATGCTTTAACGTGCTATTATTGCTTGATATCTGTCTCATTCATAGTGATTATCTAACACCCTTATTGCTACTACTGCTCTCTCTCCAGGTTTTCAATTGTTTTGGTCAATATTTCTGTCTTCACTTTGAGGCCTTCCTGCTTCATAAGGCTCCTGTATATATGGCATTTCTTCGATATATGGGTGATGAGAATGATGCAAGGAAGTATTGTTATAGTCTTGAGGTAGGCGCAGATGGCCGAAAGATGATATGGGAGGGAACTCCTCGTAGCATCCGCGACAGCCATCAAAAGGTTCGCGATGGTTATGATGGTCTCATAATCCAGCGAAATATGGCACTCCTCATCTCTGGTGGTGACCAAACGGAGTTGAAGCTAAGGGTCACTGGTCGGATATGGAAGGAGCTGTCCAACCCTGAATCTGGAGTTACCTTACCCACCCAACACCTGTAGCTGAAACTAGCAATCAGGTGCGGTGCCGCCGGGGAATGAACTTTGTTGTATCTATACTCTTTGGCTTCGTTTGAGGGGAAATTATTGGGTTTGAACACCGGACACAGCTTACATTCGGTACTTCACAGTATCGAGCAGTATTGAGCTCGGTACTGTGAAGTACTGAGTACTGAGCAGTACCGAGCTCGGTACCGAGTAGGAGGTGATGTGACGCATTTTCATTGGCTCTAGACGTCGTCCGGTGTCTGAACCCAATAATTTCCCTCGTTCGTTCATTTGAGGCAGTTTTTTTGCTATTTTATAAAACTGCTTTTTAGTTGTAATAAAAAGTTGTTTTAAAAAGTAGCAAAAAAGTTGTTCCAAACAAAGCCTTAATTGCATCAGTACCATCTCTGTGCTGTATTATAGAAAAGGAGGAAAGCTGCAAGTTGTACAAGCATATACTGAGAATTCTTTTCAAGACCGTTTATTGATAAATGTTCATTTCATAAATTTTATGTGACAATGGTAGCTATATTGTTAGACAGTGTAGCCTCCTGCTGATGACAAAAGAATGAGGTAGAGAAAGTGATGCGGTGCATTTTAAGCTAGAATGGTTCCTTAGGAGTACTTTATCTAGTTTGTTGTTATTTCCTTCTAGAATTCTCTTTTGGTCTTATAAGTAGGTCTTGTAGAAGAAAAGGCATTGAATGATATATACACTCTTTTGAAGCTCTATTCTTCTTCTTCCCTGGATTGAGAAACTCAAATCCTTCTGGCAGGTCGCATCTTCCGACGATTCACAGGTATCAGAGCCCGGAGCTTGTGAAGATCGATGGACTGCGAAAGAAGGTCGGCTGTCGACGACGATCGAAGCCGCAAAATAAGATTGGTCGACGACAATCGACGTCAAGGAGGGTGGGCTGCCGACGATGCTCAGAGCCGGATCGCCTTCTATCAAGCTCAATCGAAGAAATCGCTCGATCAGGTAGACAGAAATCTTGATCGGATTCGCGAAAACCTTCGGGCAATAATGAATATGAGAATGTCGTCGGCAACCATACCGAGGTATTCTTCTTCTTCTTCCATCTTCTCGTCCGTTTCACGTAGACGCCATCCGTCCCGCCATACTCCCCCGGTCGTTGATGATTACGCTCCGCTCGAACTCCCGCTCAAGTGGCGTGATCCACCGCCGGAATACCCACCGCTCGAGCTTCCATTGCGATGGCGAAATCCTCCGCCTCCACAGATTACGTCGCCTCGCAAACGGAACTCCGATCTTGATCCGATCCAGATCAATTTCGATCAAATAGAAACATCTCTGGAAGTGGGATACGCCCCAAACCAGCAGGATGACAATCCCGTCTCCAACCTCACACCGCTTGCGCTCGCCGGGCCAACCGCCGACCAGACTCCCGCACCCCCAGCCGCCGATTCGCCGACCCAATGCGTGCGTGGCTTCGTCCGTCTCTTGCCCGATCTGGATCTCGTAGCCGAAGAAGCAACTGCCACTGTTGTTTTCGACTCTGCCTCTGCTTAGCTCACTGGACCGCTTCTCACTTCATCCGATTTTCCTACATGTCCTCCACCGCCAATTCCGGTTGCTACTACTTCTAACGCTCCTAGATCTCTGTCGTTGCCGCCCGCTCAGTATGATACTGGAATTGGGACTGCTGTTCTGAAGTTTTCAGATGGAAAGGATTAATTAGCACCAACATCAAAAACCAAGGATGCCGCTAACCAGGTATCTCAGGAAATGAATAGTAGTAGGGAGCTGGAATCGCCCATTGAGCACATCCTTCTCTCTCTTGAGGGCGAGAGCACTAAGCTACAAATGGAATCCTCTGAATCCAAACAAGTTGACCATGCTATTTTTGAACAGCCTAGCTCAGGTGAAGCTGTTCCGTTTCAACCTTCTCAGCTCACCACTCAAGTCAATATCTCAGAAGCTGAAAAATCTAGTGAGCATGCTCATGCATTGGCATCTTCGGCTCCGCATTCCTTACCTGTTCAGACAAGTCACTCTGCAAATGATTCTATCCAGGCCTTAATTGGTCAGATGAATGCGGGTGAAAATATTGCAACGGAGGCAACAGCAGGCCAAAATAATACCACTACTACTCCTCTGTTGCTGCCCGCTTAGACAGAGCACCCACTCTGCTCTTACGATTTTGCTTCAAGTGTTGAGCTCGATCTCTCATGACCAGATTCCAGTCTTGCCTCCTGTTCCGACTCCAGTGTTGAGGACATCTGCATAAATGATCCATACCCGCATCAATGTGTTAATGATGAAGATGAACACAATGATATTTTCATATCAGAGGCTTCCTTTCTCACGGTATGTCATGATCTTCTTGCCTTTAGCATTCCTGAAATAAATATAAATGACGTGGAAGTGTATGGCAATGCTACTGGATGTGGTACTTGGAGTATTTTCACTACAGGTGTGAAAATTTCTGGTCAAAATTCTACTGTCAAAGCCGATCCAGCGCAATGCTCTCAAACTGTTCGACAATATGTCACTACAAAATTCTGCATCCCTGTTGAAGATGGTGGCATTGGTTTTGATTACTGTCTTCAAATGGCAGTTCCTGATAAATGGATCGAAATTCTTAAATTACAAGATGAGAAGTGGAGGATGGGAGATATTGTGCACACGCTTAAAAATAGGAGATGGTTAGAGAAATGTATTTCGTATACTGAAAGCCATGATCAAGCTCTTGAGGGCATCCTTCCCTTGAGGACCCCGTTGCAGCTCTTCCTTATTACTGAACTCACGGGCTGCAAAGAGTATCAAGTGGAAAGTGGTAAGGAGTTTGCAATCCTTGACATTAATCATGATGGCCTTGGTAAATGGGAACTACCGAATTTTCTAGAGAGCTGGGACTTTTCTGATGTAATGCTTATTATTGGTGCTGAAAGAAAGATTGTTCCCACTCATAAAGTTACTTTGAATGCTTATGGCGACTTCTCTATCAATTCTTCTAGTGAGATAATGAGCAGCAAATCCAACGAAGTTGATGACAGTAATGGTGCAGAGAGAATTGGAGATCTTTCTTCATTTGATGAAAATGAGCACAAGGTTCATCAGTTGGATTGGGGGAAGCCTCGTCATGTGGTAATTTCAAAGTCCGCATTCAAAGTCTTCGATCCAGGAATTTGTTGCCACCTTTCCTCCCTTCTAGTTATAGAGCCTCGAACGGAGTCGAGCTCTTTTTACGCAAGGGGAGAATGATGCGGTGCATTTTAAGCTAGAATGGTTCATTAGGAGTACTTTATCTAGTTTGTTGTTATTTCCTTCTAGAATGCTCTTTTGGTCTTATAAGTAGGAGGTCTTGTAGAAGAAAAGACATTGAATGATATATACACTCTTTTGAAGCTCTCTTCTTCTTCTTCCCTGGATTGGGAAACCCAAATCCTTCTGGCAGGTCGCATCTTCCGACGATTCACTACATCAGAAAACAGCCTAACTGAAAAAAAAATTGATATAATTGAACTCTTGCAATTTTGTTATGTATTTTTTTCTGCATTGTGTCATGTTTAAGTAATTTGGAAGAATGTTGGCGTAGAATATTCCTTGCTAAATTTAGCATAGAGCTTATTCGGCTGCTTGCATTTAGAAAATATTTTCTGCAAATATTGATTTGATTTTCACTCATTAAAAATGTGAAAAAAAGAAAACACTATTTTTATGAGAATTTTTAAAGAAATTTTTTATGTTTGAAATTATTGTTGATTTGTAGTCATATGTAACTACTTGATGAATTTGTGAAGCTTTAGGTTTTATTTGGGATGACTTCTTTGTAGCTTTTTAAACTAATTTTTTAGTTCTGAAGCTGTTTTAAGTAGTAAAAATCCGTCCTAAATGAAATATTTAAAGAATTCATAGGAAGGGATAAGGGAAAATGTCCAGTGGAGTAGGACCATCAATTTTTTTCTCAACTAATATAAAATACTTAGCAAAATCAAGTCACACGGATAATTTGGATTGATAAATCTTTTAAAGGAACTAGTCTTCTTAATATTAATTATACTCTTGAAAGCACCTTTAAGAGAGATACTCTCAATAAATAAACCACATGTTCGTTTTAATTTACTCGAGTTAACATGAAAGAAGATCGTGATTCAGATATTGTTATCCTAATATGCAACTTATAATTTGAAACATGTCAATGTAGAATGTAGAGGGCTAATCATTGTAGTTAAGTAAAGCTTTTGTCTCCCAACTAAAAGCCTACATGATAATGATCATTAAATCAATAAAGACTTTAAGAGGAGTAAAAAAGATTCAAAGGGGTGATGGATAGTTTAAGAAGTACAAGCAAAAGGTAGAAATAACCTTGATTAGGACATCATGAGTTAGCCATCTCAAGCTATCAAGCATGAAACCACTTACTAGTAAAGATAGTAAACCCAACCTAGCCATGAGATGTTCTATAAGAAAGCATAATACATTGTTAGCCTTGTGATCTTAAAACGAGGAAAGAAAATTTAAAATCATAGACAAATGAATTCTAAGAGAATCCTAAAAGGATGTAAGGCTTATACTCCATAATAGTATAAGGAATGCCTAAGATAACACAATTAAATGCAACTATAGCAATCCAACTAGTTTTATAATCCTATATGGGTCAAGAAGTCAACTATCGAGCGTACTAAGATGACCCTGAGATGTTTTAAAAACCCTTGCCTATAAAAAGCTTTATCATAAGGAACATAATATACTTGCAAGTTCTATCCTTAAGTGGAGAGAGACCTCTATGCACATGTTGACCGGCCAAATTATAAGTATGCATCAACACTTTAGGGTTTTGATTGTTGAGTTGGTGTATTCTATACATCATCCACGAGATATAGAAAAATAAATTTTGCAATAAAAAAAAGGTTAGATAATACCTTAACTTTAAGAAAAAATTTGTTCATAAATTGATTACAATTGATTATCAAAATTTTAATGGAAAAAAAATTAACTTAAGAACCTATTACAAATCAAATTGTGGGCTTTGAAAATTCACACCCCATCCTCTTTACATTCTAAGGAGAGTTTTAACAAAATGTTTCGAGATAAATTTCAAAAGGTAGATTAGTTTTAAAAGAAGATAACCCAAAGGTTTTCCCCTCTTTTCATGAGGAATTTATGATCTAGTTTGAAGTTTCCCATAGGCATTAGGCCTTATGGTTAATTACCCATCTCGATAATGACAAAGAACTTTCAATTAAGGCTAGTCATTAGGTAGACACTAAGTACTGTGCATACAATAACAATGATTTTTGTATTGAATTTGAAATTTATTGTCTTACAATTAAAGTGATGATGGGTGAAGTGAAGATGAACCCGATTAATAGACCGCCATATAAACTTTCTAATATCATAAAATACGAAGAAATTATATTAGCATATACATAATAGACCAATATACTCATAGGAATTTATAAACATTAGACTAATGAATAATTTACTCCTTGTATTAGAAATTGAGTATCTCATCAAGATTATAGGATCCTGCTCGGGATGGAGTTCCTTTTTTCTCTCTCTCTGAAGTCTTGATGTTTCATAAACTACCTAGATATAATGATTTTCTCAATTTATAATAATTCTTAATTCAATAACTCAATCTAGCATGAAATAAACAGGCGAGAGCGGGCAGACCCGGGTAGCGCGCGGCGCGACTCACGAGCGGCACTGCTGCAGCGTCTGCGTGGGCAGACTCGGGCAGGGCGCGGGCAGCCGCAGGCAGGGCACGGGCAACTGTGCGGGTAGTCGGTGAAGGTATGCAGCCTAGGGCAGCTCACTTTAAACGGGTTTCCGGGTTGACCCGGCAACCCATAGGGTTAACCCGAACCCGACCCATTTTTCAAATGGGTCGGTCCAACCGAAATTTTCGGGTCGGGTTCAAGTCGGATTTTCGTGTCGTGTCAAATATTGACACCCCTACTGCCAACCATACAAAAATAATTGACTATGGATAGATGGGGTGTGATATTGATCCTATCTCCAGCCTTAGAGATGATATTGTATCAAAGGATGTATTGTATAGCATGGGCATTCAATATTATAGTGTGGAGTAGGGTCTTGAGATGATTGAGTGGACTATTCTTAAGGGTTATGTTCAATGTGGTCCAATTATGATGCAGGTCATTTGCTAATTCATAAGGTGTCATACCTATGTTTAAGACTTGTTGTTCGAGCATATCTATGTCAGCAATGGCTACCTAATGCCTTTACACTAAAGATTGTATAGCTGTTCTATCTCTATTTATGTGGAGATTGGAAAAAAAATTTTAAAAGTAGTTTAGTGTGGTACGGGAAGACAAAGGAACTAAATTAATTCAAGGAATTCATTAAAATGATTTGATGTAAAATGTGCGTTTCTTTGGTTTTACAATGTTTCCACCACGTAACTTTTAGTATGTATTTGAATGCTTTATTTTTAACAATTTAACTATTAAATGTCAGATTTCTACTAGTTGATTTTCTCTAAAAAAAATTCTACGTGTATTAAATAAATGAGGCATTTCTAGCTTTCATAATAGCTCTATAAAAAGCTTAAAACATTATGGATATTCCTTTAAAATTATAGTTGGAATGGAAAAATTCTAATGGGTTTGTTTTTATACGCACAATATGAATTATTGTTGTCAATTATAATATATGATGCATAATTTTAAATGCTTATTAAAGTCATAATTACTTACTATTGTATTCAAATGTATAAATTATGACATGGAGTTGGACGAGCTTTAAATTTTGAAATGTGATAAGTTCACTTTCTGATATGATATAAGGGCCCTATATGTTCTTTCTTGGTCCCATCTAGGGGTGTCAATTTTGGGTCATGGGTCGGGTCCAGGTCGAACCCGGAACTGACTTGGCACTGTTCGGGTCAACCCGAACCCGACCCAATTTTGCAAACGGGTCGATTTTTCGAACCCGAACCAGACCCGCTTCAGGTTCGGGTCAACCGGACCCGACCTGCTGACACGACAAATGGGAGTTTCGACAAGACAGCAGCAGCACTGCGGGGACAAACCACATGTGTTGTCCATTCAGCACGGTGGCACTGCGTCGTCGACGCGGGTCTTCCATGCTCATCGACGCGTCGTCTGTTCGGCACGAGCGCACAACAGCTGTACATCGGTGCGGGTTGGGCTGGTCTGCAGTCGCTGCCGCGGCAGTTCGGTCGCAAGTCGCAGTGGCGCAGCCCTTGTCGGCTTGTTGCGATCTCAGCAGTTCAGCGCGACAGCGGTATTGCGATTTGCGGGGACAAACTGAGTTGACGGAAGCGACACGATAAGCTGACAGGCGAATTGACGGACGCGAGTCAGATGGACGCGACACATGGTAAGAGAAGGAATTTTGGGTCAAATCGGGTTGATTTCGGGTTTCCAGGTCAATCCGAACCCCGACCCGATTTTACAAAAGGGTTGAAATCCCGAACCCGAACCCGACCAGATTCGGATTTGGGTGACCCGAACCCGAAATTTTTGAGTAGGGTTTAGGTCGGGTTTTCGGGTTGTGTCAAATATTGACACCCCTAGTCCCATCTATATTGTGTGGATATGGGAAGGATTCTAGTAATGCAGGTGTATGAGGTTATTTTGTTCTATTTTGGCCCCACTTATTGAATATAAGCGTGGGAGGTTAAAGGGAGTAATAAGTAGAAGTAGAGTTATAAAAATCATCGAGACATGTACATTACGCTCATGCATTGTATAATATGATAATTCAATAATTAAAGTATAAATGTTATTCCAAACTAGTTCTGGTAGATTTTGATGTTTCTAAATGAATTATGATGAAACGAGAAACCCATGTGCAAGTTAAATTCTGATGTCAAGTATTCATTGACATCTCTGATGATTATGGAAAGATTATTTATAAAATTACAAGTAATAATTCAAAACCAAAGTACATGTTAGTAATTACTTTGCTAATACATATTTGTTTTCTTATTTATTATCTAAATATTTAAATAATTTATTATTAATATTTAGAAAAGGATATTGTTATCTATGATGGGATAGTGATAGAAGTCTACTGAGCTGGTTGTGCTCACTCTGTGATACTTTCTAACATTTTAGGAAAATGAAAGGGCCCGCAAAGTAGGAGGTAGAATTAGGATCTTTTGAATTAGAGTAGTTATGGTATTCTTTTGTGATCCAATATGAATTCTTTTATTTTTTTTATTTAGTATTCATTGGATTATTATATATGTATTTTGAGAAATAGAAATAAAGTGTTATTTACATTAGTATTATTATTTTGGATTTAATAGTCAGCTCTAATTTATTGTACTTTATGGTTGAGTAAAAATGTAGGTTTAGGCATTCAATCCTTCTATTAGATTGTAGGGCATCTTAGAGTGGTATTAGATTGAGGTTTGGAAGGATTTGATTGTTACTAAAGCTTTAAAAATTGATTAGTAGTTATAGAATAAAGGGGTTTGGGGCTTAGTTGAGAAATTTTATATTAGTTTATGATAAGTATGTGCATAATTAAACTCTTATATTCTTAATTTAGATAAAAGTGTTGTTATATTATGAACCCATAAGAGTAGGAGGAAGCTGATGGATAGATTTCTAGTTAGTCTACTATAGTTCAGATTAGTATGGAGCCTATAGCTTTAGATTCAATGATGCATTTTGCTGGCATAGAAGCTTAATTGATGAGTGAGTCTTAGTGTCAGATGGTTGGAGTGAAGGGAGGCAAGGTAGATAACCATTTGTAATTATTTTTTGGAATAAAGCCACCTTATTTTCAGGGTATAGTGGAGCCTTAGGTGTTACAACTCGGGCTTCCGAGTTTATGATTTTGATGATAATAAATATTATTGATTAACTCTTCATTTCTCCTATTATGTGTTAACTAATATTTCAGGTACACCATGCACCGTTCTTTGAAGATTTAGGGCTCAAGATTGATTAGAATATGTTATGTTAAATGAAACTATAATTTTTATTTATTTATTTTTAATTTCTTGAGTCAAGTCCTGTATTGATCTATGTTAGCTTGACGACCGTGTACACATACAGGGGGAGCAAAAATGATTTTAAATATTTTTATTTTTCTATACATCATAATGTATGACATGGATCATATTGTATGATCTGGTGTTATAGAAATTAACTAAAATATTTTATTTTCCTATAAAAGATATTTTTGAAAGATAACTAATCATATAGTATGAACACCACATCGTACTGGATGATCTGTTACAATTAAAAAGCCTGTCGTCCATTAAATTAGGCAAAATTTTTAATTTGAAAAGTTTTTCTAATCATATTGTACGAACCTGATAGTATTGTACGATGTTTAAAATATTACCTAATTTAATCCTATGATTGGTCAATTGAAACAGCTTAATTTTGATATTTTGATCGTATTGTATGATCAATATAGATGATTTTGGCCATCCCATGCTTCATCCTGGATGAACTATATTTTGATTGAACTGTTCATACAGTACTAACTGGACATCGTACAATATGAACAGGCAAATTGAACTATTCATACAGTACTAACTAGTGATCATACAGTACTAACAGGTTAAATTCTACACATCGTATGAGATGATGCTGCGATTGTACTATATGATCATTGACTAATGAATTGATTTTTAGGGCTTTTTAAATCTCTCTATTTAAACTTTTTCATAAGACTTGTAAGAGTCTTTGGTAGTCATTGAAGCTTCATTTTTCTGGAAAAAACTTGAAGAGAGAACTTGGAAGAGAGAGAGAAAAGGGTGGAGTTTGAGAGAGGGAGAAGATCCTAGAAGGGGAATTCAAGGGAGTGTGGAGGGGATTTCACATAGTTGCTCTAGCAAGCTTGCACCTTAGTACCATCAGATTCAAGGTTCATCTTGAGGAATGTTTTCGGAAGAAGAAGATCTCTTTGGTGCTAAAGGATCCAGCTCCTCCGTCGCACCGGGGAAGGTAGAAGTAATTTTGTAAGGACTTCTCCGTCTAGCTGTGGGGGCGAAAGGACAGCACTAAAAGTTTAGTGAAAAACTCAGAGGGTGCCTTCACGGAGTGGACGTAGGTCAAGATTTGACCGAACTACGATAAATCTGGTATGTTCTTTCATTTATTATTTTTGCATTTATTTTTGTTACAATTAACTGCATGGGTGAAATTAATAATTTATATTTTTATCATGAATGTAATTTGCTTATGTATTAAGTTATAAAAAGAATTTTTACTTTTTGTTAAAGAAATTTTTAAATATCCAATTCACCCCCCTCTTGGCACATCTCGTACTTTTAATTGGTATTAGAGCATGGTCTCAAAATAGTGTTTTAGAAAATCTTGACAAAATTCATCATGGTACAATTGGAAATCATAACATTATGGAAGGCTATTAAATCACGCGACCACCTTTATTTGAAAATATTTCTTTTATTTTTTAGAAAATTTGCATGTCTACTTTCTTGCAATCAATTGATTATCGAATGTGACATATAATTCAAATTGGTTATTCTATACCATTACGTATTATAGATGGAGTCAAAAATGATATTCCTTATTTCTGAGTGGAGTAGAATAGAACAATTTAAAGCTCAACTAAATGCTAAATACTTGAATTATTTTTTCTGTGTGTTAAATTCTGAAGATTGCATGAGAATCTCTAGATGTACTACCGGCAAAGAAATTTGAGATAGATTATGCATTGTATTTGAAGGTACTAGTGAAGTCAAGCAATCTAAGTTGAATATTTTAATTCATGATTATGAACTTTTCTACATGAAATCTTATGAGATGATCTTAGACATGTATACTAAGTTTACTTATATTGTGACGTCTTTATATGCTTTAGGTAGAAAAATTTCAAATTTTGAAAAGGTTAACAAAATTATACGTTCTCTACTTAATAAATTAGATGCTAAAGTCACGGCTATATATGAATCAAAAGATTTGAATGCTTATTCTATAGACAATTTAATAGGCTCACTCATTGCTTACGAGTAAAGTGTGAGTCAATGATTTTTGAATGGAGGTGATGAGAAGACTATAGTACTAAAAGCCAAAGACACAGATGGATGTGGCTTAGTATCTGATGATATTAAGGAGATAACATTGATAAAAAATAAATTTGAAAGTCTATTGAAGCACAAGCATAAGCATCAACAAAAGTGAAGCAAATGTAAAAATTGTAAAAATATTAAGTTTTCTTCTAACGTGATTTACTTTGGGTGTGGGAAACCTGGACATCTGAAATTTGAATGCCCCAACTTAAGAACTCTTCATGCAAGAGAAAAGTGTAAAATAAATTGTTTGTAATATGGGGAAAAGATAAAAAGCAAAAAATATCCTAGACATACCTAACATCTGAATCATTAGAACATGAGCAGGACTGTAAGTTATAAGTATGTTAAGGTTTGTTTGTGTATTTTATTTATGTGCTTTGTATGTTTATTTATCTATTTTGTGTGTTCAATTTTTATTATATTTTAAGCTTAATTTCATGTTTTTGAAAAAATATTATGTTTTTATTTTCTTCTACAAGTATTTCAATTTTATGTGTTATTTTATATCTTCTTTTTGATAATATCAAAGAAGGAGAATGTATTATAGTTGATTGCATTTATATTTTAATTTTTTTTTATTATTTAGCTATAAATATTTTTGTCAAAAAAAAAGCTTTCCCCTATTTTTAATGTATATCTTTAAGTGAGGGAAAGTTTAGGAGAAAATTTTTTTAGTTTGCAAATTCAACCAATATTATTTGTCATCATTAAAAAGGGATAGATTATTGCAACTCGGGCTTCTAAGTTTATGATTTTGATGATAACAAATATTATTGATTAACTCTTTATTTCTCCTATTATTTATAGTGCATATTTATTTGTGTGTTGACTAATATTTCAGGAACAGCATGCATCATTCTTTGAAGATTTAGGTCTCATGATTGGAAAGAATATATTATGTTAAATGAGTCTATAATTTTTATTTATTTATTTTTAATTTCTTGGATCAAGTCCTATATTGATGCATGTTAGCTTGGTGACCGTGCACACAAATAGGGGGAGCAAAAATGATTTTAAATATTTTAATTTTTCTGTACATCGTACTGTATGATATGTATTGTACTATATGATCTAGTGTTATAGAGATTAATTAAAATATTTAATTTTCCTGGAAAAGATATTTTTAAAATATAACTAATCGTACAGTACAAACACCACATTGTAATGGGCGATCTGTTATAATTAGAAAGCCTACCGTCCATTAAATTAGGCAAAAATTTGAATTTGAAAAGTTGTTCTAATCATATTGCATGATGTTTAAAATATTGCCTAATTTAATCCTGTGATTGGTCAATCAAAATGGCTTAATTTTGATTGTACTATACGAATTGGATCGTATTGTATGATCAACATAGATGATTTTGGCCATCCCATGCTTTATCTTGGATGAATTGCATTTTGATTGAACTATTCATACAATACTGACTGGTGATCGTACAGTATGAACAGGCAAATTGAACTATTCGTACTATATGATCTTTGTTGGATGAATTAATTTTTTAGGGCTTTTTGAAGCCCTCTATTTAAGCTTTCTGATAAGTCTTTATAAGAGTCTTTGCAGCCATTGAAGCTTTATTTTTCTAGAGAAAACTTGAAAAGAAAACTTAAAAGGGAGAGAGAGGAAAGGGTGGAGTTTGAGAGAGGGAGAAGATCCTAGGAGGGGATTTCAAGGGAGTATGGAGGGGATTTCACACAGTTGTTCTGGCAAGCTTGCACCTTTGTACCATCAAATTTGAGGTTCGTCTTGAGGGAAGTTTTGGGAAGAAGAAGATCTTTTTGGTGTCAAAGGACCCGGCTCCTCCGCCGCACCATGGAAGGCGGAAGTGATTTTATAAGGGCTTCTCCACCTAGTTGTGGGGGATAAAGGAGAGTCACTAAATGTTTAGTGCAATACTCTAAGGTGCCTCCTAGGAGTGGACGTAGGTCAAGATTTGCACGAACCACAATAAATTTGGTGTGTTCGTTCCATTATTATTTCTTCACTTTATTTTCACATTTATTTTTGTTGTGATTAACTGAGTGGGTAAAATTAATAATTATCTTTTTATCATGAATGTAATTAGCTTCCACATCAAGT
The DNA here is from genome assembly GCA_022539455.1 of Dendrobium nobile. Taxonomy (NCBI): domain Eukaryota; kingdom Viridiplantae; phylum Streptophyta; class Magnoliopsida; order Asparagales; family Orchidaceae; genus Dendrobium; species Dendrobium nobile. The sequence continues at coordinate 13,377,474 of CM039721.1, read as the reverse complement.
TATAAAAAGATTTTTTTTGTTAAAGAAAATTTTAAATATCCAATTCAACCCCCTCTTGGCATATCTCATACTTTCATTAGGTAGTTGAAGATTGGCTAATGTAATAGATAAATAATTTAATAGTATGTAATATCTGTAAGGTAAGAAGATGCCATTTGTTGTATTTATATTAGATGGAGAGGTAGAGCGCTGGTAGATAAGCCAACGAAGGGAGAGATTCTAGGGAAGATCTAATATAGAAATCCTTAGGACGAGTTTCGAGAGAACTTTTAGAGCTGGTTTATATCACCATCTACTAGGCAGTAGAAGTAAGAATCTTTCTTATACTGCTGTAAGGGAGTAAGGTAGTGATGTAATATGAGACATAGTTCAAAACTCTTGTCAGGTATGTTCCCTAGTTTGTCAGCACACCTGAAGAGAAGTGCTACATTTTTCTAAGAGGCCAAAGAGATAATTTAAGGCACCCATTAGTGTCATTTCACATTCACGGATTTTTTATCTCATGGAGAGAGCACGATTAGTGGAGATTGACTTGATGTCTACTAAATAATGATGGGATGCCAATATGAAGACATTTGGAGGAGAGCCCTTTAGGAGTACAGTCGATGGGAAGTAGTCGATGGTGGGAATTTGTAATTCTTGGAGGGGAGGACCTATAGTATGTGGGAGTTTAGGAGGATTAGTGTCCATTAGTAATGCTCCAACTTATGGATTTTTCCAAAGAAGGCATACATGATAATGTTTCCTATACACTTGTTAGTTGTTTAGGTGTGGTCAATATGTTAAAAGGTGGCATAATGTCACTAGACAACATATGATGATAGAGCTAAAGTTTGAGGTAGACATAATAAGAGAAATCAACCAAACCTAGCTTAAGAAGTCAGTGAAACTTCCTCGACCTATAGTGGAGGATGAATTGGATATATATATATATATATATATATATATAATATATATATATATATATATATATATATATATATATATATATATATATATATATATATATATATATATAGTATTTTAGTGGTCAGTATAACCCTACAGCAATTCAGAGTTTATAGTTTGACTCAATAGGAGGGGAAGGAGGCACCATATATGGTGATAGGGATGGAATTTATTTTTGCAGCATCTATTCATGTATTTTTTTATTCTTGAGTAAGTCCCTCATTCCTTTTTGAGTATATTATAGATGATCTATGTATATTTCTAAGTTGTTTTCCATCTAGTTTATATATTTTAATTCCCACTAGTGATTATTTGATTTTTAGTATGTTCTATAAGTGTGAGATTAGGTGTTGCCTTCCCTTAGATTAGGTGCTGCCTTCCCTTATAATAAAAATTCTAAATTTACTACAGGAAAACATCTCATTTCCGACAAAAGTAAATTCGTCACAAATTCCAGCGAATTTCCCATGGAAAATTTTCGGCAAATTTTTGATATATTTTTTTATTGGATTGTCGACGGATTTTTTTAGATGGAATTTCTGGTGAATTTTTGACAAAAATAAAAAATTAAGTTATATTTTAATAACTTATTATAAAATTAAATATTTTTATATTTTAAAAAATAACTTAAATTATTGAATTTAGCAACTTAAATTATAATAAATAAATTAAATTATAATTTAATTATTTAATAATAAAAAACTAAATGATTTAAATTAAAACTTAAACTATAATAAAATTTAATAATTATTTATTTTGTTAAAATAAGTTGGCTAATTTAATAATTTATTGTTAAATTAATTTAACTAATTTAATAATTCATTGTTAAATTAAATTATATTTATTTTTTTCTTAATTTTTTTTTACTTTTAAATTAATTATTACTTTTAATATTTATAAGTTATTCCTTAAATAAAATAAAATAGCAAATTTAGTAGTTTTTGTTTAATGGTTAGATGGTAGAAGACGCAGAGGCCTTGCCACACGTAGAGGGGCAAGGTTTGAACCCCACCGAAGACAATTAGTGCTGGCGAGCCCTGTTTGGGAGGCTGGGCTATCCACTCGGGCTTTGTAGGATTGGTAGGTCAGGCAATCCGTGCGGGCGGGCTCCGTCCTGGCAGCTGGGCTGGGGCGAAACGGAAATGGGAGCAGCGGTCAGGCTGACTAGCCGGGTCAGTCAGGGTTAATTGATTTGTAATTTTTTAGTTTTATTTTTATTTTCTTAACCTTATGACGCAAAAAAATCCACCAAAAATATTTTTCTAGCTAAAAATCCACCAAAAATATGCCAAAAATGTTTTTGGGGAATTATTTTACACTAGAAAGGCCTTTTGCAACTCATGTTTTACCGGCGAAACATTTCCACCGAAAATCCGTCGAAAATGCTAATTTTTGATGGATTTTGGCCATTTTTCTGGTGGAAATGGATGCTAGAAAATGACTTTTTTATTTGTAATGAGTTGATCTTTTTCCATTCAGTCAGTGCCAACATGTACAGTAGAACTTTGTTCTACCACACGTATTGGGGATCCATTTGTTAATCTCATTTTTGTATGAGGTCATCAAGACCTATCTAGACTATTGTCTAGTGATCTGATGGTTGATAAGTATCAACTTGTCAATTATATAGATCCTAATCATATTCTAATCCAATCCTTAATCAAATCCCAGTTCACCCTTCAATTCAATCTTCAATTATACTTCAACCTAGTCTCCAATCAACCACCAATCAATTTTCAATCATATTTTAATAATATACAATCAATCCCAGTTATCTTTTTAATTTTAATTGTTGTGGATAATCCAAACTCAATAAATTAAATCTAGAATTGCATTGAAATCCAGAATTCTAGACCAAAATCTAGGGTTAAAGTTCTAGGTCCTGAAACCCTTTTTAGGTGATTTTTCTATCACCTTAAAATTCAATCAAATGACCTTTGATTCATTATCTATCAATTACATATTGATTAGGCATGTCTCTAGGGTCAACCCTCCAAATTTGAACTCAATCTGAGGTCTCTAACCCCAAAAATTGAATTGATTTCCAAAAACTCTTAAACCTTCAAATATTTATAGCCTATGCCCTTGGACCCTCTTCCTTGGGACCTCTTCCAATACCTTTGACTATATTCATAACCTTCCTTATGACATGTTGAATATTAAACTGTATTTTGTTGGACTTAATTTGACTCATAGGTGACCAGAGGTCAAAATGACAAGATGCCCTATAAGGGGAAATTTGGATATTTCCCTAAAACTCAACATGGATCAATCATATCAATCCTTGAAAACTCAATCAATGTATTTTAAACATCATTAGAAATACATTGGACTCAAACCCAAGCTTTGGATTGACCTGGTTGACCAAGTCAGCCATGTTTGACTAAAATGCCCTCTAACGCTTCAAACCTCCATTTCAAACCAAATGGATTCCTCTTAACTTGAAATCACTTTCATTGAGTTCATATCACCAATCCAAACATAATGAATCAAATCCTTGGCCCTATGACAACTTGGATGATCAAGTCAACCAAGTTTGACCAAGCACACATACACCTCAATCCCTTTCAAACCTTTTGACAAAGGTTTTTCCAAGCCCATTTAAACCCATGGGATGACCCATTGAGTCCCTAGGAAAGTCCCTCTTGAGGACTCAAGCCTTGGGCCCACTTGGGTTAGCCATTTGGCTTGACCTAATTGTCCAAAAAAGGGGTGTCCATGAGCCAAATCTCTCCTTAAGCCAAACCAGATCAAACCAACGGTTGTATTGGATTCCCCTTGGCCAAATACACCTACCCTAGTTGACCCACCCTTGGGTTAACTCAAGTTTTGAGTTAGGATAACTCAAAGTGGTCAAAACAACTAAGGGTTAGGCCAGTTTGCAATAAGGGGCATCACGAAACTAAACCAGTACCTCTATTAGGTGGCCTTAGGTCTAATGCATCTACCCTAGTCAGCCTACCCCTTCGGTTAACTTTGGTCTAGACATGAGCTAACCCAAAGTGGTTGAAACCCCTTTGACTTGAGCTAACTCCTACCACAAATCAAACCATACCAAAATCCTTATTGCATTGGATAGATCCTAACCCAATGCACCTCCCACAACAAACTCATTTATTGGCTTAGTCCAGGCTGCACCCATGCTGACCCAGATCATATAGATTTGGGTTAACATAAGCCATGGTGGTGAATTTGGCTTCACAATGGCCAATTGACCCCTTAGTTGAGCTCACTTGACCTCTAGCGACCTTTCCACCTCACCCTGACCTGCCTGTAGTTATCAATGGCCAAGACAAATAAGAATGGAGCTTCGGTGGTCCCCTCTATCTTGAGCTTCTTCCAAAGGCCTTATAAGGCCTAAGATCACTAGTATCGAGCTCATGAGGCTTAGAGGACCTACTACCTCCAGTTGGAAGCCATCCAACAACTTGGCTAGTCAATCCTAGCTATCCAAGCTGTTGCTAATATGAGATTATGGATTAGACTTTTTATGATAGCAAACATTCATGTTTTCCTACGGCTGCCTTGCATACTAACTTTTCAGGTCCACATGATCGAATGCAACTCAAACCAGCTCAAGATTGGGTAGATTTAGGTTGAGTTAGTCTGTAATGTTTTTCTTTTTCTTGAGTCAATTGTAAAAGTGGATCCTGATGCTAAGTAACCTTGTACACACACACTTGAGAGATTTTCTATATTTTTCTATTTTGAGTACCTCGACTTGGATGATGTTTATATCGTCCAGGACGATCCGACTAAAAATAAAAACCTTAATTAGGGCATCCTAGTTAAGCAGCCATCATTAAGCACATCATCATAGATGATCCTTGTATCGGCCAGATGACAGGCTCAAATAAGAAAGAATCAACCGCCATGATCAATTTAGGTATTCTTTATTTCAGGACATCGGCCAGGACAATATATACATCGGCCTGGAAGATGCAGTATAATTATGCCTAAATTAATATGATAATTATGAAAAGTAATTAAGGCTGATTGATACAATTACATCAGCTGGGCCGATCGTAGGATCGGCCGGGACGATGTCCTGAATGATTGACATCGACCAGCATCTATTCCGAGTGATGTTCAGGACGATTATACTTGGATTTGAACTAATCGGCCAGGAGGTTATTGTATCTGCTTGAATGATGTAACCAATTTTCTTTTGATCATTCCAAATCATCCTGGCTAATTGAGCTTACTTTGTACTGATCAGCCAGGATGATATTCCTATCGTCCTGGATAATAATGTCGGTTCTTGAAATTCTATTTAAACGACCCAAATTTTTTCATGCAAAGAGACATTTAGCTACTATCTTGACCTGAGAGAGCCAAGAGGAGAGGGATAGAGAGGGAGAGAGAGGGAGGAACTTTTGACGGGGAGTTTGTGAGAGGGATTCACAAAGGTTGCTCCAAGCAAGATTCAAAGGCGTGTTCTCCAGTCTTCATCCTTCATTCTTGGGGGTTCAAGGGAGGTAAGCTTCAACAATTAGTCAAGGTTCTCTACCTTCTTCAAGAGGAAGAAAAAGGAGTCAAGGTTCTCTACCTGCTTCAGGAGAAAGCAAAAGGAGTCAAGGTTCTGTGCCTACTTCAGGAGGAAGTAAAAGGAGTTGAGGTTCTCTGCCTGCTTCAGGAGGATGTAAAAGAAGTTGGGTTCTTTGCCTGCTTCAGGAGGAAGCAAAAGGAGTTGGGTTCTCTGCCTCACCGGGGTTGGCGAAAAGGAGTTTTGTGAGGGCTTCTCCTCCTTGCTATGGGAGAAAAAGGAGAGTCACTTTTATAGTGCAATACTCGGAGGGCACCTCCGGGGAGTGGACGTAGGTAGAGTTGACCGAACCACTATAAATCTGGTGTGATGATCTTTCTTTGTTTTGATTTCCACATTTATTTTTCCATATTTTGATTTTGATGGTGATTTTGGTTTTAAGTTTTATGCTTTGATTTTAAGAAAGATTTTTAAAATTCCCTCCTCTTGGTTAGCCTTGGGCCAGTTCATAGGGGCTTAATATCTCTAACGAACTTTCAAGTGGTATCAGAGTGGGATTCATAAAAATTAAGTTTGAAAACTTTTTGAATGTTGATCCATGGCTAACAACGGTAATCGTAATGCAACGGAATGATATTCTATAACACGACCACCTTTGTTTGATAATCTTTCTTTTAATTTTTGGAAAACTCGCATGTCTACTTTTTTACAATTGATTGACTATCGTATGTGGATGCTTATTAAAGAAGGATATTCTCCACCTTCTCGTGAACATAATAGAATTAAAACTGAAATACCTTTTTCTGAATGGAATTTTGATGAAAAAGATTTAGCACAACTTAATGCAAAGTGTTTGAAGTATTTTTTCTGTTCTTTAAAATCTGAAGATTACATGCGTGTTTCTACTTGCTCTACTAGAAAAGAAATTTGGGATAAATTGTGTATCACCTATGAAGGCACTAATAAAGTTAAGCAATCTTGTTTGAATATTTTATTATATGATTATGAACTTTTTTGTATGAAACATAATGAAACAATTTCTGAAATATATACAAGGTTTACTCAGATTGTTACTTCATTGCATGCATTAGGAAGAGAACTTACTAACTATGAAAAAATGAACAAAATTTTAAGATGTTTGCCTTCCTCTTTTGATGCTAAAATCTCTGCAATTTCTGAGTCTCAAGATTTAAATACTTATTCGATCGATAATTTGCTTGGTTCACTCATTGCTTACGAGCAAGGGGTGAACTAAAGATATCTTGATGCATGTGAGAGGAAGAAGGAGAAAACAGTGGCACTTAAGGCGAACGACTCAGACACTGACTCATCTGGGTCTGAAAATGATGATATTACCTTAATTACGAGGCAATTTAAGAGCTTTCTAAGGAAGAAGCACAAGAATCATCAGAAGTGGAATAAAGGTAAGGGTAACAAAAAATTTAAAATTCTAATGATATAATTTGTTTTGAATGAAGGAAGATAGGACATGTTAAAACTGATTGCCCTACACTCAAGTCTCACCTAAACAAGGAAAAGGGTGAGGAGAAACCCAAGTCCAAGAAGGACAAGAAGAGATTCCAAAATGCGTTCTGGGCGGATTCTGCATCAGACTCCTTTGAGACTGAACCTGAAGAGGAGACAACAAACTTGTGCTTAATGACCGATAATAATCTTGGTTAAAGTGATCAAGAAGAGGCTTGTGAACCAACTTATGATTAATTATTTGAAATTTGTGAGCGCATGCATGCATCATATAAAAAACTCAAGAAAACTCATGCTAGTTTGAATTTAGAATTTTTAAATTTACAAAATGAGCATGAAATTCTTCTTAAAGATCATTCTACAATTGATTCTAATCACATGGCTTTACTTGATGAGTTTGATGCATTAAACAAAAAACATGATGATTTATCTGATGCTCATAATTCTTTAAAATCATCCCATGCCAATTTAGAAAAAGAATATAAAATATTAGAAAGTCTAAAAGCTTTTGAAAAATAAAAAACCTTCAGTTCATGCATCACATAAAAAGCATCACCATATATTAGTGCATCCTTTCCTTGAAATTAGATGTTTTTCATGTGGCATGCTAGGACATATAGCACACACTTGCATCATTCACCATAGTCCACATTGGGTCTGGAGACCCAAGTTACATGATTCACAACATGCTTTGCATTCTACTTTTCATAAGAAGGAATCCAAACATGCTTGGGTTCCTAAATATGACATTTGATAATTTTATAGGCAAGCTCTCACAAAAGGCCTCGTGAGAGCATGTGGTACCTGAACAGCGGATGCTCTCGAGATATGACTGGCGATGCCAATCAATTCATTTTGCTAGAGACTAGGATAGAAGGCAAGTTGACTCTTAGAAACAACACCACCAGGAAGGTGGTAGGAGCATGTATAATTGGTAATTTCGAGAATCTTCTAATTGAAAATGTTTTGCTTGTAGATGGGCAGAAACACAACTTGCTTAGCATCAATCAGCTTTACGACAAGGGCTTTATCATAAAATTTTTGGCAAATTCATGCATTATCATCTTAAATAATAGCACTATTTTGTAGGAAAAAGCGGATCAACAATGTTTACATGCTTGATTTAAATAACATTGAAAGTGCTGCTTCTTTTTGCTTAAAAACTGCTGTTGATGATTCATGGTTGTGGCACAAGAGATTATGTCTTGCTAGTATGAAAACCCTTAGGAAAGTGACTCAAAAAAACCTAGTTAGAGGTGTCCCCAAGCTTAAGTTTTTAAAAGACCACCTTTGTGATGCCTGCCAATTAGGAAAGCAAGTCCACTCCACTTTTCACTTCATTAAGGACATTAGCACCTCTAGACCTTTAGAAGTCCTTCACATGGATTTGTTTGGACCCATTAGCACTGCCAGCTTGGGAGAGAAAGTGTATGGTTTTGTAATTATCGATGACTACTCGAGGTTCACTTGGACTAGATTTCTGTCACACAAAAATGAGTCATTTGATGAGTTTAGAGCCTTCTTCACTTGGATTCAGAAAAAGCTAGGTTGTGAGATCTTGACCATCTATAGTGACAATGGGGGGTTTAAAAATGAGAGATTTGAAGATTTTTATGAGGACAAGGGGATTAGCCACAACTTCTCAGCTCCTAGGACCCCTAAATAAAATGGGGTAGCTAAAAGGAAGAACCGGACCTTAATGGAAGCCGCTAGAGCCATGCTTGCTGAGTATTCACTTCCAAAATATTTTTGGGCTGAAGCAATTAACACAACTTGTTATGTGTTGAATAGGGTGAATGTTAGAGCCAAATTAGATAAGACACCCTATGAGATCCCTAAGGGTAGGACACCCAATCTTTACTACCTTCATGTCTTTGGTTGTAAGGTTTTCATTCACAATAATGGGAAGTCTCGCTTAGGAAAATTTGACCCAAAATCTGATGAAGGAGTGTTCTTAGGATATTCTAGTGTTGGGAAGTCCTTTAGGGTGTTTAATAAGAGAACTTTGATGGTGGAAGAAACTACTCATGTAGTATTTGATGAGTTTGATCCTAGAAAGCCTAGAGTTGAGGATGATGATGATGTTGGAGAGATTACCACTGGAGTAGAAAATTTAATGAAGAGGGTAGAGCACCAGAATACTGAAGGAGTAGGAGATGTTACCTAAGAAGTAGAAAATGTAGATCTGGAGGAAAGGGTTGAACCTTCACACACTTTGCCTAGAGATTGGAGATACTCTTCGAGTCACCCTAAAGATCTGATCTTACGAACCCTTCTGATGGAGTTAGGACTAGACATGGACTTAGGAAGGAAGTAAACCACTTTGCCTTTATCTCAATGACTGAACCCACCAACATAAACCAAGCCCTTTCTGATGAGTTTTGGATCATAGCTATGTAGGAGGAGTTGAACCAATTTGTTAGGAATGATGTTTGGGAGCTTATAGAAAGACCTAAGGAACAAAGTATAGTTGGAACCAAGTGGGTCTTTAAGAATAAGATGAATTATTCTGGAGTGGTGGTTAGGAATAAGGCAAGATTAGTGGCTAAGGGGTATAACCAAATAGTAGGGATAGATTTTGAGGAGAATTTTGCCCCTGTAGCTAGATTGGAAGCCATTAGAGTGCTATTAGCCTTTACCTGTTATAAGGGATTTAAGCTTTTCCAAATGGACGTTAAGAGTGCCTTTTTAAATAGGGAAATAAAAGAGGATGTGTTTGTAGAATAAACCCCAGGTTTTGAGAGTTCCCAATTTCCAAATCATGTTTTCAAATTAAAAATGGCCTTATATGAATTAAAGCAGGCACCTAGAGCTTTGTATGAGAGGCTTAGCACATTCTTACTAAAAAGGGAATTTATTAAGAGGAGCGTAGACACCCCCCTATTCCTGAGAAAAGTAAGAGATGATCTACTCATTGTTCAGATCTATGTCGATGATATACTTTTTGGATATTCTAATAAAAGGCTATGTGACAATTTTTTTAAAATAATAAGTAAAGAGTTTGAGATGAGTTTGATGGGAGAGTTGTCCTACTTTTTGGGGTTTAGTATAAAATAAATGAATTATGGAACCTTTATGAATCAATCAAAATATATAAAGGAAATCTTGAAGAAGTATGAAATGAATAAAGCCAAGCTAATTAATACTCCTATGTTCTCAGGTATTCAGTTGGACAAAGATCCAAATGAAAAATCTGTTGATTACAAGAAGTGCAGAGGGATGATTGGATCTATACTTTACCTAACTGTGAGCCAACCTGATATAATGTTCAGCGTTTATCTTTGTGCTAGATTTCAAGCTGATCCATCTTGACTACAGTTAAGAGAATTCTTAGATACCTTTTAGGGACCCAAAACTTAGGAATCTGGTACCCCAGGCACAATACTTCTTTTGAGATTATTGGATATTCTGATTCTAATTTTGCAAGATGTAAGGTGGATAGAAAAAGTACTTTTGAAACTTGTCAATTTGTAGGACAGTCTTTAGTCTCTTGGTCTAGTAGAAAATAAAACTCTGTTGCTCTTTCTACTACTGAAGCTGAGTACATTGCTTTAGGAAGTTGTGTGGCCAAAGTCCTTTGGTTAAAACAACAAGTACTGAATTTTGGATTACCTGTAGGCACCATCTCAGTTCTTTGTGACAATACTAGTACCATCTGCATTTCTAAGAATCCTATCCAACATTCAAGGACTAAGCACATTGACATAAGACATCACTTTATTAGATATCATGTGACTAAGGGAGACATTGAGTTACACCATGTGACGAATGAGAATCAACTGACTGACATATTTACTAAACCACTGGCCTTCGACACTTTCAGCACTTTAAGGACCAGATTGGGTGTGATTGACATTAATGCATGAACTTGATCTATACTGATTTTTGATATATTATCTGCTGATTACTTTGCTTTATCTTTTGTTAGATTTTTTTTTGCTTATTTTTTATTTTATGTTCTCTTTATTTTTGGTACTTTACTTTTTCGTATGCCTTAATTTGTTTTTTTTTAAATTATCATTAAATTGATATCGTATGCCTTATTTTTGACATTTTGAAAATTTGTAGTCAATATTTTACATCTCTTAATCTGCTAAAGGGTAAAAACACCGTTGATTGTGTCTCTTTCTATAACCTATTTTGGTGGTAAAATTTTTTTTTCTAAACAAAAAGTTTATCTCAAATTAACAACTGGATTTTACAATTGAGATCTTTTCTACCTTTCTACAGTAATCTATCTTATATTATAATAGTCAAAGTCTTTATGTTACTTCAAGATTTCTTGTTATCCTATCAATGCATCTCTCATATAATTTTTTATTCTATTTTATGGTTTGTTCTTCCCTAAATTAGAGAGTGAGTTTTTCTTCTCTAATATCTAAAAGATATACTCACAACTAAGAATATTTAAAAGTTTTCAAAAAAGAATCTAGCTTGCAAAAAAAAATAATGAAGAAAAAAAAGTGGCCAATAATGCCAAAAGCAAAGATGCACAATGATGCCAAATTAAATATATATATATATATATATATATATATATATATATATATATATATATATATATATATATATATATATATACACACAAAGTGTATCAAAAATCAAAAGATGCTCAAAGTGTGCCATTCAATGGATAAGAGGCATAAAATGAGCCCATCAAAAAGCAAGCTATCCTCCTTTCTTCCAACTCTTTAAACTTAGAAGGTTTCTGAAAGTTCGTTTGGGATGTTAAGCCCTATGAACTTTCAAGTTGTATCAGAGCCAGAAAAACCAATAATCTCAAAAGAAGTGCTATGTTTAGGGTACCAAATCCCTAATCCTTGTGTCCCCAAAAGGTATCTAAAAATCCTCTTAACAGCAGTCATGTGGGATTCCTTAGGGTCAGCTTGAAACCTAGCACAAAGGCAAACACTAAACATGATGTCAGGTCAGCTCGCAGTCAAGTAAAGTAAAGATCCAATCATGCCTCTATACTTCTTCTGATCAACAGACTTACCACTTGGGTCCTTATCCAATGGAGCACTAGAAGTCATGGGAGTGTTAATTGGCTTGGCTTTGTTCATCTCATATTTTTTCAAAATATCATTTATGTATTTTGTTTGATTTAGAAAAGTTTTATCCTCCAATTATTTTATGCTAAACCCCAAAAAATAGGACAATTCTCCCATCAAACTCATCTCAAACTCTCTACTCATTGTTTTAGAAAAATCATCACACAAATTTTTATTAGAAGATCCAAAAAGTATATCATCCACATAGATCTGAATAATGAGTAAATCATCTTCAACTCTTCTAAGAAAAAGGTTGGTGTCTACGCTTCCCTTGACAAACTCCCTCTCTAGTAAGAATGTGCTAAGCCTCTCATACCAAGCTCTTGGTGCCTGCTTTAAACCATACAATGCCTTTTTCAATTTAAACACATGATTTGGAAATTGGGAGCTCTCAAAACCTGGAGGTTGTTCTACAAACACATCTTCTTTTATTTCCCCATTTAAAATCTATTTTTAATAGTGTTTTTTTATGTGTTTTATTTCACATTGTTCTTTAAATTTGGCCTTCTATATGATGAATATTTTCAAGCTTTTAGATTTTGGAGTTTTGGAGATAGTGTTTAGCTTTTCTAAAATTGGTTAAAGGGAGTATACTGTTGATATTTTCCCTCCTTCTGACTTTGTTTAGTGGTATGATTTTCTTCTCTAAACAATAGTCTAAACTCAGGTTAACCAATGCCTTTTTATTTAAGATCTTTTTCTTATATTGCTACATTAATTTATCTTATACATAATAGTCAAAGTTCTTATATATCATTCAAGCTTTTGAAATCTTGCCATTGTATTTATCACATGATTTTAATTTTGTGCTGTGGATAGTTCTTCCCTATGTTAGAGAGAGAGCTTCTATTCTCTAATACTTGAAGGATATACTCACAACTAAGTTTTTTTTAAGGGTATATTAAAGAGTTTCTAGCTTGCAAAAGTTAAAAAGGAAAGAGACCAATAAAGCCAAATTGAAAAGAAAGTTGTATACACAAAAGTGTATCAAAGAATCAAAAGATGCTCAAAAGAGCCAATCAAAATAACAAGAGGCATAAAATGAGCCCACTAAATGCAAGCTATCCTCTCTTTGGTAAAACTCTTAAAACTTAGAAAACTCATTGATTATGTGATGTTTTCAAAGACTTGATTTCAATTTCCATGATTGAGAAAAATTACTTTGGGTTATTAATTATGAGATATTTTCTTTGTATACTAGTCTTGAATGGATCTTATTATCCTATATAGTTATTCTGAGTTGGATTTTTGTTTTCCAAAAAATTTTTGTACCCTAAAGGATGTCTGATCTGGGGTTAACAGAATCGGATGTTCTACCTTCTTCTGATTGGAATTTGTTAAACTCCTTGATCTCCTGAAACTCTAAAGTTTAAAAATATTTGAGATTTTATCATATGAAATGCTTCGCTAAAACAAAAAAAATTAGAAAATTAAAATCCAAAAAATATTCGTTGTTTGATTTTCGTTGTGTTTTTGTTTTGTTTTATTGTGTTTTGACTATTTTTTTTCTTTTGTTTTATTTTTTAGGGTCTTGATCATCACCATCTTTTTCTTGTTTTCAATTCTTAGTCACATTGTCCTGGCCAATACTTTTATCGTCCTGGACGATAGGACAAATTCTCTTCAAAATTCATCTGCTGACCTTTTTTGTGCTTGCTGTAACTCATCGTCCTGGACGATCATATATAGTCCTGGACGATCTGATCGAACTCTATTGCAATCATGATGATAGTCTTGGCCGATAGAATATTTTGTCTGGCCGATGCATTTTATGTGCATCGTCCTGGCCGATACACTGGATCGTCCTGGACGATCCACGTGTCTGCACGTTTGAATCTTTAAAATCGGCCCCGGACGATCCATTATTGGACAATTGGCCGGGCTGATCCACTGTTCGTCCTGGACGATACACGTGGCAGTGACTTAAAACATTTTAACTTCGGCCGGTACGATCAATTATTGTGCATCGTCCTGGACGATACACCTAATCGGCCCAGACGATCTACTTTTTCAACGATCGTCTAGATTGACTCCTCAGGACGATCGCCTGTGTCTAGTCGTCCTGGCCGTAATCTGATCGGCCCGGACGATCGGACCGCCTTTTTGACCAATCGGCCTGTACGCAATTATTGAGACATATCGACCTGGATGATTCTGAGATCGGCCAGGACGATATGGCCGTTTCTTTAAATTTTGGCCGTTCCAGCCATGATTTCTCACTCTCCACTCTTCTTCCTTTTGTGTTTTCTTGCTAACTCTCTTCTATGGCTGGTGGGAAACGTGTTTGTCAGGCATCTGGGAGTTCTTCGAGGGCAACTCTGGACCCACGATTCAGGGAGGCAGAGGATCAGGCTGCCTACCGTCGCTACATTGAGTGTGGCATCACCCTCTCCCGGACAATCAATTCTGCACATCTCTCATATCCGGTAATGGATCTTTTTGCCCACACCTCTCTTTGTTTCATACTCACCCTCGCCGTCCCTTTCTCTTCCGAACTCCTCCTTGAATTTTATACAAGCCTGCGCATTAATCGCACCTTCACAGCCCTGACCTCCTATGTGAATCGACGCCCTGTCGAAATCACATATCAGGATTGTGTTGATCTTTTACAGCTATCCACCACCGGGGATAAGCTGCACCTAATAGCCTCTGATCCTGATTTTGACTGGTCCACGGCGAGTCACTTCCTTCGCCAGACCAATGCACCTTTCCATGTTGGAGAGACTAGCTCTTTAGTCAAAGATGCTAGGACAATCCAACATGTCCTTCGCACCTCCATAATTTCAAAAGCCGGGGACCGAATCCACATCACCCCTCTACTTTCCCTCACTACTTTCTACATTATGGCCCAAAGAGAATTCAATGCCACTGATCTACTCTTTCGCTACATCGATCACCTAACCACTATTCGCGATCCAGGCCATAAGAGAAAACCCAATCTAGCCTTAGGACACATCATAGCCTATATCCTTGAAACCAAATACAATCTCCAATATCCTGCTCGTCCTGACCTTTATCGTCCTTACTACTCAAATAATTCCTTCACTGCCCTTCATAGTACTCGTCTCCACCTAGGAGATAGGGAAGGTCGGGGGGCTAGAGAGGAGGAGGCTCCCGCTCCCGCTCCCGTTCCTGATCCTGCTCCTCTCCACCAGCACTCACCGGTTGATCTGTTGATAGAGAGGTTTGATCATTGGGAGACCCGCTTCGATGCTTACGTTGCTGCACAGGAGCAGCAACATTCTGAGGACATTGCCCGCTACAAGCAGAATCGCGCGGAGGACTTAGCCCGCTTTGATAGTTACTTGGTTCACCAGCAGCAACAGCATGACCAGGACATCGCCTAGTTCAATGCTCAGTTCACCACACTTGCCACCTACTTTCAGCAGCCACCTCCACCACCTCCATCTAATGATCTGGATCCCTCATTATTTTAGTCTGTACTTTGTGTTGTTTGTTTCCTATCATTTTGTAGTTTGCTTGTTTGTCTTTTGTGATGTTTTCTTTTTTTTTTTATCTGGACCCTCTTTTTGTGATGACAAAAGGGGGAGTAGGGTGTAGGAAAAAGCTGTTGGGTTTGGGGTTTGTAATTTTGAATTTCTAATGAACCTTTTTTTTTTAAATTTTGCCTACTTGTGTTTGCCATCATCAAAAAGGGGGAGATTATTGCAAATCTATTTTTTCATGACTTATGTTTTGATTATTGACAAACACTATTTCTCTTGGACTACTTGTTGCTTCTAACTTTTCAGGAATCGAAGATCAGACGATCAAGAGGAAGCCAGTTCTGGATTGCGTAGGTATAGGGTTGAGTCAGTCTGTAATCTATTTTTTCTCTTCTTGAGTCAGTTTGTAATGTTCAAAAGACTTATACTAAGTAACCCTACACACACACACTTGAGAGATTTAGAATCTCTGTTTTCGCTCACATCGGCCAGGCCGATCCATTGGATCGTCCTGGACGATCGAGTTAAAACCAGAGACACTAATCAGGATTCTTAATTAAGGCAGCCGACATTAATATATCGGCCTGGACGATATGTGTATCAGCCAAACCGATAAGCTCAAAATAGAAAGAAGTAGCCGCCATAGACAATTAAGGTATACTGTATTTTTAAATTATCGGCCAAGACGATCCACGGATCGGCCTGGACGAAATTATCAAATTATGCCTTAATTGATCAGGAAATCAAAGGAGTAATTAAGGATGATTGATACGATCATATCGTCCTGGACGATCGCAGGATCGGCCAGGATGATCTATTCAAAATCCTTAAGTTACTTCAGGACGATAAATATCGGCCAGCTCAAAAACAGGGCGATGCTCAGGACAATTTTCCTCTTATTTGAACTGATCGGTCAGAACGATCGTGAGATCAGCCTGGACGATCAAGCCAAAATTCAATCGTCCAGGACTGTTCCCAGGGTGATGCCCAGGCCGATCTTCTGTGATTTATACTGATCGGCCAGGCCGATGTCCATATCGTCCTGGACGATATTGTCGGCAACTTGTAATTAATGAGCTCCTTTAAAGCTCTTCTATTTAAAGAGCTCTTGTTCAACATTTTTAATGACCTTTGGCTGCTGCCTTGACCTGAGAAGACCTTGAGGAGAGAAAGAGAGAGAGGAGAGAGAGAGGATCTTATGAGGGGGAGCTTGTGAGGGGATTCACAAGGGTTGCTTCAAGGATCGCTCTGCTTGTCTTTCATCTGGAGTTTCTCATTCGTGGTAGAGTCGGTAGAGGTAAGGAGTTTGCTTTTGGTTGTGGTTCTCTGCCAGCTTCAGGAGGAAGCAAAAGGAGGTAGGTTCTCTGCCTTGCCGGGGTGGCAAAAAGGAGGTTCTTGTGAGGGCTTCTCCGCCTAGCCGTGGGGGCTAAAGGAGAGTCACGTTTTGTAGTGCAATACTTGGAGGGTGCCTCCAAGGAGTGGACGTAGGTCGAGTCGACCGAACCACTATAAATTTCTGTGTTCTTTTTCTTGCTTCCGCACTTTTAAATTCCGCATTTATTTCTGTGGTGTGATTTGGTTTATGCAATTTTCTTTCTTTGTGAAAAGAGTTTTTAAAATACCAATTCACCCCCCCTCTTGGTTAGCTTGGGACTAAGTTCATAGGGCTTAACATCCCTAACGAACTTTCAGTTTCATGTATCACTTGAGATTTTCAAGGACTTCATTTCAAATTTCACGATTGTAACAAACTACTTTTATATACTATTATATAAGATATTTTTCTGAAACCAAGTCTTGATCGAATCTATTTTTCTTATCCAATTGATTTTTTTTAGTTAGGCTTTTTATTTCAAAAGACGATTTTACCGTAAAAGAAGTCTGAGCTTAGGGTTAACATGATCGGATATTTTACCATTTTTTTGGATTTTTGATGTTGTTAACTCATTAACTTATAAATTTTTAAAATCAATCACATGGAAGACTATATCATGTTCATACCTTGATTTAAAAAAAAACTTTGTTTATTTGCTAGTTTTTCTATAGCTTGTTTTAGTTTCTGTTCTATTTTTTGTTTTTGTTTTGTTTTTATTTTCCTCCACCTTTTTGTGATGTCAAAAGGGGGAGTAGTTTGTTGTACATTGTACTTTGATTCTAGAATTTAGTAAACAGCTTTTTTGTTACACTGCTTCCATTAAACTGCCATAACTGCTTGAACTTTTTTTATTGTGTTTGCCATCATCAAAAAGGAGGAGATTATTGCGAATCTGAGATTACGGATTAGACTTTTGATGATAGCAAACATTCATGTTTTTCTACGACTACCTTGTCTACTAACTTTTCAGGTCCACATGATTGAATGCAACTAAAACCAGCTCTAGATTGGGTAGATTTAGGTTGAGTCAGTCTGTAATGTTTTTCTTTTTCTTGAGTCAATTATAAAAGTAGATCCTGATGCTAAGTAACCTTGCACGCACACACTTAAGGGATTTTTTTGTGTTTTTCTATTTTGAGTACATCTGCCTGGACGATGTTTATATCGTTCAGGATGATCTGACTAAAAACATAAATCCTAATTAAGGCATCCTGGTTAAGCAGCCATCATTAAGCACATCGTCCTGGACGATCCTTGTATCGGCCATGACGATAGGCTCAAATCAGCAAGAATCAGCTTCCATGATCAATTTAGGTATTCTTTATTTCTGGACATCGGCTAGGATGATTTATACATCAGCCTGGATGATGTAGCATAATTATGCCTAAATTAATTCGATAATTATGGAAAGAAATTAAGGCTGATTGATACGATCACATCAGTCGGGTCGATCGTAGGATCGGCTGGGACGATGTCCTGGATGATTAACATCGGCCAGCATCTATTTCGGGCGATGTTCAGGATGATTGTACTCGGATTTGAACTAATCGGCCAGGATGATATTGTATTGGCCTAGATGATGTAACCAATTTTCTTCTGATCGTCCCAAATCATCCTAGCTGATTGAGCTTACTTTGTACTGATTGGCCAGGATGATATTCCTATCATTTGGGACGATAATGTTGGTTCTTGAAATTCTATTTAAAGGACCCAAATTTTCTTATTCAAAGAGACCTTTAGCTGATGTCTTGACCTGAGAGAGCTAAGAGGAGAGGGAGAGAGAGGGAAGAACTTGTGAGGGGGAGTATGTGAGAGGGATTCATAAAGGTTGCTCCAAGCATGGTTCCAAGGCATCTTCTCCAGTCTTCGTCCTTCATCCTTGGGGGTTCAAGGGAGGTAAGCTTCAATAATTGATCGAGGTTCTCTGCCTGCTTCAGGAGGAAGCAAAAGAAGTCGAGGTTCTCTGTCTGCTTCAGGAGGAAGCAAAAAGAGTCTAGGTTCTCTATCTGCTTTAGGAGGAAGCAAAAGGAGTCGAGGTTCTCTGCCTGCTTCAAGAGGAAGTAAAAGGAGTTGGGTTCTCTGCCTGCTTCAGGAGGAAGCAAAAGGAGTTGGGTTCTCTGCCTCGCCAGGGTTGGCGGAAAGGAGTTTTTGTGAGGGCTTCTTCGCCTTACTGTGGGAGCAAAAAGAGAGTTACTTTTGTAGTGCAATACTCGGAGGGTGCCTCCGGGGAGTGGATGTAGGTCGAGTTGACCGAACCATTATAAATCTGATGTGATCTTTATTTGTTTTGATTTCCGCATTTATTTTTTTGCACTTTGATTTCGGTGGTGATTTTGGTTTTAAGTTTTATGCTTTGATTTTAAGAAATTTTTTTAAAAATACTAATTTACCCCCCTCTTGGTTAGCCTTAGGCTAGTTCATAAGGGCTTAACATCTCTAATGAACTTTCACAAGCCTGTGGCCATGGCTTGAATAGGCCACTTCCCTCCAGAGTGCCTCATTCTCATTCAATCTTTCAAAAATCTTCCCCTGAGTTCTCTGAGTAATTCACCAGCTTCTATTGCTCACCAGCCCTCTCCAAACCTCTGCTTGAGCAAAGTCTGACAAACTTTTCCATCTCTAGCTCAAAGTGATACCTCCGGCCTTCCTCTAGTCACAACATCTGAAGAAGAAGTGTTCATCTTCTGCCCCTCAAGATTCTTAATAGAAAATTCCATTCATTGGGGCTTTCTACAAGGTAAAACTCCATTCCCAAGCTCATAGTTAGGTATTTGTGTTCAAGTGTGAAGCAAACTGTCAAACAATTTGACCGTTGGATTGATGGTTTTGAATGTTCTGATCCTGTATGTGAAATTTCATGTAAATGCACTGGTGAGATCTCTCGAATCATTTCAAAGAAGCTTTAAGGCTACGAAGATGTGTGGGAGGTTGAAGAAGTAATCAGAGCCATTGATTCCAATCAATGGCTCTGATAAAATCCCACGGTATTGAGCTTCTTCAAACTACGATCGTACGATTCAAGATTTGATGACTATGGTTAATCCTGCATTTGCATAGTCAGCCGCAATGATTGGTTGACTAATCAGGTGGTGCTCGTATGGTAAGCACCAGCTGACTATGTAGTTTTGGGTTTAATAATTCCAAAAATTACATATAACTTTTAAAAATAATATCTCCTTATCCACTTGGCCAAATTAGGTGATCTGAAACTCAATGGAAAGGTCCTGAGGAGACCTATCAAAGACCTATGTCTCAGGCTATGATTTTGCATGAAATGTTGTTAATTATTGTAACTATCCTAGGGGTATTTTAGGTATTTATCTTAGCATTAAACTCACCATAGCTTGAGTCCTTGGGGAATCAATCTTGTGTATGTTCCTGACATGTCCAAAAATTTCCCCATATGTTTGACTTAATTAGAGGCATTATTCAATTAATTTGGATTTAAAGGTCATTAATTAACCCTTAAGTTCAAATTAATTTGTTTATCTTTTCAACGGGAATAAGGAATTGTATTTTAGTGTATTGATTGTGCTTAGTGTAAGGGTTAGATAGCTTCCAATTTCACTCCAATCCTTGGTTTATATTGCCCATACTAAAATTTTAAAGGTAACCTAGAGGTTACCTTGGGTGGTCTGGTTAACCATCTTAAAGGGTCCAACATGGGCCTAAATTCAGTGGGCTTAGGCTTTGAGATCCACTGAACTTATGACCTAAGTTCCATTGAAATTGAAACCCATTTGGTCTACCATTTAGGCAACCCAAAATTAACCCTTAAAATTGGCGTAGAAGCTTAATTAATTCACAATTAATTCAAAATAAACAGAAAAATTATAATTAATATGTCAATTTGTTTAAAATTTAATCCTTAATA
Source organism: Dendrobium nobile (assembly GCA_022539455.1). NCBI lineage: Eukaryota > Viridiplantae > Streptophyta > Magnoliopsida > Asparagales > Orchidaceae > Dendrobium > Dendrobium nobile. The sequence continues at coordinate 13,356,809 of CM039721.1, read as the reverse complement.
TAGGAAAATTAAGATCCATTTTTATTACACTTCTTATTTAAGCTTAATCTAATATTAGAAGAAAATTAATACTTAATTAATTAAAAATACTTAAAAATTCCAAATAATTCTCAAGCAGTTAGAAACACTACCTTAGGTCATACCTGACCTTTAGGAGTAATTCAAAGAAGTTTGGAGAAGGTTTGGGTCAAAATCCTTAAAAGCCTCGTAATTCGACAATTTAAAAATTCAATTAATTAACCATACTTTAAAAATTTATAAGTAATTCTAGAAAAATCTAAATTGACGAACCTCAAAGCCGTTCAACTCCATTTAAGGCCTAATATTTTCTAAAAATGTCAAACAATCAAAATTAAATCAGGGTTAAAAAGTTAACGTTTTGGTCAACTATAGTTCAAAATAGGCTAAAACTTCAAAAATTCATAACTTAATGTAAAAAAATCCAATTTCAGCAAATTTTGTATCTAATTACTCATCTTAAGCTCTAATATTTAGAAAACAAATATCAAATTTTTAGAACCCACTTTTATTTAAAAAGTCAATTTTTTATCCATTAATTAAATGTATTAAATAATCCTAAAATTCAATAATGAATTTAAAATTAAAAAAAATTAATTATCCAAATCAGCACTCAACCTAGTTAATTACAAAATTTTCAACCGCTTAACCTTCAACCAATTAAAATTTTCTAATTCATATTGTTACTACTAGGTTACTCGGGCCTGTGAGGCTAATAATATAGCCACAATGAATGTGGAATAAACTTGACAGCCCTGGGTAAACAAAGGTAGTAATCGTTTAACACTTAAAATACATTTTGAAATTGACTTTAAAGCATTAATACTTAAAAACAAATTAAACCCCTTAAGCCTTCAACAAATTGAAAATTAGAAAACCTTAATAAATTGCCTAAGATATGGCATATCCAAGTCGTACAGCCAACTTCACAAACTTTCGATGGTTTGTCAGGACAACCATATCTAGTTTTAGGCTAGGTTTGTGTTTACTTTCTTGCTATTTTATGATTTCATTGCTTACATTATTTACTTAATTGATGTGATTTTTTACTTACTATGTAATCTATGAATTGATGTGACGGGTGTTAGATTACCCATAGGTTAGGAACGATCTGGAAGCTCACATATGGTCATGCTCATACATAGATGAAAATAAGGGGGAAAAATTAAGCTTTAAATTAAAAAAAATTTTGGCAGGTGCTAAGCATGTTAAGCCCCCTTAACATTAAATGAGCGTGGTTGTGATTTAAATTTAAGCAATTTAACCTATTTAATTGCTTGGGATGTTAATATTGATTATAATTATTTAGGATAACCCGGTAAGTGGTCTAGAGTCGTTTAATTTGGGAGTTTCAATGCAATTTAATTCAAGTCAAATGTTATAAAAGTCATCTTTGATATGGGATGTCATACATCCAACTTGGAATCCAAAGAGGAGGGAACATCCCTTAAGGGAGAGTTCCCTTCCATTTGGAGATTAGAGTTTAGATGATTTCTATATACAAAGAAAAAAGAAAATACCCCTTCGGGGAGGAACTTCTTTTCATATGGATATCCAGACCCGATGAATCCAAATAGTTCATAGAAGGATGAAGAAGTGAAGATAAAGAGATATCTCACTCAAAATCACTAGAGTCATTTCAGAATTAGAATTTGGGTTATTATTAGTGGTACCCAGCCACTTTTAATTCTATAGACCCTAGGCTACAAATTAAGTGACAGTAGCCACGAAGATATTTATTTAATTGGTTAATTTGATTGATTATTTAAATTATTTGCACAGTTGAACTATAAACTTTTGTAACATTTTTAATTGTATGTCGCAATTGATTTTGTCTGGATACATGAAAGCTCTTGAGAGTACGAATAAAACCATTTATACATAAAATTAAATTAAATTTTTAGTCTCATATAGTAACTTTAATGATTTAAGAAGTAAATTTGGGATTCTCGAGAGTTCTCATATATGAATATTAATTGCTTCTCTTTCTTGTTGGGCAACTCCCTACCTGCGGGTTCTAGCAGACCACCAGACCTTTTAAGGTATAGTTATATCAAGTGGATGTTTTAGGATAAAATATATTTTTAAGCCTTTTTAAAACTGATCCATATTCAATTTATACATTCGAGTAAATTAGTATGTATTGCACTAGAAATAAATTAGAAGAGTAAAAAACTTTAATTACATTTACTTTCAAGCATTAAATTACTCTATATAAGTCAAGGGGCTAATAAAGATCTATTTTAGACATTGGCCCCATTTCCTCAAAACATAATCAACAGCCTATCTCTCTGTCATAAGAAGACCAGACTCATAGTTTTAAAACACTTAGGTTCTTAGCTGACTCCCCCTCTTAGTTAGCTGCTAGGACATAAGCTTAGATTTAACAACCTAATTCATATTGAACAAGTTTCAACAAGTGGTATCAGGGCTTGATTTCAAAATCATAAGTTTAGACTACTTTTTTATTAACGTAGATGGCTATATTTGCAAACTGAAATACACCTGAGGGTTACTCTATAACTAGACCTCCATTGTTCGACAATATTTCTTTTGATTTTTAGAAAACACACATGTCTACATTTTTACAATCACTTGATTACCGTATGTGGATCTTAGTTCAGGAAGGGTATACAAAACCAACTAGACTAGTTGACAGAGTTAGAGTTGAATCATCTTTTGTGGACTGGATAGTAGAAGAATATGACTTAGCACAACTAAATGCCAAATGCTTGAATAGTTTCTTTTGAGCACTTAAATCAGAAGATTACATGGGAGTTTTTACTTGCAAGAGTGGAAAGGACATATGGGATAGACTTTGTATAACTTATGAGGGGATTAATGAGGTTAAGCAATCTAGACTTAATATCTTGTTGCATGATTATGAACTATTTTGCATGATTATGAACTGTTTCGCATGAAACCAAATGAATCCATTTCTTATATGTACACAAGATTCGCACAAATAGTCACCTCTTTACATGCATTGGGTAGGGAACTAACAAATACTGAAATGGTTAATAAGATTCTTTGTTGTTTGCCTACTGCTTATGATGCTAAAATTATTGCAATTATAGAGTCTAAAGATCTAAACATTTACTCTATTAACAATCTTCTTGGATCGCTAATTACTTACGAGTAAGGAGTTAGCCATAGAAAGATTGATGTAGGTGAACCATGAAGGGAGAAGAACATAGCACTAAAAGTGGAGGTATCTGAGAGTGAACACTCACAACCTAAGGATGAAGATGATATTGCACTAATAACTAGACAATTCTGAAGTTTTTTGAAGAGGAAATAGAAGAGACGCCAACAATGGAATTGAGGTAAATTTAATAGGAATGTTAAGGTTTTAAATGATATTATTTGCTATGAGTGCAGGAAACCTGGACATATTAAGACAGATTACCCAAAACTCAAAGCCACACCTAGCAAGGAGAAGATAGAAGAGAAACCAGTTGTGAAGAAGGGCAAGAAGAAATTCCAAAGAGCTTTCTGGGCTGACTCAGCTTCGGACTCGTCAGAGACGGAAAAGGAAGAGGAAGTCACTAATCTGTGCTTAATGGCCGATAATCTTGATCAGTCAGATCAAGAAGAGGTATATGACTTACTTTGAAGTTTCTGAACACATGCATGATGCATATAGGAAGATGAAGAAAATGCATACTAGTCTGAACTTAGAATTTGAGAAGCTACAAAAGGAACATGAAATCCTTAGGAAAGATCATGCTTTAATTGATGACAACCACATGAAATTACTTGATGAGTTTGATGACTTGAATAAAAAACCATGAAATTTTGAAATCATCCTATACAGAAATTGAAAAAGAATTTAAAAATTTTAAAGATGAATCTGAGAGCAAAATTTATAGAATCAATTATACAAATCGAATTAACTATCCATTTGGAAGATATGAATTAATTTTACAAATTAACGATAAAAGCTTTCAAGGATAATAGGATACCCCATAAACTTGAAGATTTCACTAATCTTATTATGTATCCTAAGTTTATGCAATTCTTAAATAGACAAATGAATAGTAGAAGACTTAGGAATTCTTTTCCAAAAGTCAAATATAACAATTGTGGATTGATTGGAGACATAGCTCACACATGTACTTTAAAGAAGAAAACTTATTTGGTGTTAAAACCTAAGATACATAAACCTAGATAACACCACAAGGAAGGTGGTTGGGTTAGGTATGATTAGAAATCTTAAGAATTTTTATATTGAAAATGTGTTATTGGTAGAAGGCTTAAAACATAATTTGTTAAGTATAAGTGGTCAGCTATGTGAAAAAGGGTATTGTGTAAAATTTTTTCCTACTAGCTGCATATTAAGCCTAAATGGAAATGATGTTTTGAATGGTATAAGGGTAAGCAATGTGTATATGCTAGATTTGAATTGCATTCAAACTCCTACTGCTTTTTGTTTAAAAACTATTTCTGATGAGACATGGCTTTGGCATAGGAGACTTTGTCACTCTAACTTGAAAAACCTTAGGAGGATTACCCAAAAGAACCTAGTGAGAGGTATACAAAAACTAGACTTTACTAAAGACCACCTTTGTGATGCATGTCAATTAGGAAAATAGGTGAAGTCCTCTTTTCAGTTCAATAATGATCTTAGAACTAGTAAATCATTGGAGATTTTGCATATGGATCTTTTTAGACCAGTTGAAACTGTAAGTCTAGGAGGGAAGGTATATGGATTTGTGATTGTGGATGATTACTCTAGATTAACATGGGTTAGATTTCTATTTCATAAGAGTGAATCATTTGAGAAATTTAGAAACTTTTTGACTTGGATTCAACGAAAGCTAAGATGTTAAATTATGACTATACAAAGTGATCATGGAGGAAAATTTGAGAATGAAAGATTTGAGAATTTTTGTAAGGAGAAATGAATTGATCACAACTTTTCTGCACCTAGAACCCCTCAGCAGAATGGGGTAGTCGAAAGAAAAAATAGAACATTAATAAAAGCCGTCCGAGCAATGTTGGCAGAATACTCACTTCCTAAATATTTTTGGGCTGAGGTGGTTAGCACTGCATGTTATGTTCTAAATAGGATGAATATGAGATCTAAATTAAATAAAACATCCTATGAGTTGCTAAAAGGTAGAACACCTAATTTGTCATATTTTCATATTTTTGGTTGCAAGGTGTTTATTCATAACAATGGAAAATCTGCCTTAGGAAAATTTGATCTAAAATCAGATGAAGGTATTTTTGTAGGGTACTCTAGTGTTGGAAAATCTTATAAAGTATTCAACAAAAGAACTTTGGTAATTGAGGAGATCACATATATTATATTTGATGAATCTGGAAGTTTGGAAGAGCCAAATATTGTAGAAGATGAAATTGAGATTAACTCCTAAAAGATTAATAAAATAAATTTGGAAGAAAATTTAGAAGAAAATTGGAGATAAAAAACCCTTTGCTTAGAGATTTGAGATTTTTTAAAAACCACCCAAATGAATTAATAATTGGTGAACCTAGTGAGGTTGTAAGGACTAGGCGTGGATTAAACAAAGAAGTCAATCATTCAGCCTTCATTTCAATAATAGAACCCACAAATATTGATCAAGCACTTTCGGATGAGTTTTAGATTTTGGTTATACAAGAAGAGTTAAATTAATTTGTAAGAAATAAAGTTTGGGAATTAACTACAAGGTTAAAGGATCAAAGTGTAGTTAGAACTAAGTGGGTATTCAAAAATAAAATGAATGACTCAGGAGTAGTCATTAGAAATAAGGCTAGATTAGTTGTTAAGGGGTATAATCAGATTGAAGGGATTGATTTTGAGGAGACTTTTGCTCCTGTAGCTAGACTTGAAGCAATTAGGGTTTTGTTAGCCGTTATCTGTTTTAGAAGATTTAAATTATACCAAATGGATATAAAAAGTGCCTTTTGAAATGGTGTAATTCAAGAGGGTTTTTTTGTAGAGCAACCACCAGGTTTTGAAAATTCTAAATACCCAAATCATATTTTCAAATTGAAAAAGGCATTATATGGATTGAAACAATCACCTAGGGCTTGGTATGAGAGATTTAGCATCTTCCTACTTGAAATATCATTTGAAAAAGGAAGTGTGGATACAACTCTCTTTTTGAAGAGATTTGGAAAGGAAATACTCATTGTACAAATTTATGTGGATGACATCATCTTTGGATCTTCAAATAAAAATCTTTGTGATGATTTTTCTAAAATAATAAATAGTGAATTTGAGATGAATCTAATGGGAGATTTAAGCTACTTTCTAGGCTTTAGTATTAAACAAATTGAGGAAGGTACATTTCTTAGTCAGTCAAAGTATGTTAAGGACATCCTTAAAAGTATGAAATGGACAATGCTAAACCTATTAGTACACCTATGAGTTCCTCAGTTCAGTTGGATAAGGACCCAAAGGAAAAATCTATTGATCAAAAGAAATTTAGAAGGATAATTGGATCTTTGCTTTGCTTGACAGCTAGTCGGCCCGATATCATGTTTAGTGTTTATTTGTGTGCTAGATTTCAATCAAATATCTGTTAAGAACTAAGAACTTAGGAATTTGGTATCCTAAATTTAGCTCTTCTTTTGAAATAATTGGTTATTCAGATTCTGACTTTGCAGGTTATAGGGTGGATAGAAAGAGAACTTCTGGAACATGTTAGTTTATTAAAAATTTTTTAGTCTCTTGGTCTAGTAGAAAACAAAATTCAGTAGCCCTATCTACTGCTGAAGCTAAATGCATAGCATTAAGGAGTTGTGTGGCACAAGTACTTTGGTTGAAACAACAGTTGATTGATTTAAGATTAACTATAGGCACTATACTAATTTATTGTGATAACACTAGTGCTATTTGCATTTCTAAAAATCCTATTCAACATTCAAGAACCAAATATATAGACATCAGGCATCATTTCATAAGGGATTATGTATCCAAAAAGGAAATTGAACTAATTTTTATTTCTACTGAAAATTAACTTGCAGATATTTTTACAAAACCTTTAGCCTCTGATACTTTCAGTGCATTAAGAACAAGGCTTGGAGTAATTGATTTGAATGCTTAATAAAAATGTTTTCTGCAACATTGATGTGTGTTTCTAGTTAATATTTTTGTGTGAAACTTTGAGTTTGTGATTTTTCTGTATTTTGAGTTTGTGTTTTTATTTTTCTATAGTGTTTGTGTTTTGGTTTTGATTGAGTGCATATTTTTGAAAAATTAAGTGACATTCATCCAGGACAAAAATATTTTTGTATGGAACGAATTGTGTAGTGTGTCAACTATCGGATTTGAACCATTTACGTGCAGTTTTTTAGTTATTTCAATCAGTTCGTTTGTACGATTGTCATGATCATCTGGATGAAATTTTCAAACGATGGGACAATTGATTATCAGTTAAACGAATAAGGTTGTTTTTAATATTATATTCATACATACGAACCTTTGGTTCATCCGGATGAACGCTTGGCGAATCGATGTGGGGGACAATTTCAACTGCCATTAAAATGATCATAAATTTATGATCGTCCAGGACGAACACTTGTTCGTCTGTACGATCATTTGGTCAAAAAGTCTGTACGAAAGGTGCTTCGTAAGTTGTGTGATTACGAAAAGTCATTTCATTTTGGACTCATTCGTTCGTCCATACAAAATTTTTTCGTACGGGACGAACATAATTTTGTCTGTACGAATAGTCGTATTTCATTAAATTTACTGACTATGAATTCAACAGTCACACTCACACATCCATTTTAGAACCCTTTCTTTCTTTAGATCTTATCCATGGCAGGTTCAAGCAAATAACAAATGGTTCTCGCCAAGGGACCACACAGAAATTCTTCTGATAATTTTCTATCCAAAGCCAACGAAGAATCCTTTCCTAGATTTGTCTCCGCTAAGATCACCCCGTCTAGAGTTTATATTCAGAAACAACTGACCTTTCAGGTAATAAACTTGTTTGCTTCAACTCAATTTGGTCTCATTCTCACACTAGTCCACCTCTACAACAAAGAGACCTTTCATTATTTCCTAGCAAATATGTCCTTCAACTCCGACCATTCTGTAATCAAGTCCTATATTTTTAAGATAAATGTTGAAATCACCAAGGCTAACCTAGGAATCTTTTTGAACTTAAGGACTGAGGGAATTAGAGCCCATGCTATGACCACTACTACTGATTTTGACTAGAGTAAAATTAATGAAGTGATTAGGAAAATTATATTTAAGGAGCATATGCCTAAAGTGTCCTCTCTTGTTCGCAATGCTCGTATCATTCAGCATGTTCTTCGAACTTCCATAATTTCTAAAGTTGGCGATAGAGTCAACATTACTCCTATTATTTCAATAGTAACCTACTTGATTATGACTAAACAACCAATAGATGAAGCCCAATTAATCCTTGACTATCTTTATGGACTTTTTGAAATTGGTCATGTCGCCCATAAAAGAAAGAAGAACATAGCTTTAGGACATCTTGTTGCCTACATTTTGGAAAAGAAGTATGAATTAGTTCATCCAGTTCAAGATTTTGAAGAATCTCTCTACTACAATGACAGATCTTTTAGAGAAATCTTCAACAAAGATGAACCAAGTAAAACACATGTTATTAGTGACTCAAAGGAGGAACATGAACCTGCACCTGCTCCTGCTAGTAAACCAAATTATCAAGATTTGGTTCAGAGATTTGATCGTTTAGAGTCTCATTTTGATCAAATTGAAACTCACTTACAGTAGCAGGATGTTCGGTACAATCAGGACATGAGGTATATGAGAGAGCAGATGAATGATATTAGTTCCAACATGCTTATGATAAGTAGTTATTTTAATTTTTTCAGTGCTGTACCTCCTCCTCCTCCTCCAGATCAGGGACCATCAGAGTGACTCATGTACTTGGTTATGTTTTTCTTTATATGATGTGATTGTGTTTTAGTAGTTTGTGAGGTATTTTTCTTTTTGTGATGTACTTTTCATTTGATGTCTTAGTATTTGAGTTTTTATGTCGTATTGATATCATTCTTTAGTTTGTAATATGCATTATAATGATATCAATACAAGTTATCTTGTTTTGTTTTAATCTGTTTTTAAAATGTGTGTTAGTCTATATGAAAATCCCTAATATTTTTGAGCCTACAAGAGCTATAACTTAAACAACAACTCAAAATTGAATTCATTAGAAAATCTAATTTTTTTAAATTTAAGTTTTTCTTATAACTTGATAAATTAAGAATGTCAATTTCATGTCTCTTATTAGACTACATTAATGATTAATATTATTATTGCAATTATGATATTTTTTTATTTTGTATTTTACTTATGAATAAATATTGATGCACTTAGAAAAATTTGATATTTTTTATTATTGATTTTGGAAAGATCAAGATTACTCTTAAAAATTGTACAAATATACAAAAATAAAAAAAAGGAATGTGCAATGGTTCACAATTTGAAAAAGAGGCACAAAATAAGCCCACAAGTAAAAAGATGCGCAAAAATGTGCCACAACTATTGAAAAAGAAGCGCAAAGCGCCACATGTGATAGTTATTTCTTTCCACAATCTTTTAATCTCTTAATTCAAATTGATCTTCTGTACATTTATATTTCGTATTGACATTTGAAATATACAAATTTTATATTCATTCTTTTTGCAATGATTTTCTTTATCTTAGTGTCTAAATTGATTCATGTTTTTGATATATAATTTTTATTATCAATGTTATATCTCTTCTTAAATTTTATGAATCATTTTTATTTACCTATTGATTTGATTTTATTTGCAATATTTATTTCAATCACTTTAAATGATTAATTATTAAAGGATTATTATATGCCTGCTTACATTTATGTTTTTTTTCTTCTTCTCTTTTTGTTGTTGTAAAAAAGGGGGGGAAAATATTATTCGTATCGTATCTGTGTGCTTGTTTTGTATCATAGTATTTTTGTTTTATGTTATTTCATATCTTAATATCGTATCTGTTTGTATTCGTATCGTATCTGTTTGTATTTTAAAAAAAATGATAAAAGATAAAATTGTTGTGCAATGGCTCCTTATTTTCATATGTTCATCAATTCAAGGGGAGTTTAGGAGATTCTTAGAATTTGAAATTTATACAAACAATAATTGTGTTGCCATCATAAAAAAGGGGGAGATTGTTAAGAGAGTTGCTATTTGCATGTTTTACATTCTTGCAACTTGTAAAGTTTTGATGATTCTAAATATTATTATTTTAAAATTTTGTTTTCTCCAAATATTTTTTAGAAGAATCGTTTTTGCTCTTGTGTGGACTAATATTTCAGGATAATCAAACTCCAGACTAATGAAGACTTCAAATCAAAATTCAGCATGAGATAATTTGTAAATTGAAGCTTGTACTTTTCATTGTATTGCATTTGAGAGGGAGTGGTTGTAATTAAGTAACTTAGCACACACACACTTGGAAAGATCTTTAAAATTCATACCGATTATACGGGACAAACCATGTTCGTACGGGACGATCATGTCAGTTATCCCCTCGGAAGAGCAATGGAACGAACATGAAGTGAGAAAATTTTTTTAAGTCCTGATCGTCCAGATGAATTTTTTTATTCATCCCAGGATGAAATGCTCTTTGGAAACTTTTTGTTCAGATGAAATCCTATCTGTGCAAGGACGAAATGCTCTCTATAAAAATTTCATCCAAACGAACTCCAATTGGTCCCAGGATGAAATGCTCTCCGGAAAATTTTCGTTCAGATAAAATTTGATATTCGGCCCAGGACGAAATGCTCTCTGTAAAAATTTCATCCATACGAACTCCAATTCTTCCCAGGACGAAATGCTCTCTAGAAAATTTTCATTCATACAAGCTCCTATTCGGCCCAGGATGAAATGCTCTCTGTAAAAATTTCATCCATACGAACTCTTATTCGTCCCAGGATGAAAATACTCTATCCTTTCTAATTTTGATAACTTCCTGCAGTTTATCGAAACCGACCCATGGTATAATTGTTCGTACCGGACAAACTTAATTCATACGGGATGATAATCGGGTACTAAGTTAGTTCGTACTAATATACATTGGGTTCGTATGCAAGTGATTTAAGTAAGTTCGTCCATGATGATCTACGATTGTACGGGACGATCCACTATATGCATACTTGAAAATCAGCAATTTTTGGACGATTCTTTGTGTCTTTCCTATATAAAGTCCAATTAGAATTACCTCTTTATCTTTTTCCCTACTGATCTTCGTGCCAACTGAAGGGAGACTCAAGGAGTGAGTGTGAGAGAGTGTTTGAAGGAGGATTCTTACTACTAGAGCGTGAAAGATTCACTTGGTACTCAAAAGTAAGAATCTCTACTTGTGGTTTTTGATTACTTCACTTTTTTCTCACTTCCTTCTAGATTTCTTGTGAGAAGATCTGTCAAAGAGATCCGATTCTCTGCCGACACTTGGAGAGTGTGAAAGGATGAAGGGTTCTCTGCCCACACTTGGAGAGTGTGAAAGGACGAAGGGTTCTCTGCCAACAGTTGGAGAGTGTGAAAGGACGAAGGGTTCTCTGCCTTCACCGGGAGAGTGTGAAAGGACGGACGGTTCTCTACCAACACTGGGAAGAGTGTAAAAGGATGACGGTTCTTTTCCAACACTAGGAAGAGTGTAAAAGGATGACGGTTCTCTGCCGCACCGGGTAGTGGTGGAAGAGAGTTTTGTAAAGGCTTCTCTGCCTTGCTGTGGGTACAAAAGGAGAGTCACTAGTGGTATTAGTGTAATACTTGGAGGGTGCCTCCGTGGAGTGGATGTAGGTCATGTTTGACCGAACCACTATAAATTTTGTGTCTTTTTATTTTTCGCTGCCTTTCATTTTTACTGTTTAACATGTGGTTGAAAAATCTTTTTCTATAAAATTAATTCATTAAAGTAAATTTTCGGTATATTTTAATTATCAATTCACCCCCCCTCTTGGTTACCCACTGGGACATAAGCTTAGGTTTAACAACCTAATTCATATTGAATAAGTTTCAACAATCATTAGAACATGCATCTATCTTCATATATCCAAGATCAAATGCTTTTACTATCTTCTTCACTTCATATGTACTTTTAGGCAACAACACCCTTTTAGGAAAGGCATCGACCAGTAACTCAAGTAGCATATCAAAGGATCTTGTCATCCAAGAATGTAAACACTTCAAACAAAATAAGAGCAATATAAAAGAAAGCTTTGAGAAGGTTTTACATCCTCGGTACAACTCTGCTTCTACATCGTGCATTAAATTTATAAATTTCTCACCATGATCATTTTGTTCATTTGTATTAAAATCATTATGCTTCATCGATGGATTTTGAAATGGATCATCTAGACATAATATGTCTCTTAATAATCCATCTATATCATATGTTCTTATATCCTCAGAAGGAGCTTCTCCTTCCTTTAAATTTCATGTGGCACCATATGCTTCATTCATTGCACATTCACCTATAATAAAATGCTCTTCCCCATGTGGATTCCATACAACATATCCAGGAAAAATCCTTTATAAATTAAATAATTTTTCGCATCTTTCATAAAATGGAAGTATTAATTAATGTATTGCTTGCACAGACATAAAGTTTTCCTAATAAATTCTAGCTTCAACTTATAAACTCTATGAAATTGTTTACACTATTTACATAATCACTACTCCACTTGGCTTTTGTAATCCAACTCTTATCCATGTTAAGTTAAAATTGAGTTTCCAATATACAGTTAAGAATAAAAATTCATTAGAATTCAACATAACCAATAAAAAGATTAATTATTTGATCTACTATGAATTAAGAAGGTCATTTGTAATATTAGTGGGCATCAAGTAAGATTCAACATAACCAACAGAATGATTAATTATTGCTTTAAAAATGTGTGTGGAGTCCCAATCAAATAAACCAATATGATTCTGACCGCAATCAAATAAACCTATATGATGCGTGAGGGCCTCTTTTTTATGAATTCTAATCTCTATAATTTTTGGCTAAATTTCAACTATGCAGCAAACTAACTTTGATTTCATCACTAGATGTCGACCCCAATAGGATCTAGACACAACTGATCACCGCCAAAATCCACCATCATTGTTCAAGTTATGGAGCTTATATGAACTTACTTATATGGTGCTTTTATGGATGTGACTCAGTCTTCATTTTGATCGATGATAACAAAACTAACCAAAACACTTGAGTCATAAATTATATCAAACAATTGATCTAACTCAAATTGTAGACTTTAACATCACCTACTAGAACATAAGAGAACTGGAGATCAAAGTTCAACCTAATATATCAATAATTAAAACCATTTTTATCATAAAAATCTAAGGTATGAGTAAGAGAAAATGATTTAGTATTTTTATAATGACATGATTTTGATCTAAAAATGCTTAAAATAATCCTTAAAAAAGCTTAAAATAATCCTCAAATTATATATGACTAATTATTAGCATATAAGCAAAATGAAAAATATCAAATCAAATAGGCAAAATAAATAGAGATTTTCATTACTGATATGATCAAAATTTATAACAATTTTTAGATTGTTGATATGAAAAACACGACTTGCAAATCTGTGAAACAATTGTTGAAATCAAAATCTCTTTTCCAAATATCTTCAGCAATTTTGAACTTCCAGTTTAGAAATTTTGAGATTTACACTATCATATATTTTATATATATCATGCTAAAAAGATAAACAATGATTTACAAAAGATATTTTCATTGCTATTTCTTTTTTTTAGGGTTAATGGAAAGCAAGATATGAAATAACATAAAACATGTAAGCAAATCTAGATCACAAAGAGTATGCTATCTTGGTTTATAATGACAACACTCAAGTCTCAGATGAGAATGATGGTGGGGTGTGTACCAACCAATCGACCTAAAAAAATGTCTAGCCCATTTTGATGGGAAATGCCAAAATGAAGTGCAATATTTTCCATTCAAATGACAAACTAAAACAACATCTCAATGACATCCAAAGAGACGCTTATCAAATGCTTTAATTTAATTTAACATTTTAGGGAATACCCTAAACCCTAAACAAGAAGAAGAATGAGAAGAAGAGGAAGAAAAATATGAAGCAAAAGAATGAGAAGAAGAAGAAGAGGAAGAAGGGGAAGAGAATCATAGTGAGGAAGGGCTAGCTGGTCAGGATTCATGTGAGGAGAATAGCTATGACGTCGCTTGGCGGTTCTCTCCTAGAAGATCACACAAGCACAGATTGATAGAAGAGGGGAATTAGGAGTCATAAGAGGGACTTAACAACATTTTAAACTGGTGCAATTCATATTAGTTAAAATTGATGTAACTGTATAGGTTAAAATCGGTGCAAAAGATGAGTTATGGTAGCAATTTCAAAACTGCTGCAAATAATGATGCAAAAAAGGCAGAGTTTTGGTAGTGTAATAATATTGTTAAGGGCTAAAACATTCGTGATGGTAGATATATGAAAAGCTTAACATCTTAACTTTGTATAAAGGTCCAGCACGCTGACAGATAAGAGAAAGGGATATAGTAATATTGAGAGACACAATAATTTTTACTCAAAAAACATGAAAAGGAGAAAAACCATGGGGCATTGCTCAGTTGAAATGAATTAACTAGTATTTGTTATTGATTAAAAATGATGTCCGCCCTCGAGAGAAGGCATTTTTCAATATAATAAATATTCATCATATATAGTGCATTATATAAATGGATTGAAAGAATATAATGATATAATGAGCTATTCTCGAGATGACATTGGCCAATTTATTATGTCGGTAGGACCATGGATGGGCAATAGAGGTCAGAATGGAAATAATAAAATGATTGAAGTATGAGGGACCATTTTTAGGAAATGGAGGTCTTAGGGATTGTAGTTGGTGGAGATGAAGGTCAAAAGGACTATGGTCGAATGATGGTGTTCAGTGGGATTATAGTCGATAGATGACAAAAGTTAGAAGGATCATAATCAAATGACTATTATCATAGGGGCTATAATCGATGGGTAATAGAGGTGGGAAGGACTATAGCTAGGTGAAGGTCGTCAGTTGGACTATAATCATTGAGTGAAGGAAGTCAGAAGAACCATAATCGAGCGACGATGGTCAGAGGGATCATAATAGGTAGGTA
The DNA here is from genome assembly GCA_022539455.1 of Dendrobium nobile. Classification (NCBI taxonomy): domain Eukaryota; kingdom Viridiplantae; phylum Streptophyta; class Magnoliopsida; order Asparagales; family Orchidaceae; genus Dendrobium; species Dendrobium nobile. The sequence continues at coordinate 13,341,679 of CM039721.1, read as the reverse complement.
ATGAAGGTCAAAATAATTATAGTTTTCCAATAGTTGTTAGAGGGACCATAGTCAGTGGGTGATAGAGGTGGATCAGGGTTAAGCAATGGTGGTTAGAGGGATTGTAGTTGATAAGGGACAAAGGTCAAAAGCACTATAATCGAAATGCAACGGAGGTCGTAATGATCACAGTTAGGTGATGGTGGTGGGAGGGATTATAGTCGGCTTGCGATGAAGGTTGGAAGGATCGTAGTTGAGTGATGATAGTCAGTGAGACTATAGTTGATAATAAGTGGAGGTCGGAAGGACCATAGTCTGACAATGATGGTTGGAGGGATCGTAGTTGATAGGCGATGGAGGTTAAATAGCCGGGCGACATTGGTTGGGGGGACTATAGTTAGTTTGTAATAGAGAGTTGAAGTATTGCATTCAGTGGGTGATGGAGGTAAGAAGGATTGTAGTCAAGAAAAGGTGGTTAGAAGGACTATATTTGATGGACGATGGAGGTTAGAAGGACTATAGTTTGAGAGATCATAGCTAGTAGGTGATGGAAGTCAGAATGATCATAGCAGGGTGACGGTGGATAAAATGACCATAATTGGGGAGCTATAATTAGAGGGAGACCCGACGATTGTGGTTGGATTAAAGTCCAATGATAATGTTTAGGCGGATGTTCAATAGAAGTGGCCGAAAAATAAGCATTTTTATTGGTGGTGCTAAGGTGGAGCTACAGGGTTCTTCAAGCCTCAAAGCTCTCTTGAGTCTTTAGCCCATAGTTCAACCCTCCTCCAAGATTCCAAGCCTTCAAAAAGTCCCCATTAATATAGAGAGTGGGCATCTATTTATAAATTTTGAGAGAAACATGCTTCATAAAATATAAAATATCTAGGGAAAATTCAAAGTGCTCCATCATATGGCTCATATGGATTCCCTTGATCATAAATATTTCATCAAGCATTTAAGTGCCTTAAAGATGTTAGAACTAAGCAATCTGATGCTCCTTGGATTTGTCTCATTAAGTCACTCAATTTGACTATAAGCATGCTATATTTGGATGTCAATTGCTCATCTAATTAATGCTTTAAAGCTTTTAAATATATTTTAGTATGTTGATTTGGATCCAATTGGACTTGGATTGGACCGATTTTGATGTCATTAGGTTCGTCTCCTTGAGATGTTAAGTTTGAAAATAAGCTTAGTGAAATTGGAATGCAGTTGGTTCTAAATTTAATTTATGAAGTTTTAGATTCATATATGCTATGAGATTAGGGCCTAATCAAGATGATTTTTAGTTTCATATTAGTTGGCCCAAATTTTCAGTCATCGAAGCTTGTGGTGTCTTAAAGTATGTGTTGGAGCCTTTTAAACTATTGAAATATAAAATTGTTATTTTTGAATAATTACAAGGTGTGATTACTCCCTAGATGTCAATGTCGACCTCCCCTCTGGCCATAAACAAAGTATCATTGATCCAATTTTAGTATTTTCTAAACTTAGTGCATTGATCAGAACAAATTAAAAAAATATATTAGAAATTTAAGCTGTAAAACTCTTTAAATTACTATAATTTCATTATAAAGGCTTTGTTGGGTTTTGAAATGGCTAAATTTGAGTCTAAACATAAAAAAATTATCCCGGAGACTAAAAAAACATCTGAATCAAACCTTCCGGACAAAAAATATGTTAATTTATATTCTCTCTCTTTCCTTTGTAGCCTCATGCCTCTTCATGAGAGGTGGCTACATTGACGTCCAAAGAGGTAGCACATAAAAAATGATTTTTTTTCTTAATTAATTATACTATTGATTAATTTCCTTTTAAAATAGAAAAAAATAAAAGAATTTCAATTTTTTAAAAAATTTAGAATATTTTTAAAGATGGAAATAATTAAACATATATTTTTATATACATTTTTTTATTTAAATATATTTTTTCTTTTTTTAATTTCTTTTAAAAAGGAATTTTTGAATATTTTATTATAAGAAATCCAAAAAATCAAGAAAAATAAAAAAAAATTCTAAGCTTGCTCCTCATTTGATCTATAAATACCTCCCTTAGGGGATTAAGGAGAGGGCACCAAAGTTTGGAGGCTCTTTGTGGTGATCGAGGTCTCACCCTCTTATGTATGCTCTAGTTCTCGCCCGACAGGAGAAAAACTGTTCGACAAGAGTAGAATACTGGTAGAGGCAATCAAGAACTGACCCTATTACGCAGGCTCCAATTCTACCCCGGCAGTTGAAAAATTATCGAAAAGAGTGGAATATCGGTGGCAACGATACCCAACCATTTTATACAGGCTCCAATTCTCCCTAGTGAGGGAAAAATTATCCTAAAAGGGTGAAATACTGGTGGCAGTGATCAAGATGCGGCCCTCTTATGCAAGCTCCAGTTCTTCCCCGACTATGGAAAACTATCCGACAAGAATGAAATATCAATGATGATGATCAAGACCCTGCCCTCTTACATATGCTATAGTTCTCCCCTAGTAGGGGAAAACTTGTCTAACAATAGTGGAATATTGGTGATGGCGATCAAGATCTGTCCCTCTTATGCAGTCTCCAATTTTCCCCGGATAAGGGAAAAACTATTCGATAAGAGTGGAATATCGGTACGGCGATCAAGACCTGACCCTCTTACATTGGCCCCTATAGTTGTTTGTCGATAGTGGAAGTTAGAGGGTGTGCCATTGATGGTAGTCGAGCAAATGGTTAATTATTAGCTATTAGGAGGTAAATGGCTAATGATTGTGGTCAAAAGGTAGAGGGTATATAGTGGTAGTCACACAAAGGATCAATGATTACTATGATCGAGTTATATTCTATTGATGTCAATATGCATTCATGCTAATGGGGGGAGACAACATATATTTTGATGGAAGGAGCCATGCTAGTGCTCTATGGCAGTAGCCTAGCTACATACTAATGATGTCAGTTGAGTGGAGGCTGATGGAGATGACATCGTGAACTGTATTCAAGCACTATATTTTTTATGATAATAAATACTATTATATCTATTATTGCTTTATCTTATTTCTGTAATATTTTGTTTTGTGTTTATGCATACTAATATTTCAGGAAATCAGTCTATCGTTCACTTGTAATTCTGATCAACTCAATACTGGGTCTGTTATTTTCAATTTATTATATATTTTTTCCTTTCTTTAGTCATATCATATATTTGGGTGGATATCTTTGCTAAGAAATCTTGCACACACACATAGGGAGATATAAATGTTTTTTACAGAGTCTGTTTCTTTTTTAGTATTTCATACTATATATTTTTTCTTCGTACTGTATTATACATGTATCATACTGTAAGCTTTTAATTTGTTCCTTGTGATCTATTTTACTCTGCCAAACCCTAGCCGCCAAGGTTAAGGAAGATTCTAATTATGTACTAATTATACAGTATGATATGGTTCATACTGTACGCACTAATTAAACTCTTTCTTAATTAGCCCCATGATATCAACAATCAAATCATGGACAATTATTGTGATTGATTGTACTGTAAAACTAGTTTGTACTACATAATTACCCATATACAAAACTGATTGTCCCCTTGATCGTACCCATAATTTTGTACTGATCATATCGTACTATCTACACAATGCTGGATGATCACCCGTGTATGAAGTTGGCCGTCACAAAATTTGTCCCAAATGAATAAAAGATTTTGTGCATATCATATCATATAATTTATAATCTTATTGTACGATGTATTATAAAATTTGAACAATTCATCTGAACGATCTTGTTGGACGACTATGAATTGAACTGACCGTACCATACGATACATCTATCGTACTGTACGATCAGAAGACAGATGGCTTGGAATTTAAGATTTTTTTAAGCCCTCTATTTAAGGATCTCTAACACTCTTGTTAGATATCTTTTACTACTTATTCTTCTTAAGAGAGTACTTGAGGGAGAGAAGAATGAGAGTTTGGTGAGAGAAGAGAGGGAGATTTTGTGAGGGAGGAGTTGTGATGGGATTCACAAGGTTACTCCAAGCAAGGATCTTATCTAGTACCTAGAAGCATCTGTATGAAATCTCTATGGCTCTGGAAAAGAAGTTCTTCAGCAAAGATTATGGTTCTTTGACCGTCACCAGGAAGGTGAAAATAGAGTTGTGGTTCTCTAACCATCACCAGGACGGTGAAAATAGAGTTGTGGTTCTCTGACCATCACTACGATGGTTAAAATAGACTTGTGGTTCTCTGACTATAAAAGAGTTACGGTTCTTAGCCACATCGGGGAGGTGAAATAGTGTATGTAAGAGATTCTCCACCTTACTGTGGGGGCAAAAAGAGAGACACTAATTGATTAGTGCAATACCTGGAAAGGAGATTTTTGGGGAGTGGACGTAGGTTAGATTTGAACGAACCATTATATTTCTAGTGTGTTATTTCCTTTTATTATTTTTGCATTTATTTTTCTAGTGATTAACTACTTTGGTGAAAATATTAATTTCACTTTTTATTGTGAGATTAATCTGTTTCTGCATTAAGTTATAAAAAGTTTTTTTTTTCCATCGTTAAAGAATTTTTTAAATACTAATTCACCCCTCCCTCTTGGTTTGCCTTGGAACTAGTTCTTTAGGGTTTAACACCCCTCACAAACTTTTTGATTAGGCTCTAATCTTTCCTTGAAAATGGATTGAATATAGATATTTTAAAGTGTTGTATATAATAGGTCAAGATAAATTCAACGAGGTCTTTTGACCTCTGAGGTTATTTTCCAAAGCATCACTTATTGACATTAACTAGACAAGATGAATCCACTATGGATATTTGGCATATCAGATATTATTTTTTAGGGCATTATTCAATAATAATAACATGTGCGATGAAGGTTGGAAAAAATCCACCAAAGATATTTGACCTATCCGAGGGTGTTTGATAAAGTATTACTTGATGGTGTTAACCAGATGAGATAAATCAACTGTGGATGTTTGGCATATTAGAGTTTATTTGTCAAATATTGCTCAATTATATTAATAACTATGATGAGGGTCAGAAGAAATCTTCTAAGTTAATTAATTTATTCGAGTTTATTTATCAAAGCATTGCTTGAGGATATTAATATGTATGAAAGAGATTGAGGGAATCCACTAATAATTTTTGACCTATTTAAGATTGTTTCTTAGAGTGTTACTTGATGAATTTAAATTGGGTAGAAGTGGTCAAGATAAATCCATCCAGGATGTTGACCTATATGAGGTTATTAGTTAGTGCATTGCTTGATGATATTAACATGTATGTAAGAGGTCAAGACAATCCACCAAGGATGTGTTGGTGGAATTTTGAAAGTGTGTTTTTGAAAAAGATCAAATTTCTTTAGAAATTTAAAATCAACTTTTACATTCAAATTTTGAGATCAAACATCCCATTAGAAGAGTCATACCACTTCGAGAAGTGGAAATAAAATTTCAAAATGGGGTTCAAATCTAAAATTATAAATCCTACTTTGAATATCATAACCATATCCAAGATAGAACCACATTTGACCTTAAAAGGTCAGAACAGAGTTCGATCTAATTTCTAACTATGGTATTCTAAATAGATTATCATTGATTTCAAGCCCAAAGTCTTATGAAAAAATGATATAACTTTCTTAAGAAAGGGGATATCATTGCTTAATAATTGTTCGGGTATGACGATAACAATCGTCACTGGTTGAAATTTTTCAAAGAATACTATTTGAGTTTTGAAAATTTCTCTTGGGAAATTTAAGACTAAGTCTAGATTTCAATTTTGAAATCAAACAGACCATCCGAGATAATATACTGCCTCGGAAGGAAGAGATAAAATCTCCTAATGGGTTTAAATCCAGAATTATAAATTTTCTTTAGGCTATTGTAGCCTGATTTAAGGAAGAACCACATATGACCCCAGGATGATCAAGACGGGGTTCAATCTAAAATTGGACCATCATAATCAAGAGGAAATGATCGTTACTTTCACATTTAAATTCATATTAACACATAATAAATCTCTTTGAAGAAAGAGAATGTCCCATTTGACATCATATGATTATGACAATCATGATCATTATGAATTTGATTTCCGAAGAGAAGTATCAACTAAGTTTTGAAAATCAATTTTGAAAATCAGGTGCATGTGGTTCTAAATCTCATATGAGCATAAGCCCTTGTATTTAATTACATCATAGGAATACATGGTTTCCTATGAAAAATCTAGATTAGAATAGCGGCAAAATTTTGTTAACCGATTTTCTAAGAGTGATACAAAACGAGGTGAACTTTGGAATTTTGAAAGGGAATGGATCAAGATTAAACACTTATTAGCGAAGTCAAGGGAAGAAGAGTAAGGGCCACTTTGAGATTCCAGAACCATTTAGAAGTTTCTCAACTTGATCTAAGTGTTGGGCTTTACACTTATATATGATTGAAAGAAGATTTAGTTAAAGTAAAAAATTTAATTATAAATTTGGGATAATATTCCCAGAAGTTGGGGTCTTAAGATCCAAGATCCGCCTGAGATCCTAAATCTAAATTTGGAAACTATACTACAGTAATCAAAATCTAACTAATACAATGCAAGATCTGGACTTACCCCGACCTAGATTGGGGAGCGAGCTAATCACTTAGTCAATTTTAAATACATGAATCCGGTCATTTCATGAAAACGTGGTAGGGATATTTTTATTAAAGTTTTGAAGAGCTGGGGCCGACATCTAGAGATTATCTTAAGTGGCCCCTTTGACTTATGATGGGTGAAGAATGCTAAATACTGATGCAATTAAAATTTAGATTCTTTTGAATGTGTTTCTAATGTAACGTGTATTGGTCAAAATACTCAAATCATGTATGCTTGAAATTTAAAAAGGCTTAAAAATAGTTTTTTAGAAGATTAGGCTCAAATTATATGGACTCTACCAACAGGCGGAGAAGTGTCTAAAATAAGGAAAGAGGAATGCATTAATATGCATCCGACCCCAAGTGCGATCCCCATTTTATTCTTTAAATTTGTTATCTTTTTATGTTCCTTAACTGCTAAAATTTTAAATTTTTTATTATAAGTAAAAATTTTCTTACACCCTCACGAGCCTCACGTGTCTAGGCTAAAGAAAAAAGCGACACACAAACATAAAAAAAAACTAAGAAAATAGGAAATCTTATGCACAATCAAGTCAACACATAAAATAAAATTAAACTAATTAATAAATGTCTATAGGCAAACTACCTTCCTTATTACAACCCAGAAATGCAAAAATTAAAGTGGACGAGCACCACTGATAACAACCCATATTCTAATCCTAATATAGACGCAAGTGACTTTGAGGGGGATACTCTTTGTCTTCAATTCTTCAATCATCTTCTCCTTCTAGCTCCTTGGACTCTTCATAGTACCCAAATGGAAAAGAGAACTCTTCCCTCGAGGGGGAAGGTTACCCTTTCGACTTTGTGTATGGAAAGGGATCCAAATTTGTACTTCCAAAAAGGAAAAGTCTGTCCCCAAAGGAACATCATTTCCTCTTTGTAATCCAACCTTTGGATCTGTATATCCCAAATCAAATGTGTACTTTCACAACTCAATACATCTCAAATAAATTACACATGTATAAAAATAAAAAGATTCTAGACTCTCCTACAAGATTATCTAAGCATTTAATAAATCAAAATATATTTCGAAGCAATTATATATATGCAAAAAAGAAGACACGCTGGCTACGCACTTTTTTATTTGGGGGTTAAGCAGCTAAAACACATGTAGCAATTATATTTTATTATTTATTTTGCCCCATTTATGGTCCTGTATGAGCTTGGTCACATGTAGAAAACTTAGTGAATATCCAGATCGTTCTTGGCCTAAAAGTAATCTAATCGCCAAACACATCAATCCAAAGAGTGCAGTAAAAATAAACAAACACACCAAGGCATTTCAATCACAGCATGCAATGAAACCTCAAAAAATTGGTGCACAATGGAAAATTAAACACCAGCCTAGCCTAAATCTAGAGTCGGTTGTCCTAGCAAATTATCTAAAGTGTATGTAAAATGTTGTGTGGCTAGGATAGATCCTAAGTTGTGTAGATAGTTAAAGTTGTCTAGAACTTGAATTTATTAAGGCTGACGGGAGGTTTTATGCTAGAGTTCAAGTATTAATGTGTTAAGGATTGATTTAGGTGTATTTTAAAAGGTCAAATGATTGCTACCTATTTCACACTAAGGCCATCAAGTTTATTTCACCTTCCTTGGGACTAAGCTAATAGCCTCATAGGTCTGGCTTACCTAGAAGCAATTAGGGTTGATTAAATTGATTTAGTTGGTTAGGTTAGAAGATTATGGAGCTTCAATGAATTATCGAATTTTTTGACTTAATGGAATTACCTTAATATGTTAATTAGGGGGTTAAAATTTGACTTTTAAAAATTAAAGTTAATTTTGAAGATTCAAGATTTTCAACAAATATTAGGACTTATGATGAGTAGTTAGACTATTAGTATGTTAAATTTGGAGTTTCCTATGAAAGGTTATGAATTTTAGGAGTTTGAGCTTAGATTTTGACTTAGGTTTGACTAAACTATTGACTTTTTGACTTTAACTAAATTTTAGAAGTTTGATATTTTTAGAAAATACTATATCTTAGTTTGAATTAGATGTCTTTGAGTTTGATTAAATTAGATTTTTCTAGAATTAATTAGGAATTTTGGAAGATTGGTGATTTATTAAGTTAGTTTAATTAAGGGTCCCTTTTAGTGATTTGTACTCAAATAGACTTCAAACTCCTTGAAATTACCCCCAAAGATAAAAAATGATCTTAGGAGGGATTATCAAGTATTTGAGAATTTATTGGGATTTTTTACTATTTTTAATTAATTATTAGAATTAATTATTAATTTTACTTAAATTTATAATTAAGGTGAAATTAAAGGTTAACTGATTAAGATTTTATTTTTCATGGGTTGAGGGTTTGATTAGGGTCAATTAGAGTCATTATATAGATTTTTTTGGATTTAATATGAATTACTTAATGCTCTATGACAATTCTAGGGAGGGATTTTTGAAACTCCTAAATGGTGGACCAAATGGGCGCTAAATATAGTTAAATTTGGGCTATGAAATTGACCAATCTTAAGGTTCAAACACACTAAATTTGAGCTCAAATGAGCACTCTAAGGTGGATAACTAAGCCACTTAATGTGATCTCTAAGTCACTTTAGAAAAATTCTAGAGAGCTATCCTAAAATTTGATTGGGGCAAAATCAGTGGCCCTAAAGTCCATATGTTAATCATCACCATCACACCAAAAATCAACTCCTAAATCTCATTGGAGAGATCATAGCTCCAATTTGAATTTAAGGGTTAAACCATGACCCTTGAACCCAAATTGGCATGAAAGTGACCGTAAACACCTAAAATAGGGGAGGGAAAACTTGGACATGTTAGGGAATTATCCAAATTTACTCTCCCAAAGTCTCAAGCCCAGGTGACTTCAAATTAACATAAAAATACAATAATATATAAAACATTCAAACTTAAATTAAACTTTACACATATATAATTAGGGCCTAGGACTATAAGGCTTTTGTAGATCACTATGAGATCTTTCAATGAGCTTAAAAACATCTAAATCGGCCTAGTGGATTGAGAGATCTAAATTTTTGATGTTTCCAATGGTTTTTGTATTCAATTAACCTGGAATTACATAGTCAGCCGACGCTTTTATGCATGACACGCTCTAATTGGAAAGCCAATCATTAGCACTGACTGTGTAACTGCAGGGTTAATCCTAGCCATTGGATTAATGATTAGATGGTCGTGATTAAATGGCTTGGAAAATAGAAGGATTAACTGTGGACCATTGATCTAAATCAATGGTCATGATTGCATCTTTAACCTCCCATTGTTTCCCAAAGCCGTTAAGCTATTCCAACATGATTATAGTGATCCTGCCAGCAAATTCACACTAAACTTCATGGGAAGCAACAAAGTGATAGAAACGTTCAATCCAATGGTGGAAATCCATTAAAGTAAAGGTTTCCTTCACACTTGACTGGACTACTTATCTAAAGTGCTCGGGATAAGGTTCTCACCATGGAGAAAGTCCCAACGGATGGGTTTTTCTTTTGAGAAGCTTCAGGAGGTGAGGGAAAATAATTCTCCTTCAAATAATGAGACTGGAGGATGGTCAGAGGTAGGAGTTTGAGCAAAGTGTGGAGTCTTTTTGCTAGAGTTCTCTCAAGATGGAGGATGGAAGTGTTTAGGGAGCTGGGAGAAGCTATTGGATCACTCAGAGAGCTCTGGGGAATGATTTTGGGAGATCAAATTTGAATGGGGACATCTAGTGGACTACCCCCTTATTCAGCTCACTCCCGTGAGCTCGGATGGCTAGGATTGATTGGGCTGGCTGTCAGATGGGCCCTATGTTGAATGGAACATTCTCCTAGATGTCCATGATGAAATTACTAAACGACAAGAGGGGGGGTGAATTGTAAAAATCTTTTTCTTAACAAAAGTAAACCTAAACAAGAGTTCTAATTTTTTTGTTGTTTTTGAAATTTTATAACAAAATTTTAAGCAATTTTTCTTCCACAAAATTTTACATGCAATAGATATGAAAAAATTAAAAGCAAGTAAAACGTAAACAACGATAAGGAAAAAACACACCAAGAATTTTATAGTGGTTCGGTCAAAATATGACCTACGTCCACTCCCCGGAGTCCTCGATTTTCACTATCAAAATAGTTCTCCTTTTGCCCCCCTCGGCAAGGCGGAGAAGCCTTTACAAACCGCCCTTTCACCAACCCGGCGTGGCGGAGTGCCAAACTCTGTTTTCGCCCTCCTGGTGACGGCAGAGAACCTTCTCGTTTTTCTCCCTCCTGGAGAAGGCAGAGAACCTCGAGGTAACGGATGTAGACGAGCCTTTCCCTTGGAGATCCTCCCTCAAATCCTTCTAGGGCCATAGGAGGAGCAAGATGCAGCAAGCTTGGAGCAACCATGTGATCTCCCTCACACCTCTTCTCCCTCACAACGCTCACCTCCTCCTTCCTCTCTCAACCCTCAAGAACTTCTCTAGAGTTTTCTCCCTTGGAATCCCTCTCTAACCACGTTCACCCCCTCTGTCAATCTTACTGAAAAAGGACTTGATTGATATCTAAAAAAGGCTCCAAAAACCCTCTGATTTCAAAAGTAGCCGTTACTGTTCGTACAGTACGATTCAACATCGTACAGTACGATCTTCATAAACAGACGTCGTCCTGGTACGAAGATGTACGAACAGTTCAAAAATAATTCGTACTGTACGATATAATATCGTACGGTACGATCTAACAAGACACTATTCGTACAGGACGATGGTCTGGACGATCGGATGTCGTCTCTGTTCATCAAATGGTACGATTACTATTGTACAGTACGATGTGACAAAAACAAGAGATCGTCCAGGACGATATCCGGGATGATCATACTTCATCTCTGTTCATCGTATGGTATGATCAGGTTCGTACAGTACGATGTTCAAAATTTAATTAGGCCTGGATTACATGCACTAATCGCGGGTTAATTTAAGTAAGTATTTAAAATAGATCGTACAGTACGAACATGTTCGTACAGTACAAACGGCGCAAAATCACTTACTTAAACTAAACTATGGCTAGGGTTTTGGATCTGAACATATCGTACAGTACGACGATATTTGTACAGTACGATCTATTCACAGAAATCATCCACATAGCTTGGATCGTACGGTACGAATTGCAATCGTACAGTATGATCTCCAAAGAAAAATTTTAATTACATTTTGCAGTTAAAAAGCAACTCTCCCCCTATGTGTGTGCATGGTTTCTCTTACTCTTACGCATTTTGTGGCCAGACTCAATAAAGTAAAAACAAAATAAATGGAAAAATACAATGTTTGACTCATACTCCTAATCTTCCGATCTTGAGTCTTCCTTTCTTCCTGAGTCACTTGTGATCTTCCTAAAATGTTAGTGCTCAAGGACAATAGCAAATAAAATAATATTCAATGAAAAGCTGTTTCAAAACACTCATTATTTGGCATCATCAAAATCTCAAACTCGGGGTCATGGGTTGCAACAATCTCCCCCTTTTTTATGATGTCAAATAATTTGTTGCAAGTAAGAAAGAAAAACATTGCTTTTGTTTTTTTTTTCTTTTTTTTTAAATTAAACATAAGAGAAAAAAAATAGGATGCTAAAAGCAAGTACGAAACAAAATGAATGCATTTAGATAACAGGTATTACAACAAACTTCTCTCCCTTTTGACAGCACAAAAAGGAGGAGCAACTAAAAGCAAAAAAGCAAAAGAAGAAAAACTACAATGCAAACACAAATAATCTAAGCAGACGGGTCCTGATCACGTGGTGGTGGAGGTGGATTTGGTTGAAAATATTGAAATAGAGCATCAAAGCGGTCATCAATTACAGTGAAATGTTCTCCAAACCATTGCATATTAGTCTCGTGTTGCTGATGTTGTTCTTGAATATGCATGTCGAGACGAGTCTGCAGCTGGTCGAAGCGGGCGACTAAATCATCATTAGGGTGTGCTGGTGCTGGTGCAGGTGCTCGGGGTGCGGCATGGCGTTATGGTCGAGCTGGAGCTGCGGCTGGGGCATCTTCTCCTTCTTCTTCATCAAAGGCGGGTTCTTCAGGCTCGTGACCCCGATGAAAGAGAATACGGAAGGAAGCATCCGTATAAAAAATAGGAAGCATGTCGGGTTCACCAGGGTAGGATAATTGATATTTATTGTGGAGGATATATCCTATTAGGTGACCAAGAGCCAGATTCTGTTTCCGTCGGGTGGTATGTAGACGAACAAAAGTCATGTGGTGAATATAGTTACTAATCAAATCGACCTCATCAAACTTAATGTTGGACATAATAAGGTAGGTAGCGACGGATAAGGTAGGGGTCAGATTGATACGGTCGCCACCTTTGGGTATGATAGAGGTTCGAAGAACATGTTGAATTATACGGGCATTTCGGGTTAAGGATTGAACAAGAGGCTGGTGTTGATGAAAAGCAGTATTCCTAAGGACTCTATTTACATCGCTCCAATCAAATTCATCGGTAAGAAACGAGCGAACCATAGGTCCTTCAGTGGACAGCCCAATATATTGGGCGATGTCGGCTCTAGTTATCTCAATGGTGCGACCACAAACAAAGGAGTGAAAAGTGGTGTTATCGATGGTGTAGGTGAGGTTGGCGAGAAATTCAAAAAGAAGTTCAGAATTATATGGAAACGTCAGGGTGAGTAGGAATTGAAAGGTGGTGGAAGCAAAGAGGCCCATTACCTCGAAATTGAGAGCGGCCTGATTAAGCATTTTTTAAGGGGAAATTTTGCAGGCTTTGTATCGGTGGTAGGCTTCCTCATTTTCACTATTCAGAAAGCAATCAGGTTGGCGACTCGACGAGGACGAGCTTCCAGCAGTCATCCGACCTCGTTTAGACATTGCAAGAGGGCACGAAAACGAAGTGAAGGCTGAGTGAGGAGAGGATTGATTGAATTGAACGGCCTAGGCAAGGGTACTTATAGGAAATTTCGGAAATCGTACAGTACGATCTCGGATCGTACAGTACGATAGCCAATTAATATTCTGACTGGTCGTTTCAGGAAAAGGCAGTCAAATCGTACAGTACGATAGGTATCGTATAGTACGATCAGGCGAATATCGATCGTCCCGAGGCCCTCAGTACGACTTTTGACCAAAAGTTTCGTACTGTATGAACAGGTGTATCGTATAGTACGATAAATAATAAATATCGTACCGAACCGCTTTAACTCAAATTTGTCCTTTGTGCTGATGTGGATCGTACCGTACGAAACGGAGGTATCGTACAGTACGATACTCAATAATGTCGTACCAACCGGATTTAATTTGTCCCAATCCGTTGCTGACGTGGATCGTATTGTACAAAGAGGAGATATCGTACAATACGGTAGGCAATTATGCGGGAAGATTATCATACAGTACGATGTAGGTCGTACAGTACGATCAACAGAGCCGAAATATACTTGTTGGTGGATATTGAGATGCATCGTACAGTACGATGTATGTCATACAGTACGATGAACAGTCAATGTAGAGTTTTGGTGTGGTGAGTGTGTGGTGATCAGGAGCAGTCCTAACATTTTTCATTTATTTATTTTTCTTATTTTTTTTTATTTTTTTTATGCATTTATATCTATGACACCTAATCTAGTCTTCAAGGTGCTAAAGGTGTCGAAAGCTAAAGGTTTTGTTAATATATCTGCCAATTGATCTCCTGTAGCGATGTGATGTAATTCTATATCTCCCTTAGCGACGTGATCTCTAATGAAATGATGTCTAATGTCTATGTGTTTCGTTCGAGAGTGTTGAATTGGATTCTTAGAGATACAAATTGCACTTGTTTTGTCACACATGATCGAGATGGTTCCAACAGGTAGTCCAAGATCAAGAATTTGTTGTTTTAACCATAGTACTTGTGCAACACAACTTCCTACTGCAATATATTCTACCTCGGCTGTGAAAAGTGCTACTGAGTTTTGCTTCCTACTAGACCAAGAAACTAATGATTGTCCAATGAATTGGCAGATACCAAAGGTGCTCTTTCTATCTATCCTACATCCTTCAAAGTCAGAATCTGAGTACCCTAGGATTTCAAAGGAAGTGCAGTGTCTGAGATACCAAATTCCTAAGTTTGGGGTGCCTAGTAGATATCTAAGAATTCTTTTGACAGCAGTTAAGTGAGTTTCTTTAGGATCGGCTTGGAAACGAGCACAAAGGCACACACTAAACATTATGTCCGGTCTACTGGCAGTCAGGTAAAGAAGGGATCCAATCATTCCTCTATATTCCTTCTGATCTACTGATTTTCCACTAGGATCCTTATCTAATTGGATTGTCGAACTCATTGGGGTGTTCATGGGTTGCACTATCCATTTCATATTTCTTTAAAATATCCTTAATATACTTTGATTGGCTAAGAAAGGTTCCATTATCCATTTATTTTACACTAAAGCCAAGAAAGTAATTAAGTTCTCCCATCACGCTCATTTCAAACTCATTACTCATTGTCTTTGAAAATTCATCGCATAAGTTTTTATCCGAGGATCCAAACAAGATGTCGTCTACATATATTTGAATAATGAGAATTTCTTCTTTGACCTTTTGTAAAAAGAGTGTAGTATCTACACTACCCTTTTTAAATCCTCTATCCAAAAAAAATGAGCTAAGTCTTTCGTACCATGCTCTAGGTACTTGCTTTAGTCCATACAGTGTCTTCTTTAATTTAAATACATTGTTTGGAAATTGTGAGCTTTCAAATCTGGGGGGTTGCTCAACGTAGACATCTTCCTTAATTACCCCGTTCAGAAAAGCACTCTTTACATCCATTTGATATAACTTAAAGTTCTTGAAGCAAGCAAAAGCTAAGAGCACTCTTATAGCTTCTAGTCTAGCAACCGGGGCAAAGGTTTCTTCAAAGTCTATCCCCTCAATCTGGTTGTACCCCTTAGCTACTAGTCTTGCTTTATTCCTTATTATTGTTCTTGAATCATTCACCTTATTCTTGAAGACCCATTTTGTTCCGACAACACTTTGCTCTTTAGGTCTCTTGACTAACTCCCAAACATCATTTCTGGTGAATTGGTTCAGCTCTTCTTGCATTGCTAGAATCTAAAATTCATCTCCTAAGGCTTGATCTAGACTTGTAGGTTCTATCATAGAGATGAAAGCTGAGTGACTAACCTCCTTTCTAAGTCCATGCCTAGTTCTTACACCTTCTGAAGGGTCTCCTAAAATTAACTCTTTAGGATGACTAGAAGAATATCTCCATTCTCTAGGCAAAACTTTCTGAGGTTCAACCCTATCTCCTAAGGTCATAGTCTCTACTCCTTGAATTGCCTCTATTTCATCATCTTCAATTTTAGTTTCTAAGGGCATATTTGATTCATCAAATACCACATGGGTGGATTCTTCTACTACAAGGGTTTTCTTATTAAAAATTCTATAGGCCTTACCTACAGAAGAATAACCTAAGAAGACACCCTCATCAGACTTGGGATCGAATTTTTCTAAGGGATGTTTACCATTATTTAAGATGAAGCACTTACACCCAAAGACATGTAAATGTGAAAGGTTTGGTGTCCTACCCTTAAGGAGTTCATATGGAGTTTTATTCAGCTTCGATCTAATGTTTACTCTATTCAAAACATAACAGGCTGTGTTGACTGCTTCTGCCCAAAAGTATCTAGAAAGGGTATACTCCGCTAACATTGCCCTAGCAGCTTCTACCAAAGTTCTATTCTTCCTTTCAGCTATGCCATTCTGTTTGGGTGTTCTAGGAGCTGAGAAATTGTGTTCTATTTCTATCTCTTGACAGAATGACTCAAACCTATCATTTTGGAACTCTCCACCATGATCGCTATGGATTGTTGATATTTCACAACCTAATTTTTGTTGAATCCATGTGGAGAATACTTTAAATTCCTCAAAAGACTCATTTTTGTGTGCTAAGAGTCTTACCCAAGTAAATCTAGTGAAGTCATCTACAATCACAAATCCATAATTCTTTCCACCTAGACTGGCTGTACTAACGGGTCCAAATAAGTCTATGTGTAGAATTTCTAGTGGCCTAGAGGTGATCGCGTCTCTAATTGAGTGAAAGGATGATTTGACTTGTTTTCCTAGTTGGCAAGCATCACATAAGTGATCCTTGGTAAATTCTAACTTAGGTACACCTCTAACTAGGTTTTTCTGAGTGATGTTTCTAAGAGTTTTCATACTAGCATGGCATAGTCTCCTATGCCATAGCCACGAGTCATCAACTATTGTTTTCAAGCAAAAATGATTTTGAGTTATCTATGCAATCAAGGTCTAACATGTAAACATTGTTCATTCGTTTTCCTTCTAAAATTATTTCACCAAATAAACTAATCAGGCATCTATCAGTAAAAAATTTAACATCAAAACCTTTGTCACACAGTTGACTAATGCTAAGTAAATTATGTTTCAAACCATCAACTAGTAAAACATTTTCAATTAAAAAATTCTTAGCATTACCAATGATACCTGAGCCTATCACCTTCCTGGTAGTGTTGTCTCCCAACGTTACTTTGTCTCCAGTTTTGGTCTCCAATAGGATGAACTTCTTCATATCTCCAGTCATGTGTCGCGAGCAGCCACTATCCAGGTACCACATTCTCTCACTAGGTCTTTTGTGAGAGCATCCCTACAATTTCATTCAAAGATTAGATTTGGGAACCCAAGTGAGTTTGGGTTCCACCTTATGCTTGCATGAATGAGATGTATGCATGTTATGCTGTGATGGATACAGTTTAGGTCTCCATACTAAGTGTGTCTTACGGTGAATTGTGCATGTGCGGGCTATGTGACCTAACATGCCACAAGAGAAGCACCTAACACCAGGAAATGGGTTTACTAATCTATGTGGATGGTGGTGCCTCTTCCTAAAGTTTTGTGATGCATGATGTGTTGGGGGTTTTCTAGGATGGCCTGCTGTGAGTGATGCAATTTCATTTTCTAGTTCTTTTATTTTCTCACTATAAGTTTTATTTTGAGCTGTCAATCCATCAACTTCTATCAATAGTAAGTGCTCACTATGATCTACTTCTAATACAAGTGCCATTAGTTCTTCAAACTCTACATCTAGTTCAATATGCGATGTTTTCAAGGATTCATGCGCTTCAATTAGTTCAATATGATTCTTATTTAATGCATCATACTCATCAAGAAGTAGCATGTGATCTTTATCTAAATCAGAATTTTCTTTAACTAAGTTAGCATGCTCAATTTGTAAAGAACTAAATTCAATATTAAGTTTAGCATGCATTTTTTTCAGTTTCTTATACGAGTCATGAATATTCTCAGAAATAAGCAATAATTCATCATAAGAAAGTTGACATACCTCATCCTGATCCAATTGATCAAGATTATCATTAGCCATAAGACACAAATTTGTTACCTCCTCCTCTGCTTCTTCTTCTGATAATTCTGAGGCAGAGTCGGCCCAAAAAGCTTTCTGTGTCTCTGTCTTTCCTTTCTTGTATTTAGCTTTGTCATCTCCCTTCTCCTTTGCTGGTTGACTCTTCAGATTGGGGCAATCGGCTCGAAGGTGACCTGGCTTCCTGCACTCAAAGCAAATTATATCAGATGAAACCTTATTGGACCTTGAGCTCTGACCTTTATTCCAGCTGTTCTGATGACGCTTCTGTTTTCTCTTCAGGAAATTTTTGAACTGTCGGGTCATCAGTGCTATTTCATTGTCTTCCTCCACTACAGAGCTTTCACTTTCTGAGTTGCTAGCTTTTAATTCCACCGTCCGCTCCTTTTTCTTTTCACCTGCATCACTTTGCCTTTGGCTCACTCCTTGCTCATATGCAATGAGTGACCCAAGGAAGTTATCAATAGAATAAACATTAAGATCTTTGGACTCAGTGATAGCAGTTATCTTAGTATCGTAGGAACTAGGTAGGCATCTAAGAATTTTATTCACTTTCTCAGAATTTGAAATTTCTCTACCTAATGCATGCAAGGATGTCACGATTTGGGTGAACCTAGTGTACATGTCAGAAATTGTTTCGCTAGGTTTCATACGGAATAATTCATAATCATGCAGTAGAATGTTAAGCCTAGACTGTTTTACTTCATTTGTTCCTTCGTATGTAATGCACAGTCCATCCCAAATCTCCTTACCAGAAGCACAAGTAGATACTCTCATATAGTCCTCAGATTTCAATGCACAAAAAAAGAAGTTTAAGCACTTAGCATTCAGTTGGGCTAACTCCCTATCCTCATTGCTCCATTAAATAAACGGTACAGGAGTTTTCAAACCATTAACAATTTTAAACGGTGCAACATACCCATCATTTACTAACATCCACATGCGGTAATCTATAGATTGCAAAAATGTAGACATTCTAATTTTCCAGAAATCAAACGGAATGTTATCAAAAAGTGGTGGACGAGTTATTGAATAACCCTCCGCAGTGTTACGATTACCAAAATTCGACATGATCATTTTTTCAAGGTTTTCTAAAACACTATTTTTGAAAAACTAGCTCTGATACCAATTGAAATTACTAAACGATAAGAGGGAGGGTGAATTGTAAAAATCTTTTTCTTAACAAAAGTAACTCTAAACAAGAGTTCTAATTTTTTTGTTATTTTTGAAATTTTATAAAAAAATTTTAAGCAATTTTTCTTCCACAAAATTTTACATGCAATAGATATGAAAAAATTAAAAGCAAGTAAAACGTAAACAACGATAAGGAAAAAACACACCAAGAATTTTATAGTGGTTCGGTCAAAATATGACCTACGTCCACTCCCCGGAGTCCTCCACTCCGGGATTTTCACTATCAAAATAGTTCTCCTTTTGCCCCCCTCGGCAAGGCGGAGAAGCCTTTACAAACCTCCCTTTCACCATCCCGGCGTGGCGGAGTGCCAAACTTTGTTTTCGCCCTCCTGGCGACGGCAGAGAACCTTCTCGTTTTTCTCCCTCCTTGAGAAGGCAGAGAACCTCGAGGTAACGGATGTAGACGAGCCTTTCCCTTGGAGATCCTCCCTCAAATCCTTCTAGGGCCACAGGAGGAGCAAGATGCAGCAAGCTTGGAGCAACCGTGTGATCTCCCTCACACCTCTTCTCCCTCACAACGCTCACCTCCTCCTTCCTCTCTCAACCCTCAAGAACTTCTCTAGAGTTTTCTCCCTTAGAATCCCTCTCTAACCACGTTCACCCCCTCTGTCAATCTTACTGAAAAAGGACTTGATTGATATGTAAAAAAGGCTCCAAAAACCCTCTGATTTCAAAAGTAGCCGTTACTGTTCGTACAGTACGATTCAACATCGTACAGTACGATCTTCATAAACAGACGTCGTTCTGGTACGAAGATGTACGAACAGTTCAAAAACAATTTGTACTGTACGGTATAATATCGTACAATACGATCAAACAAGATACTATTCATACAGGACGATGGTCTGGACGATCGGATCTCGTCTCTGTTCATCGTATGGTACGATTATTATTGTACAGTACGATGTGACAAAAAACAAGAGATCGTCCAAGATGATATCCGGGACGATCATACTTCATCTCTGTTCATCGTATGGTACGATCGGGTTCGTACAGTATGATGTTCAAAATTTAATTAGGCCTGGATTACATGCACTAATCACCGGTTAATTTAAGTAAGTATTTAAAATAGATCGTACAGTACGAACATGTTCGTACAGTACGAACAACGCAAAATCACTTACTTAAACTAAACTACGGCTAGGGTTTTGGATCTGAACATATCGTATAGTACGACGATATTCGTACAGTACGATCTATTCACAGAAATCATCCATATATATTGGATCATACGGTACGAATTACATTCGTACAGTACGATCTCCAGAGAAAAATTTTAATTACATTTTGCAGTTAAAAAACAACTCTCCCCCTGTGTGTGTGCATGGTTGCTCTTACTCTTACGCATTTTGTGGCCAGACTCAATAAAGTAAAAACAAAATAAATGGAAAAATACAATGTTTGACTCATACTCCTAATCTACCTGGTCTTGAGTCTTCCTTTCTTCCTGAGTCACTTGTGATCTTCCTAAAATGATAGTGCTCAAGAACAATAGCAAATAAAATAATATTCAATGAAAAGCTGTTCCAAAACACTCATTATTTGGCATCATCAAAATCTCAAACTCGGGGTCATGGGTTGCAACACATGAGGCTGAAGCCGATGAGCCTAGGCTTTGGAAGAATTTTGGTCAGGCTCGAAGTGGGGGGGGGGGCACTAGAGTTCAATCTCCATTAGTTTCAGCCACCGCTGGCTAGGGTCTGAGTTGAGTTGACTTTAAAAGGATGATAAGGACATAGTGAGCTCATGTGTGAGCTCAATTGGACTTGGGGGAGTCCAATTCAATTGAATGGCTTGGGTTGAGCCAAACCTACTTGATTTGGGTCTAATTGGGCTCAACCCAGGTCAGGTCAGACCTTGGGTTTGATATGGGAAGTGGGCCTGGGTCTGGTGCACCCAATGCGAGTGGCAATTGGGTTGGAATTACCCTGAGGTGGGAGATGGCTCGGGTTAATGTGGTTTTGACCCCTTTGGGCTAGCCTAGAAGTTGACCTAAGTCAACCCATGGGCTTGGCTGGCTAGGGAAAGAGTATTAGACCTAGTGCCACCTTGTGGAGGTGTTGGCTAGGTTCAATTGAGCTTAGGGTAGGAGTTGGCTCAATCCTAAGTGGTTTTGGCCATTTTGGGTTAGCTTAACTCTTGACCCAGGTTGACTCAAGACTAGGGCTAGCTAGGGAAGATGTATTGGGTCAAGGGAGACCCAATGCCACCACTGGTTGGGTTAAACTGTAATATCTCGTTCCCTTACTGTTCCTCTCTGAATTGGATTTTCCTCCCAGAATCGGCCAGGACGAAGTTGAGATCGTCCAGGCCGATCAGTGCATGGAAAACAGCTGATTTCTGGTGTGTTTTCTGGAAGAATTCCTGTACAGATCGTCCGGGCCGATCGTGAGATCGTCCAGGCCGATCTGTACTGTAGAAATGATCGGCCAGACAATAGCCCTGGGTGAGGTCTAGGACGATCTGGATTTGCTCGGATCGTCCCGGGACGATGTGAATATCGGCCTGGCCGATCAGTTCACAGATATAAGAAAATCAGCTCGTTTTGAAGAGAGAGAAAACATTTTTATAAAAACGAAAATATCTGAGGAGAGAGAAAGAGAAAGGGAAAAAGAGGAAAAGCTGGTTTTCGGAGACCGCGGAGCGCTTTTCGTCCGACGCTGCTGTTGGGAAAAGTGAAGATCTCGTGGTAAGGACTCCGAACCTTACTTCTGTTTTCGAAGATATTGTGTTTTGACCGAGTTGAGATCTGTTTTGTGTTTTCGTAGTCGACTTTTCGACATGATTTTGATTTGACACAACTTTCACCGCACAACTTCTAGTATGTTATAGATATGATTATTGTACACGATTTGACTGTATTCTACGAAGATTTTATCGGTCGGAATTGATTCTACGCGCTTTTAATTGAATAGGAAATTATCAGGATGTTTTCTGACTTGGTTTCTATAGAATAAAAGTCTTGCATTGATGTTATAGATATTCTATTGTAATTTGGTAGGATTTGGAAATTGTGTCTTTTTGCAGGATTTTTGTGTAAATTTGACCGACTGCCGTTACTCTGCCCGATTTTTGTATGATTCCTGATTTGACTGAAATTGATAGATTGAATTGACATGTGCATGACTATTGATATGATCGTTTTAGATTTCTTTATTATTGATTATTGCATCGATTATTGCATTGATCATTGATTGATTGATTGATCCTAAAAGACAAGTGGAAACCTAGTTGAACGTTGGTTATAGAAACCAACGTGTATTGAACGAACTACAACAGCACTATTGATATAGATTGACCACTACAACAGCATTATTGAACGAACTACAACAGCACTATTGATATAGATTGACCACTACAACAGCACTATTGATATTGAACGATTGATAACTACAACAGCATCATGACTAGTGTTTGGGCTTGTCGAGTAAGACCATTGTATGACATTGTATGATCTTGCATCGTATGGATTTCCTGATATGTATTGATTTATTGATTTCCGGTTGATGAATTGATTTAATGGATTTATCGAATTGATTTCTTATCGTACGGATTCATTGATTTCATTGATAATCGTCGAGCATTGATACTATTGACCATTGATTATTGTTATGGACATAGATATTGTATAGATTCATTGATGATTGATCGCTGAGCATTGATATGGACATTGATAGATATAGATACTGCATTGATAGCATGGATTTGGACTACTGCCTACCGATTCATTGTATTGCTACCTATAGATTTTATAGATTCCCTGTTGCTATTGTTCTACACCGTATTGACTGTTTTATAGATTCCTTGTCTCGTATCGCTTTTCTCATTTGACTTCATTGATTAGATCGTACTGATTTGACCGTATTGATTTGATTGACGGATATTGATTGATTGCGTTGATTTATCGAATTGCCTGCCGCTGCATTGACTGATTTTATTGACTATGGATTTCCACTGCATAGAATTGATGATCATTGACTATTGATTTCCGCTGCATAGACTCATTGACCATTGACTGATTCAGATTGATAGATTGACATGCATATTGATAGCACCGCCTTGCTTTGATTTCAGTTGTAGGCTTTGGTGACCTGCTGGGCTATTGTAGCTCATTATATGTGGTTTAAAAATTTCAGGTCCGAGCAAGGCAACTGGAATGGAGTTCGATCAGAACGATCAGATGAATCCTCTCGCTACACGGATCTTGGGGTCGTCACATAAACTAGGCTAGGATTGGAAAATGGCTCAAGGGGAACCTCTCTTTAGGCACTTGGGTCAAGCCAAATGGCTAACTCAAGTGAGCCCAGGGCTTGGGTCTCCAAGAGGGGTCTCATGGGGGCCTAAGGGGGTCGCCCATGGGTCTAAATGAGATTGAAGTGGTCTTGGTCAAGGAATTTGAATGTGTAGAGGTATATGGAAGGTTTGGTCAAACTTGGTTGACTTGGTTAACAAAGTTGACCTTGGGTCAAGAGGGAGGCGTTTGGTTCTCATGCCAAGAGTTGGGTCCATTGAGTTCAAATTGATCATATGAACTCAATGGGGGTGGTCTCATGCCAAGAGGGAGGCATTTGGTTTGAAATGGCCATTTGATCCCTAAGGGAGCACCTTAGTGAACCATGGTTGACTTGGTCAACCAGGTTAAGCCAAAGTGTGGGTTTGGATCTATTGTGTTCCTAATGATGTTTAGGATCTATTAGAGTGGGTTTTGAGGGTTGAGGTATAAGGGTTGGATTGAACTTAATGGGAAAGTCCTAAAAACTCTTTTAAAAGGGTATTTTGGTCATTTTGACCCCTTTATAGATTTTGGGTCAAATTAAATTAAAAAAAGATGTAGAGCACTAATCAATAGGTCCTAATGACAGTCATGAAAGTGATTGGAAGGTTTGAAAAGGTTGCAAGGCCAAAATCCATAGGATAGCAAGTCTAGTTGCATGGGTTGTAAATAACTGAAGGTTTTGCACCCATTGGGAAAAAATTTAATTTGAGGGGTTAGGATTGTTGGATTAAGTTCAAATTTGGATGGTTGACCTTAGAGACATTTCTAAACAAGGTGAAATTGATATACCCCAAATCAGAGGTTATTAGACTAGGTTTCATGAGGTTTGAAATTCTCCTGCAAAGGGTTTCAAGACCTTAGTCCTTAGCCCCTTGAATTTGGTTTGAAACCTTAGAATTGGATTGAGTTTTGGACTTAGATGATTAAGGATGACTTATCCATATCATTAAAAATCAATAGGATGATTATTAATGTTTGGATGGGATTTAAAAGTTGACTGAAAGTTGATTGGGAATTGATTGAAGGTTGACATGAGGTTGATCCAAGGAATGGATTAGGAGGTGGAATTGAATTTGATTGAGGTTGGTATGGGTCTTATCCAGGACCTATATGAATAAAGAGTAGAGACTTCCCAATCACTAAGTCACTAAAAAGAAACCTAAGTGGGTCTTAGTGATCTCATACAAAAATGAGATCAACATGATGTTTGATCTATCTGAGGTTATTTATTAGAGCATTGCTCGATGACATTAACCTTTATGTAGGAGGATAAATTGAATCCCCTTGAGATCGATTATACCTTGATTAAGAGGGAGTGAATGTCATGTGTATCATAAATCGAAGGTGAAGATTGATCTATCTTTAGACCATTACTATCTTTTAAGGTCGAGATTGCGACCTTGCCCAATGAGTAGAAATCCAGTTAGGGACTACATAGAGTTTAGGATTCGCTTGAAGCTTTCTTATTTTTTTGAGAAGCTTTATGATAAATGGTTACTAGCAAGATTATTTTTTAGCAAGTAAAATATTAGAATAACTTGCTTAACCATAATTATATTTTTGATAGTAGTAACCAAGATTACCCCTAGTCCAAATTTGCTTCCCATGGAATTGATGCAACTATGATTGATGGTATTGAGGTGATATAACAATGTCTATTTATCATTGCAATCAGGTTGCTCTCAATATTAAAGGAATTATTTTGGACTTGAAAATAAATCAGGATAAAGGGACTACCTCGCTTCAATCGAGCCTTGGATGTTGACATGAATAACCTTTCAAGGTTGCAGCAAAGATTGCCCCACAACTAAGGATCATGTTCCCATTGATAACACCAAACTATTGTTGGCTAGAAAATTCACAACAGTAGAGAGATGAAGAGATTAACATCTTAACTTTGTATGAAGGTCCAACATATGGATAGATAAGAGAGAGGGGTGAAATAATATTAAGATACACCATAAGTTTAATGTAGAATACCCTAAAAAGGGAAAAAACTATGGGGCCTTATCCAGTTGAAATGAATCAACTAGTGTTTGTTGTTGATTACAAATTATACCCTTCCTCGGGGGAAGGCGTTGGCTCAATATAACAAATATACATCATATAGAGAGCATTACAATGACATGAGAGCTATTCTCTATGGGACGTTGGCCTATTTGTTTGGTTGGTAGGACCATAAAAGAACAATAGAGGTTGGAGGGGCCATAGTTGAGTGATTAAGGTCAGAGGGACCATTTTCAGGTGACAGAAGTTAGAGGGACCATAGTTTGCAGCATAAAGGAGGTCAAAAAGACTGTAGATAGGTGATGATGGTCTGTGGGACCCTAGTCGACGGACGGCGGAGGTCGAAAGGTTCATGGTTTGGCGATGATGGTTAGAAGGACCGTAGTCATGGGCAATGGAGGTAGGAAGAACCATAACTAAGTGAAGGTGGTCGGTGGGACCATAATCAGCATACAACAGATGTCAAAAGGATCGTAGTTAGGCTAAGGTGGTCGGAGAGACTGTAATTTATTAGAAACAGAGATTGAAAGGACTATAGTTGGGCGAAAGTGGTTGGAGGGACCGTATCGGCGGATGATAGTGGTTGGAAGGATTGTGGTGGGATGATGGTGGTTGGTGGGAATGTAGTCGATAGAAGATGAAGGTCATAAGGACCGTAATTGATAGGCGATGGAGGTCAGAAGGATCATAGTCAAGTCGAGTGACGATAACTAGAGAGATCGTAATTGGTGGGCAACGGAGGTTGGAATGACCATAATTGGGTGATAGTGGTCGGTAGGACCATAGCTGGCTGGCGATAAAGGTTGGGAAGATTGTAGTTGAGCGACAATGGTCAGAGGGACCATAGTAGGCGAGAGACAGTAGTAAGGGATTGTAGTCAATTGGTGACGGAGGTTTGAAGTATCATTGTAGGATAATTTTTACAGTTCAATTTTATTTTATTAGATTGGATAATATTTTTACGATATTGATTTCAAGTGCTCTATATTCTTAACTAAATAAATTTTTGGTAAGACTTTATAATAATTATATTAGATAAAATTATAAAGAAATTTTGATTTCTCTCATGTGAATTAATCTGAGTAACATTAATGAAAATAATTTTTTTTAAAGTAAATAAATATTATTTCTGATTTGAAAAATAAAACATAAAAAGCATTTATTACAATTAACTATATAATGTCCTTAATCAAGACATTTTATAAAATTTAATTTGGTTTTACTAACTTAAGTTAATGTATATTTTCTTCATGGAACTGTTCATACATTTTTAAATTGTGATGCTTTGTTCTTCAATTACAAAATTAACTAGTCAATTAGAATCAACAGTTAACTAACATTTAAATCACATTCAATTATGACTAATTTAACATAATTACTAGCTAATATTTTTTTTAAACTTATATCACTAAAAATAACTCATAATCATAAATAAAAAATGTGAAGTTCATTTTTTTTAAGCTGTTAAAACAAATTCAGAAACGAGGAATTCATTCACTAAAATTTAATTATTAGAGCAACCTATTTGAATTTTCATAAGACAAAACCAGATCTCTAAAACAAGAAATTTAAGTTCTAGAATTAAAAAAAAAACTATTTTCTTCAAATTTTGAATAAAGTATCAGACCTAAAATTAAATATTTATTCCTACTTTTAACTTTCTAGTTCTTCACTTAAAGAAAAGATGGAAGAACAGTGAACTCAGAAGATTTAAGTGCTAATATATTAATGCATATTGAGAAATGACTAATCTACATACATGTACAAAATAAACAAAAATAAATCAAACAAAATACATTTATATACTGCTTAAACGAATACTTCAACTAATTATATAAACCCAAATGAGAACTCCTTAAATTAACATTACATCAGGGCTTAAATGAAATGAATTATAAAACTACTCTGATGAAACTTAACACATTACAAAACATTTAATTTTCGGATGAGAATAAACCAACTGAAACTAGTGCTTAAATTGACAAGGAGAGGTAGCATTGTGGCATCTCCAGAAAGCATTTTCCATGGTTGCAATTCTCCTCGCATGATTATCAGATCTAGTCAGTCAAATGTGTGGGGATTGATCAAACAGGGCAGAACCAATTGGCATCAGTCAGTTCGGTTAGTTTGCTACTTTTAAAATTTTTTTATTAAACCTGTTGAAAGCACTCATGATACCTAGTCACCCTCTCAGGCCGTAGCCGCCCCCTATAGGCCTTAACCATCTCCCTCTGTCCTTCCATCGCCCTTCACCGATGGCCATCACCTCACTATCCTCCCTCTATGGATTCCCTTCCCCCCCACCACTTCCCTCCTCTTGTTAACCCCTCTTCTTCTTCGCATCCTCCTGCTTCCCCTGCCCTAGACCATCTCTGGTCTAATATTGTCGTTTCTCTGGAACCAACCTCTCCCAATCTCTTAGTTTCCCTCATTGAAATCCTAGAGGAAATTGTCCCCTTCAACAAAGAATACAGAGACGCTGCTACTTCGGAATGGAACTTGTGTCTCGTTAGATACTCCATCGGTAAGCGCTTCACTTCGTAGACTGGTTCCCCAACTATTGCAAAGACTTTGCGAGAATGGTCAGGGGCTAGCGGGGATGCGATTCACCAAGCTGGGGCAAACAAAGTTGTCCTACCGGATTAGGAATGCGAAGCTAGCGCCTTCCTTCGAAAGGAGACCCGGGAAAGAGCTATGCTATTGACCGACCCTTTCGTAGTTACTTCGAATCAAGAGGCCTCTCATTTTTCATGAGGCGGGCCAAATAGAGAATGAAATGCTGAAATAGGGGAAGGGGGGCCCCTATTACGAAGCCGTGCTTGCTACTGCTAAGAGAGTTTGGAAACTTAAAGCTACTTTTCAACTCATAGCCCTAAGTGAGGGTTTTTCCTTTTCAAATTTTTGTCTGCTAAAGATTATGACATGGTATGGTCCAAAGGGGCTTGGTTCTTCCTTGGAAAACCTTTTATCTTTCAAAAATGGTCTAAAAAATTTCACCCTAATAGAGAGAATTTTACCTCTGTTCCTATTTGGGTTAGAATCTATGAGCTTCCCCTTGATTGTTGGAACTCAGAAGGTATCTAAAATTGGTGTTCCTATTGCGGTGGATGCTTTAACTGTAGCAAAAATCGGGCTTACCTATGCTAGGATATGCATCCAAGTGTCAAGATGTTCTACCCTCCCAGAAACTGTTCCTATCTTGTTAGAAGATGAAGTCATTCGACTACATATTCAATATGATTTTCCATGCTCCTCTTGTAATTCTTTGGTCACCCCTCCTTCTGCTGCCCCTCAAACCTCCAACACCAACTGGCCTCTCAACCCTCTTCCAGTGGTCTGAGTACTTCTTAGAAATCTTGCATAAAGTATTCTTCCCATCCACCTCCTCCAAGATTTGCCCCTACATTGGATCTCTCAACCCTACAACACACTGGCCCATCAAAATCCTCCCCAAACACAATTTTGAACCAAATTGAGCATTCAGGTTGCTCATCCCTAGCCTTTGCTCCTCCACAAATACCTTTTTCTTCTAACACCACCTTTTCTTCCATCCCATATGTCATTTGAATTGCTGACACGAAGGCTACATTGGGACCCTTGGATACCAACACACTTATTATCAACTTAGCAAACCCCATTCCCCCTATATTTGTGCCTGCTCAACCACCCAACACTTCTATTCCAAACCTTAACTCCCCTACAAAAGACATCATTGGGTAATCGAATATAGATCCTGCCTTAATGATGGACCCTTATAATATTCTATCACAAAAATAATTTGCCTTCCTACAATAAAAATATTGTGAACAATCTACTAACTCCCTCGAGACCTCTATTTTTTCATAAGCAAAACCCCCTCAAAACTCAGCCATCCTCAAAACTACCAGAGGAAAAGGATCCAAAAAGAACCACCCCCCCTCCAAATTTAAATGATTAATCCCTCTATAGCCGCCTGGAAAATCAGAGGATTATGTTCCTCGAATAAAGTATTCAACTGCAAACGCATGACCCAATCTCT
The DNA here is from genome assembly GCA_022539455.1 of Dendrobium nobile. Classification (NCBI taxonomy): domain Eukaryota; kingdom Viridiplantae; phylum Streptophyta; class Magnoliopsida; order Asparagales; family Orchidaceae; genus Dendrobium; species Dendrobium nobile. The sequence continues at coordinate 13,312,270 of CM039721.1, read as the reverse complement.
TGGATTGTATATGATATGTATTTTAGAAAATAGAATTAAACTATCCTCTCTTTCTAACACTAGTTTTTTTTTAATAATCATTTGGTATTTGATATTGAGAATAGTTGCAACAACTTCCACTACTCCAATCCTGGTAGAATCTGGTTGAAATGGTCCCCCGACAGGCTTTCTTTCAAGCCTTCCTTCACCTCTTCTCAAATGATTGATGGTATTATCTCTTTTGGTACTTGAAAACCTTTTTTGGTGTCTGTTATTTATGCTTCTAATAGCAAAGATGAAAGAAAAGTTCTTTGGGATGAAATTAGGTTTATTTATCCTCCTAGGGTCACCCCTTAGATTACAATGGGGGATTTTAACTATTGTAGGTATCCTTCTGACAAGTTGGGTGGTAATACCCTACTTCGAAACTAGCTTCATGACTTTAATAGCCTCATCTTTGATTCTAATCTCAAAGATTTGGCCTACGTGGGTCTCTTACACTTGGTAAAATCAGAGAACTGATAATCCAATCCATATCAAGCTGGACCTTATGTTGGTTAATGATGAATGGTTTGCTACTTTCCCCATCTCTCATTATGTGATCAAAGCACCAACTTGCTCTAACCATAGTCCCATAATGCTTATGCCTGGGAACATGAACATCTCTCACCATAGATTCCTCTTTAAGATATTTTGGGCAAATTATGATTAGTTTTGGATATCTATGCTTTCGATTTTCTCTGTGAAATCAATGGGTCAGCATTTTGTAGATCTTTGTCACAAGCTTAAGCAACTCAAAGTTGCTATTAAAGGGAAAGATTGGCTAATTAAAATCTGATGATTGATCACCTTGAATATCTCCATCGTAAGCAAGAAGATTACTTCAGTAGTTTGAGCTTGGAATGCAATAATATGAATATCTCCTTGGCTCTTAAAAGCATTAACCATCAAGTGGATGTTGCTTCTTTGCAGTAGTTGTTGACCTCATTTTTATATGAGGTTAGTAGGACCAATCCAGACCTTTGGATCTATTTAGATCGTAGGATTCTTCCAGATCAATATAGATCCTAGGATCCATCAAGACCCTAAGATTCTTCTAGAATCTATTTAAACCCTAGGATTCTTCTAGGCTAGTCCATACCTTAAGATCTATTTAGACCTTAGGATTCTTCTAGACCCAAGATCTATATTGACCTTAGAATCTATCTAGATCTTAGGTCAATCCAAACCTTAGGATCTATCTAGATTCTAGAATTCTTGTAGACCCTAGATCTATCTAGACCTTAGGATCTACCAAGATTTTAGATCAATCCAGACCTAAGGATCTATCTAGATCATAGTATTCTTTAAGACCCCAGGCCTTAGGACTTCTTAGATTTTAGAATCCTCTTAGACTCAAGACCCTAGGATCAATCCTAATCTTAAATCAAACCAGACTTCAAACCTATCCAAACTCCAAGCTTATATAAACCTCAATCTCAGTCAAAAATTTGATCTAGCTTCCAATCTAATTTCTATCCTATCCAATTACTTATGATCATCCCAATGATCATAAATTATTTGAAAAATTCTATTCTAATTAGCCAAACACAAAATCCATATCAATCAAAATGACCAAAATGCCCTTTAAGGGCAATTTTGAAGTTATCTCCAAACTTCAGCTTACCTTTTTCAAATCAACCTTGAAACCTCTCTCAATACATCCTAATCACCATTATGAGTGAAATGTACTCAAGCCCTAACCTTGATCAAGCTTGGTTGACCAAGTCAATATATTTTGACCAAAATACCCCTTAGGGGTGTGAACAAATATTTCAAATCAAATGGTCTCCAAATTCTATGGAACCACTTCTATCAAGTTTTAAACATCAAACCAAACTTGTTGGACCCAAACCCAGGCCCTGGTCCAACCTGGTTGACCAAATAAGCCCTTAAGGGTCCAAACAGTCAATTTGACTGAATTGACCTCCCTCATCTCTGGAATCACTTCCAACAAACTTGATATGTCATGAAAAATTATCTTAATCAGGTACAAATCTCGACGCAAAATCAAGTTGGAATCTTCAAAAATTAAATATGGGATCATCTGAACTCTGATTTCAGTAAACTTACAGTCGAACTGATTGTCTCGAAAATACAAACACAACGATATCAGATTCGACTCAATCTGAGTTCATATGAGTCCTAATTAAGGACCCAAAGCATTTTTGGAAGGTTAGAATCACAATTTGGGTTACCAAATGGTTTCCAAACATGACATGCTTATAGTCGAATCAAGCGGCTCGATGAGACAAATCTAACGAGCCCAAGATCTCCAAATTTTGATACATTTAGACCTTCAAATGTCTGATAAACAATTCATGATCAAAGGATTCAATATTGGCCATCCATCTGAACCACTCTACATTTGCCCTTGATCCTCCTCCTATTTATGGGTCATACCATCCTCAGAAAACTATAAATATCCCCTCATTTCTCTTAAGAGGGGACCTAAGACCAAAGCAAGGAGAAGAAGAGAAGAAGAGAAGAGTAGGAGGGAAGAAACTCTTCGACAACCATCAGACTTTCATCCGACTTCCAAGTGACGCCAGAATTTCACCCGACTTCCAAGTGATGTTGGAATTCCGCCCGACTTCCAAGTGATGCAAGAATTCTACCCGACTTTCCAGTGACGCTGGAATTTTGCTCGATCTCCAAGTGACTCTGGAGTTTTTCCTGAATAACATCTAACGTCGGAGTTCTCCCCGGCCGCTGACCGAATTATGACTTCTACCCAATGACAGACCTCCACTCGTCACCAGATTTCTACCTAACATCGTACTTTATGCCCGTTGTTGGATTTTTGTCGGATAACTATCCAATAAGGGATTTATATCCATAGTTAGACTTTTACCTGATGGCACCCTTTTGATCTCCGTTGTTAGACAACAGCCCTTCTAACCTCCATCACCTGTCGACTACAGTTCTTATAACTTACGCCGCCTTCCAACCTCCGTCGCCCGCCGACTACGATCCTTCTGGCTTATGTCACCCACTGACTGCAGTCCTTCTGACCTTTGTCTCCCACCAACTACGGTCCTTCTGACTTACGTCGCCCATCGAATATGGTCCTTCTTACTTATGTCGCCCACTGACTACAGTCCTTTCGACATCTGTCGCTAGACAATAGTCTTTCTAAACTCCGTTCCCCACCGACTACGGTCCTTTTGACTTACGTCGCCCACAACCTATAGTCTTTTTGACCTCCGTCGCCCGCTGATTATGATCCTTCTAACTTACATCACCCACTGACTATAGTCTTTCCGACCTCCATCACCTATCGACTACGATCCTTCTAACTTAAGTCGCCCACTGACTACAGTCCATCTAACCTCTATCACCCACCGACTATGGTCCTTCCGACTTATGTCTCCCACCATTTACAGTCATTCAGACCAAACAAACACATCAGTAGTAATTCTTTGTATTATTATCATATAATATACTCTATTAGATGTACATAAAGTTAATGCCTTCCCCCAAGGAAGGGCCTCATTTGTAATCAACTGTAATACTAGTGGATTCATTCAAACTGGGCTAGGCCCTGTGGTTTCTCCCCCTCTTTTAGGGGTTTTCCACATAAAAATATTGGTGTCTCATATGAATGCTACACACTCTCTCTTATCTAATTACATGCTGGATTTTTATACAATGCTAAGATGTTAAGCTTTATATTTCTATACTACTATAAATACTATGGGACACATCAAGACTCAATAAATCAAACCAAACCTATTGAGCCTAAACCCAGGTCTTTGTTTAGCATGGTTGACCAAGTCAATATAGGTTGACCTAATGAACCATTAAGGGTCCAAATAGGTGATTTGACCCAGATGACAATTTTGATCCCTCACAACACCTCTACCATACTTCAAATGTCAAACCAAACCTATTGAGCTCAAACCCAGGTTCTGGGTCAACCCATTTGACCAAGTCAATATAGGTTGACCCATTAAACCTAAAGTCCCTTAAGGTGTTAAATGGGTTATTTCAACCCATTTAACCTATCCAACCCTATCAAGCCTCCAAAACTACCCTAATATTTGATCTTTGAATCTCCCAAGTATTGGTGGTTCAAAGCCATGTGAGGGTTGACCAGGTCAACTTAAATCCATGGTCAAAGGTATTCACTTATACTTTAAGTTTTACACATTTGATTCATCCCAACCCTATTCAAATAGATATATAAACCTATCAAGTCTACATCATCAACCACCTTGATTGGTTGACTCATCAACCAAGTCAACAAAGTATCCAAAGGGGATTTAAGTGGTCAAACCATATTGAACTTCAATTCCTTGCTTCATATATTGAACCCAAGGCACCAAATCAGCTTATCAAGGCTCCCTCACTGCCACCTCAGCATCACATTTGCTGGTTGACTAGTCAATATGGTCAACATGCATTCTCGTGGGGTTAAGAGTGGTCAAACTCTCCAACCCAAGTTATCTAGCTAAGCCCAAGCCCATCCATCCATTTGAATAGGTTCTAGAGACTTATAAAATCCCTCTTAATCTCTGGCTTAAGTTACTATGCATTCCACATGGACTAAAGGCAAAAATAGTCTTTCCATGTCACCTTTCTTTTGGTCCTTTGATTCTACTGCTCATAACTACCCCCCTGGACATGTGGCTACTTCCTAGCAAGCCATCCAATTGATCTCAGTTGTCCACGATGGGCAAGGACATTTGAGTAGGGTAAAACTCCCTAAATCAAGCTCATTCTAACATAGCTCATATCTCTTTTCTCAAGCCATCCTAGACCCAAACTCTCATTCGTTTGGGCTCTAGAGATCTAAATCTCCCTTTTTTTACTTAAACTCACCATCAAACCCCTACCGGTTGTGAGATCTTCAATGAGTTGAAGCCATTTTCCATCCAAGACTTATAGCATATGATACATAGCTTTTTAGGCTGAGGTTTTTGTAGATGGATTAAGCGTGGATAATCTACAAGTGCAATAAGACTTTAAATAGATTAATCCGTCCATTAAATTTAGGTATAACTCTAACCCTAGGTTAGAGCACTTAGTTTTAAATAAAATTTTATTAAGCACATTTAAAGCTATCAAAAAACATTCCCATGATTTTTGTTGTTGTATTGAACTTATGTTTCAAATTTTAAGTTAATGTGTCATACTTTAAAACTTTGGGAGCGAGTTATGGAGCATAGGTTGCGGCATGATACTAATGTTTCTCATAATCAATTTGGATTCATGCCGGGTAGGTCGACTATGGAAGCCATTCATTTATTAAGAGGTTTGATGGAGAAATATAGAGAAAATAAGGAGGATCTACATATGATATTTATTGATTTAGAAAAAGCATATGATAAAGTTCCAAGAGAAGTGCTATGGAGAGTTCTTGAAAAGAAAGGAGTCAATAATGCTTATATTCAAATCATTAAAGATATGTATGCAGGAGCTATTACTTGTGTTCAAACACAAGGTGGTTTGACCAAGTATTTCCCTATTTCGGTTGGGTTACATCAAGGATCATCCTTAAGCCCATATCTTTTTGCTTTAGTCATGGATGTTCTCACTAGACATTTGCAAGAGGATGTACCTTGGTGTATGCTTTTTGCTAATGATATTCTTCTTGTTGATAAGACTAGAAAGGGAGTTGAAGGTAAACTTGAATTATGGAGGTCAACCTTAGAGTCTAAAGGTTTTCGCTTGAGTAGATCTAAAACAGAATATATGGAGTGTAATTTTGGTAGTAATAGACCTAGTGAGGGGATTGTGACTTTGGGCGATCAAGTCATTAATAAGAGTACACGTTTTAGATATCTTGGATCTATTGTTCAGAGCGATGGTGAAATAGATGGGGATATTATCAGCAGAATTCAAGTTGGATGGTTAAAGTGGAGGAATGCATCAGGCTTGTTATGTGATAGAAATGTACCCCTCAAACTTAAGGGAAAGTTCTATAAGATGGTAGTGAGGCCTGCAATGCTTTATGGTGCCGAATGTTGGCCATTAAAAGAGAAGCATAATACTAAGTTAAGTGTGGCAGAGATGAGGATGCTCAGGTGGATGAGTGGCTTTACCCTTAGAGATAGGATACGAAATGAGCATATACGTGAAAAGGTTGGAGTAGCTCCAGTAGAAGATAAGATTAGAGAGAGTCGCCTTAGATGGTTTGGTCACATAAAATGGCGGCCTTCCGATGACCCGGTTAGGAGAGTAGAGGTATTAGATTTGACTTATGTTAAGAAAGGTAGGGGTAGACCTAAAAAGACTTGGTTAGAAAATATTAAGAATGACCTTTCTTTATTAGATTTAAACGAGAATTTGACTTTTAATAGGACACAATGGAGAAAAAGGATTCATGTAGCCGACCCCACGTAGTGGGATAAAGGCTTGATGTTGTTGTTGTTGTTGTTGTATTGAACCTATGTTTCAAATTTTGAACATTTTGGTTAATCAGATTAGGAGAAATCTTTAAAAAAAAACCATTATAGGGCGTTATTTGTAGCTACCACGAATGTACGTTTTGTAGACCATTAAACTTCTGATCAACAGTTCAGATCGAGCTGTTTCACAGCTTTGATTAATCACAGATCAGATCATACAATTAATCTTCCCGTCCGACACAATCCTGGTTGTTTATTTCAAACCACGGACGATCGAACGACTCCAAAGCAATGCTGACTCGAATTAAGTAAACTACATTCACGATTTTGATTAGGCAATGATTGACAGTGATATAATCTTTGAAAGTTTAAATAGGTTGTTAGACATAATATAATTGTCACAAGGCTAACCAAGAGGGAGGGTGAACTGATAATTTAAAAATTCTCTTGGAAATTTAGAAAACTGATTTAATATTTTTAGCACAATAAGTAAATTTTCTCATAAAGATTTTTGAACCACAATAAACTCAAATGCAGAAAAAATAAAATATAGTAAAAAGTTAAGATAGAAGAACACCAAATTTTATAGTTGTTCAGTCCAACTAAACTTATGTCCACTCCCTAAAAACTCCTTCAGTTATTGCACTATATCAAAGTGACTCTCATTTTGCTCCCATAATAAGGCGGAGAAGCCCTTACAATAACCTCTCTTCCACCAACCCCAATGCGATAGAGTACTAACGTCCTTTCTCACCCTCCCAGTGATGGCAGAGTACCGACGTCCTTTCTCACCCTCCTGGTAATGGCAGAGTACCGTCATCCTTTCTCACCCTCCGGGCGACGGTAGAGTACCAGATCTATTCCAAAGATCTTCTCTCAAAAGTCTTCAAAGATGTAGGGTATAGATTTAAGAACATATAAAGAGATCCTCACTTTTGGGCTGCCTTGTGAACCCTTCACAATTTCTACTTACAAGATCTCTCAACCTTCACTCATAAACACTCTCCCAAAATACTCTCTTTTTCACTCCCAAGAAAAAAGGTGAAGCAAGAAGATTCAATGTTAGTTTTCAAGAGACTTATATATGAAAGATAAGAAAATCATCCAAAAAACTGAAATTTCAAGTTAAATGTACTTAGATCATACAGTATGATCATACTTCGTATGTACGAACAGTTTAAAAATTATTGTATTATCATGTATGAATCTATATTTGTTCTCTATCAGTCATCTGTACAAATTGGCATTGTATAGTACAAAAAGTTCAAAATTGAACAAGTTTGTCAAGTACGATCATGTATGAACCCATTTCATACACTGTGAATTGTCTATATGAAACTCAAATTGTACAGTATGAATAGTTTAACCAAAATCATGTTTCATTTAGTACGAACATGGACGATCCCATTTCATACTATATGGTTCGTCTGTATGAACCCAATATCATACAATATGATCAGATAAAAAAATGGTGAGCTCATTTGATACGAACGTGGACGACCCCATTTTGTACTCTATGGGTCGTCTATATGAACCCATAATCATATAATACAAATTGTTCAAAAAATCCATGAGATCATTTGGGACGAACTAGTACACACCCATTTCATACTCTAGACATCGTCTGTATGAATAGTACAAAAAATTTATAGACATGATTTGATTAACTCCATTTTGAAGGGACTAATACGATAAATCATCCAGTATGATTTAGAAATCACATAGTATGATTAGTTTTAAAATTTAAAGTTTTGACTCACTTCCCCAGTGTGTGTGTGCAAGGTTATTCAATAGCAACCGCACTCTTTCAGACTCATGACAAAATAGAAAAAGTTTATACTTCATTACAAGAAACCCTAATCTAATTTGTTTTAAAGTCTTCAGCAGTCTGAAATATGATTTTCTTGAAGCTTTAGTACAGACAATCAACACAAAAAAATATATATCCAATTTATGTTAGGAAAAATAGTAATCAACAAAATAATATTTTGGTATCATTAAAAACTCACATGATATAAAAAACATAGTCTTGAAATCTAATTTCAACATTTATTGCGTGGCCGGCCAATGATTTCCCCACGGTTTGGAGTGGCCAACTAGAGGTTGCCACATAGACTCTCGTCGCTGCGCCGCCGCCAGTGCTGACTTTTTATTTTTAAAATTAATTTTGAAATTTAAAACTTAATTTATTTTAAATAATGTGAATTATTTGAATATTTTAATATTAAATTAAATATTAAATTCAATATTTTCAAAATATATATATATTTTTAAATTATTTTAAATAACTAGAAGATCTCTCAAAATATTTCAAATTATTTTGATGATATTTTTTAAATATTTTTATTTTAAAACCTATATTTTTGTGTATAGGCTTATATATATATATATTTATTTTAAAATTTATTTTAAAATTATATGTATTTAAATCCTTGAACACTGAGAGATCTCTTGAAATTGTAAACATAGGTTGAGCTTATGTGAATGGAAATCATGGGGGAGGATTAGTGGACAGTTGTGTTCCAACTATTCACTACTCAAGTTATTTTTTATGTTAATTATCTTTAATTATGCATGTGTAGGTTTCACACACTCATACTTAGCTTAGGCTCTTCTAGAATTAGGAATTGATTGTGATTGTGTATGCACATCATAAATGTTGTCAATGGATAGCAAAACTTTGATTCAAACCAACTTAACTTAGTGACACCTTAACTATAATAATTAAGGACAAGTTCAAAAAACTTAGAAAAATTCTAAAAATTAGGATATACCTCCTATTGATATAAAATTTGAGCCACTTGAACTTAGTGACACATATAGCCTATAGAAAAATTTTCATTGATTTTTGAAATCTTTAAGTTATTTAATTAATTAATCATTAAAACTTATAAAAATTTTAATGAATTAAATTTAAATCCAAAAACTACAAATAAGACCTCAAACAGACCTGAATTCAATTTAATACTTAAGAAAAATAAAACCCTTTTTATTTCATTCAAGATTTAAGTTTAATTTAATTTTAAATAAAAATTAAAATTTAATTAACTTAATTAATTAAAAATAATTAAAAATTTTAAAAAATATTTCAAACACTTGAGAATCTCTAAAGAAAAATCAATAAAAACCCCTTAATTAAACTAATTAAATAATTCAGATAAATACTCAAACTTTTAAATAACATAACTAATTCCAAAAAACTTCAAATTGGGTAAACTCAAAGGTATTTAAATTAAAAATAAAATCTAATATTTATCAAAAATATCAAACCTTCAAAAATCGACAAAAGTAAAAAAATCAATAATTCAGTCAATTTTAAGTTAAAATAAAGTCAAAACTTCAAACCTTCATAATTAAATATAAAAAAATCCAAATCTAGTAAATTTATAGTCTAACTAATCATTTTAAAGTTTAATATTTTATAAAAAATACTAACTTTCTAGAATTTAAGCTTAATTAAAGAGTCAATTTTTGACCCCTTTATTAAAAAATCCAAAAAATTTGAATCTAACTTTAAAAACTAGCAAACAACCCATTTTAATAAAAAATCATCAAACTTCAAACTTAAATCAAATCAAATCACTTAATTATACTAATTATTACTAGGTAACCTAGACCTATAAGGCTATTGACTTAGCCACAAGAAAGATGAAATAAATTTTATAGCCCTAGTTTAAAAAAGGTAGAAATCTTCCAACCTTTAAAACACATCATAAAACTAATCTTAATTTATTAATATTTAAATTTTAATTAAATATTCCCTTAAGCGTTTCAACCAATCAAAATTTCAAACACTTTAACTAATTGACCTATATAAGACATATTCAGGCCACACAGCCTACCCCACATACTTTAGATGATTTATTGGGACAACCAACTCTAATCTTAGGCTAGGCCAATATTTACTTTTTTACTGTGTCAGGTTTTCGAGCTTTTACTACATGTTGTTTGTTGATGTTGATGTTATTGTTTATTTAATTTCTACACTCTGTGATATAATTGATTGTGCGTGAGATCTACCCCTAGGTTAGGGAGGATTTATACTAATTTAATCTTATGCATGTGGCCATGCTCATACAGTGTATAGAAATTAAAAGGGACAAATAAATCTTTTAAAATTAACAATATTTTGTGCAAGTGCTTCAGAAACGCTTAAGTCCCCCTTTAAATTAAAGAACATGGCCAAGTGTGGTTGTGTTTGAGCATTTAAATTTTTTTATTAATATTAACTGCTTGAGATTATTTGAATTCAAATTACTAAGGATAACCCTATAGGTTGTTTAAGTCTAAATTTTTATTTTATTCAAATATAATTTATTTTCAATTGAGTTGTATGGTTAAAGTACTTTGAGATGGGATATTAAACATCCAATTTGGAATCTAAAGAGGAAGGGACATCCTTTAGGGGAGAGTCCCTTTCCATTTGGAGATCCAAATTAGGATGACTTCAAAATGTCCAAAAAGAAAGGATAACACCCCTTTGGGGGGAGTTTCTTTTCATTTGGATATTCGTACCCGAAGGATTCAAGGAGCTTCTAGAAAGCCAAATAAGTGAAGAATGAGAAGATCCATTCTCAAAGTCACTTGAGTCGTAGGATTAGAAATTCGGGCTTGTTGTTAGTGGTATCTAGCCATTTTACTTTTTTGCATACCCTGGGTTGTAATATTAAAAGGCACTTGCCTATTGATATTTTCTTTATTTAATTGATTTAATTATTTAGTTGATTATTTGATGTGTTGATTATGATATATGATTGCATGATTTTAATAATTTTTGGCGATCTTGCATGTCGTGTTTAATTCAGCCTAAAACCCGATCGGAGGCTCATGAGAGAATGTTAAAATTCTTCTACTTAAATAAAATTAAATTTTTTAAGCCAATATAGAAACTCTAATATTTTTAAGAAGGAAGCACGAGTCTATCGAGAGTCATTCATGTATTCATATTAAATCTTCTCTACCTTATTAAGTACCTCCCCGTTTGCGGGTTTTGGCATATCACTTGGCCTATGAGGGTGCAGATCTATCAAAGGAAATCTATGCAATATTTAGGATAAAAACTATTTTTAAGCATTTTTAAAACTACTTCATTTTGATTTTAAGCATTCGAGTCAACTGACATACATTGTATTAGAGACGGATTTAAATACATCTAAAATATAATTGCATTTTACTTTAAGCTTCAATTTACCCAACATAAGTTAAGGGGCCAAATAAGAATCTGCTCTAGATGTCGGCATCTCTTTCTTCGAACTTAACTTAATACAACATCTCTATCACTCTAACATAAAAGACCGGACTCATGATTTTGAAGTGTTTAGGTGGTTTAGGTAGCTCTCTAATTCAGGCCGGGGTAAGTTCAGATCTGTATTGCATTAGCTAGGTTCAGGTTATTGATTTTTTAGTGCCCAATTTAGACTTAGGTTCTGAGGCAGGCCCAAGCTATATGACCTCAACCTCTAGGAATCAAATCCCAACTTTTTAATAAAATAGACTAGTCAAACCTAAATCTCTTTGAACTTAAATTTGAGCCCAACACTTAGGATAGACTGGAGCGTTTCTGAATTATTTCAGAATCTTAAAATACTCCCTCCCTTTCTCGTTTGACTCTTGAAATAAGTGTTCCAGTTTGATCCAATCCCAATTGAAAATTTTAATCCTTACATCCTTTGACCTCAAACTTTGAATTCTAAAATAAAATTTTTACCGCTATTTTAATCGAGAGTATTCGTAAAAAGCTCTAATTTTCAAACTATGTAATTAACTACGAGGTCTTATACTCGTAGGAGATTTAGAAACCCATATCAAATTTTCAAAAAATCAAGTTTTAAAAACCTCAATTAATTCTCTTTGGGATATAAAAAAATTGCCATTCGTTATCTTCATATTTAAATAATTGATAATAGATAATATTCTCTTTCCTCGAGAAGATATATTTCTTTATTATCATTACTTTGATTATAAAATTAGTGATCTCTTATCTGTATCATTATCACCAAACTCTCGATCAAATTTAATCAATCCTCTAGGGTCATGTGTGATTCCTCCCTGAGTTTAACTACGATAATCAAGATAAATGCAAAGTTTTATAATATGAACCTATTAGAGAGCAATATGTTCACCTTTCGAGGTGATATATCATTCATAATGACATGTTTTATTCCAAAACTAAAATTCCAAAAATTAAACTTTCCCAAAAAAAATTAAACTTTTTCAAACCATATTTTTTAATCAAACAGTGGTATTTTTAGATTAGTCAGAGAGCTAAAATCAAATTGATAACTCATGGTGAAGATGAGCTCAAATTCTTATACTCAAAAATATACTTGAGAAGGAATTATAGGAAAACTGACATTTCCCTTACCATGTCCAATTCCTCCTCCTCTTTTGCTAATGCTGTTGAGAATACCATTTCCCATTTACAAGGTCTTTTTAATCCACCGAATCGACAACCTTTTGACATTAACCTATTCCCTATTGGTAATGTTATCCCCTATGATCTTCTTGACTCCGTAACTATACCTTTTTCAGATTCTAAAATTAAAAAGGCAATTTTTTCAGGCACATCTAATTCAACTGTAGGTCCATATGGTTTCAACTTTGAGTTTAATAAATCTACTTGGCTTATCACTGGCCCTACGGTGTGTAATGCTATGAAATCTTTTTTTCCATAATGCCTATATTCCTCGTGCTGCTAAGGCCACTGCCGTCACCCTCATTCTGAAATCCAGTCATGCGATAGCTGTTACAAGACCTATCTCTCTATATAACACTAGCTATAAAATTATTGCTAAAATTTAGCTGCTAGTATGAAACCTATATTACACCACATCATGAAAGGGAATCAAACCAGCTTCATCCACAAAAGGATTTCAATATATAATGTTATTTTAGCCAAAGAAATCCTATACCAATCTAGAATTTCTGCTAAGCATAAGCTTTTGTGTGTTAAGTTTGATATCAACAAAGCTTTTGAAAGTGTTTCTAGAGATTTTCTTATGGAGAGATTGGTTTAGAAAGGTTTCCCTAAACTTTTATCAAGTGGATTATATCTATATTAATGATGTCTTATTTTCCCTATGCATTGATGGGGCTCTTGAGGGTTTCTTTCCCTGTTCTGCTGGGCTTAGGCAGGGTTGTTCGTTAAGCCCGTATTTCTTTCGTATTATCATGGATGCATTTTCCTATATGCTTGACAACCCCTCTAATGATGATATGTTTGAGGCTATTTAAGAGGATGTAATGCAGATTTCTCATCTAATGTATGCAGATGATCTCCTCATCTTTGGGAAAGATGAAACTCATAATTGTCTGATTCTATGCCAGTTGCTAAACCTGCTCTCTGAGGCCTCTGGTCTTCAAGTGAATTTTGGGAAAAGCTCCCTCATTTTCCCTTCTAACAGTCAAAATGCAAGCAACACTTTTTCTATCATAAATATTCCATCCACTTGCATCTCTTATCTTGGGATCCCTATATCCCCTTATAACCCAAAGCTATGTAACTTCTCCAACCTTTTGGAAACTGTTACTCATAAGCTTTCTGGTTGGAAAGCTAAAGCTCTATCTTTTGCCGACATATTGTAGTATTTAAGGTTCACCATTTGGAATATGATTGTGTACTAGATTCAAGGTTCCATCATATCGAAAGCCATTATAAAGTAAATTGAAAAACTCTGTGCTAAGTTTCTCTATTTTGGCGATATTTCCATCTGCAAACTGCACCTTATTTGTAGGAAAAATACATGTAAACCCAATAGAGGTCTTGACCTACCATCCTTAAACTCCATTCAATTCAGCAATGATTATTCACTTATGGAGAGGATTTACAATAATAGCAACCCCCTTTCTACGTGGTTTTTTTTGTAAATATTCATCTCCTTGGAAGCCTCCTCCATCTAATGCTTCCTCCTTCTGGAAAAATTTATGCAAGGATGCCTCCTATGCAGAGGATAATTTTCATTTTAAGATTGTCTCAAACTCTCCCATTTCTCTTTACTGGGATCATTGGTTTTATGGGAAATTGCTAAAAGAGATTATTGCTATGCATCCAATCTTAAATAAATTCCCTATCAATGCTAGTATTTCTATTATCCTAAAAGATCATGGTTGGGTGCTGCCTTTAGATTTGCCTGCTACTCTTTTCGAAGCTCTTTCTGCCATTCTTGTAGATTCAAGTGCTAATGGTTGTTTGATATGGAGTAAGGGGAATGAAAGTGCCCTCAGTTCATTCCAAGATTATTTTTACAGAGATAATATTAATGTTAACTGGCACCAATTTGTATGACACAAACATTATGCTCTTAGATTTTCTTTTTATTGTTGTATGACATTAAAGGGTGGACTTAAGACTGCTGATGCTCTTCTATCTAGGGGTATTACTGTAGATGCTTGTTGTTCTATATGTCATTCTTCCATAGAAACTACTACACACCTTTTTTTTTTTTGAATTTGACTCTCATTCTCAGTTATTGTCAATCTCCTCCCTAATATGAGAAGTCACCACTTTAGACCAAATATTCTTCAGGCTTTTGAAAGCACTCGTGATACTTAGGCCATTGTGACGTCTTCTTATTATCTTATCATTTGTTGCTCGGTATACCATCTTTGGAGGGAAAGAAATGATAGGAAATTCAGTAATTCTTATGCTTCATCTTCCACCATCTGTCAAAAAGATAAAATATGTTGTATTCTCTAAAGTTTTGAAATGAAAAAATGGTCATACTCTGCTAGATTTGCTTTAATACAAGACCCTTCTCGTTCTGTTATGGTTTCTCAGCATATATGAACTGTTCTCTGCTCGTTATGTTGAAATTCACCTTGGACGGGATTTCTTTTTTGGTTCGGCCACATATGTAAACAGGAAGATCGAATGGTCTGGTTCTCTATATGCTTGTTGGATGTGATCCTGATAGGTTTTCGATGACAAGTGATTCTTTTTCTACTATGAACGATTTTTGGGGATCTCTGGATGGTCTGTCTTGGCAACCAAGGTTCAATTTTTTAAGGATGATGATGAATGCAAATATTTCTTTGCTCCCTCTTGGATGGTCAGTATTTTTGGCAACCAGGGGCTATTGCTCATCTCTTTAGATGATTTTGTTGTCCGGGTGATCTCATCGTGCTTTGCATCCCGAGTGCTTGGTTTTTTGTTTTTGCTTTCTTTTGTTATAGCTTTTTCTCTTTTTCAGCAATTTTTGATGTTAGGATTTTCTTTATATGCAGCACGTTTTGTTGGGATTGCATTTGATTTTGGTATTTTTACTTTTTTTGTAATTTTTCATTTCTTAATGATATGGGCTCCGGCCTCAAATAGTCCCATTTTTTTTTTTTTTGATTCACTGATCCTACTCTAATTGAAATTAACAAGCCGCTCATTTTTAAAAGTTCATCAAAAATTATTTCAAGCAAATCCTTGATTGCCTAAAAAATTCATTATTTTTTTAATCTCAGAATTCCTTCTCAGCATTATCCTTCATCGGACACGAGAGAGCTAAATTCATCAAGGTGGCAGCTGACGACAAACTATGCATCAATGGCTCTCCTTTCGCTTTGACCAAAACGCTCTCGAAATTTTCGCTGGATAATGCAGTAATCATCTTTCGCAATTCCGACGGATCGACCCACGGTGCCTCTTCGATGTATCCAATGCAGAGAGATACAACACTTTCACGTTCCTAGCTAGCTGCTGCATTTCTGCGCCACTAGATAATCCTGGCATAGTGGCATTGGCATTTGCATTTTCATTGACGTCCTGCAGTTAACTCCTGATGGCCGCAAACCTCATAAAACAACAGTACCCTAAACCACGGTTGGATTTTGAAGTCGGTGGCGGCGGCAACGCTGCTGAGAACGCGGAAACAGAGAAGCGGAAGGAAGACAACCCGACTTCCGGCGATGGTGGTTCGGCGGCTTTAGTTTTGCCGAGGGAGGAAGCTATGCGGCTTGCCATCTACATTGCCATGGCGCATGGCGGGCTAGCCCTATCGTTTGCCCTGATATGCGGTCTAGCCTGGCTGCTGAAGGATTACCGGCGGCCAATTCAGTGGGCATTGCTCTGCTCGATGCCCCTCCGCGAGCTCCATACCGCACTCGTCTCCTTCTGGTCTCACCCGCTCCGCCTCGGGCTCCCTGAGACCCTTCTCGCCGTCCCACTTGTCGCACTTCGCTCCGTCGCCAGCTCCCTTATCGACTCCCACACTGCTCTTCACCGCCTCCTCCGTCGCCAGAGTCAGCCGCGCCAACCGCTCCCTCACCTTGGTTTCTCAAAGCTCATGCGATGGCTCGTTTCCTTCGCATTCTTCGTCCTCCTCCACGAGCGCTTGGGTCCCCTCGCGTTCCCCGTCTTCGTCCTTCCTGGCTTCCTCGCTTTCTCCCGCACTCGCCCTCCCCCTCTTTCCGCCACCCTCTCGGCCATCTCTTTCGCCCGCCGCAACCGCCGCAGCCGCAAGCACTCCTCCGAACCCCCGCCGCATGTCCTCAGCCGCTTCCTCACCTTCCGCATCCTTCGTAGCCTAAACACCCTTATCGCTGTCAGCCTTATACTCGCTATGATATCCGTCTTCCTTTCTGGCTCCGTCCTCTTCTCCTACAAGATCGCCATCGAGGGCCGCGACGCCGTCGTCGCCCTCAAGACCCACTTCCAAGAGCACAATTACACGGAAAGGATCGGCCTTCAGCGCTGGATGGACGATCACGATGTACCCGAGCTAATCGAGTCCGGCGCTTCCAAGCTATACGATACCGTCGTCCACTACGTTGATTCTCTTGCCCTCCATTACAATGCCACCGAGCTCGCTGACGGATTCAAGCAGTACCTCATTAAGCCCTTGGAAAAATCCTCCAATTCCTCATCTTTCATCACAAAGAAGTGTTCCCTCCACCCTTTCTCTATTAAACTCCGCAACCTTGTACACCACATACGTAACCAGGAGTGGCGGCAAACTTATGCAGATTCCGATTATATGGTAAAGGAATTCCTATCTGTGATTGCCAGAGAAGACTTGGTAGAAAAGATCAAAGGTTTTGCTCTTCAGAGCATAGATATGTCCAAACAGGTCTTGGCTAGCAGCACCATGGTTTTGTCTGGGAGTGCCAATTTGCTCTTCTCCATTTCTCTTTCCATAGTCTCTGGTGCTGCTGGGTTGTTGAATTTCGTGTCACAAGTCTTCATTTTCTTTTGGCTCCTCTACTCCTTAATCACTTCTGAATCAGGTGTCATGGATCATGCTCTTGGCATGCTTCCCATATCCAAGTCTAAAAGAGTTCGTTGTGCAGTGGTGCTTGATCATGCTCTCAGTAGTGTGATGTTGGCTGCTGTGAAAGTTGCTCTTTTTCAGGGGTGCTTCACATATCTCTTGTTTCGATTCTACCATATACATTTTCTTTATGTATCTACTTTCATTGCCTGGACAAGTGCAATACTGCCAATTACGCCATTCTGGTTTTCTTCTGTTCCAGCTGCTGTTCAGTTGGCTGTGGAGGCTAGGTATGTTGAAGCTGTGGCGCTTACATCCATACATCTCATTATCTTAGATTATGGGACGCTCGCAATCCAAGATGAAATACCAGGGCAAAATGCTTATTTGACAGGGCTTAGCATTCTTGGTGGAATGGCATTATTCCCATCAATTTTGGAGGTTTTCTCTCGGTCTTTACATTGTCACTTTAATTTCCAGCGGCCTTTCCCCGCCTAAAAAATATTAAACTTTATTGGGCAGCAAGTATCTATTCTTTTGTTTTAAGTAGTAATGATTCCACCGAGACTTTATACAAGAATGAATTTTAATATTATGCTTAAACCATATCTTTGCTCCCATAAACTTATGGTAGATTAAGGATCTTCTTAATTTCTTCTTAATTTATTGTATATATGTTTATGCTGAAGATGACTGATGATTAAAACCATATGCAATACCCAGCATACCTGCATGGGCCATAGAAATTGGATTTCTTGATCATTACTATAATTATATAGTTCTTCTTTGTTTTGTCTAGATATCTTTTATTTTTAAGTTTTTTACTGAACTTTCTCAACCACCTAGACGTTGTAGGGCGTTCTAATTGTTTGTTATAAATTAATGACAATTGCATGAACTTATTTTATTTTGTTATGATTCTATCATCATCCCTGCGAGTAAATCTCTTACCATTTATTGTATTTTTAAGAATTCTGGATTATCATTCCATAAATCGGATCCACATATATCATGCATACAAATTTCTTTGACAGTTGATTGGATTCAAAATATATTAAGTACAGAACAATAAGCAGTTCTTTAGAATTAAGAAATGCTTTTAGTTTTAGGGAATGAATATTGGGTCCAATTTAAAACCTGCTTGCTTCAATTACAATAATATTGTTTTGTCATCTGATAAATTATATCAATTAAAGATTCAAGTGTATTTGTTTGAAGTTTTCTACCGTTCATACACAGGTATGATTGTGTTGTATTGAACGAGTACGATAATAGTTTCAGTTATTGCAGTAAAGCTTGAATGACAAAAACCTCGAAGAGAATTCTAACAACTGTATGAACTATATTTCAAATCTAATCTGAAGAGTTTTTGTGTTAAATTTCATTAGTTAATGTCTATGCTATCTGCAAAGGCTTGTATATTAAACAACCGCTCCTTGCAACATGATGTAAAAAAAAAAAAAATAGTTCGCTATGAGCATAACACGTTTTTAGATTTGGAAAAAAAATTGTAAAGATAATTATATGAAAAATAGTGGCAAGATAGTTCACGATGCTTGCTTGTATTCAAAACTGCAAAAAGAGAGATTTCATAGTATCAAAGATGTAAACGTGTATAATATTTTCTTACTCAATATTTCTTCCCTTTATATCACTAATTATTTTTCCTCCAATCTCTCTATTCCGATAATGTTAGTTTTCCTTCAATGTGTGTGTGTGTATATATATATATATATATATATATGACTTGTTTATTCGTCATTGCCTTTGATTTGAGTATTATCTGAAAGGTGCTAAAGTGTATGTATGTATGTATGTATATATAAAGTACGTAAACCTTTTTAAAATATTATAGTAATTGGAAGTGTGCATGACGCCAACAACATGAGAGTAGTTATAGGCTGAAGTCTATGTGGAGAGCTTGTAAGTATTTAGTTTTATGAAATTCATAGTATTGATCAAATTTGTGACCACTACCATGAAAATCAACGAGCATATTGTTTGAGCTAGAGAACTTTATAATGTATACTTTTTGACCTTATTTTCTTTTAATACAATAATATGCTACCAACAGTATAATGAAAAACTCATGATTTGGTTAAGAATCCAAGTCCATGTAAGATACAATATTATCTTATACCTTTTTCTTTAATTAATATTTGCTGCAACTATTCGATGCCTTACTTTTTTTTGATACCATCTCGGATGCTGATGGATGAGACCCATGCTGGATGACCTAACCACTGACTGGTAGCTCCACTGTTGCAGTGATTACCTGGCTCTCTAATTGAGCCTTTCTCAATGCTAGCTGCCTGGCATCCTACAATCATCATTAGCCACCCATCAATCCTCGCTTGAGACCACCTCAGATTTTTCGTTGACCTTCTCAAATATGTTGGTGATAACTACATATCTTGCCAAGAAGCTTGTTACTGGTCGTCCCACTGACCTCCTCTTTAATCATCTTTGCACACATTGCCAGCTTCCTATAGAGTCTGTCAATATTCACAAGTTGAGAATCTTTTTGACCATCACTGTGAGAACCTTCGTCAACATGTTTGCTACATATACATTGCATCTTGGTTTGAATTTGATTATCTTTATTTAGTTGCTATACTTGAATCCAAATATGAATAAGATTTGAACCAAAATCTCTTCCAAATATTTTCAAAGGAGAAAAGGACCAAAATAGTCCCTTAACTCTTTAGTTAGAACCAAAATGGTCCCCAACTATGTTAAGAGACCATTTTGGTCCCTCAACGTTTAAAAACAAACCAAAATGGTCCCACCGTTACTTCTTTAATGGTAAAAAACAAAAAAGGTAACGAAGATATCCATCGCTGGAGGGTATATGCGGAATACTATAAATTCTTCGTGGAAGTTGTAATAAATCCTGAGAGTTGAAATCAAAATTGCGAGAATTTTACCCAGTTCGAAACTCCTTGCAATGTCCAATCCCCTTTCAGCATCGAAACCCCAGATCAAATCGAAGGAGGCGAGTGTAGAATCCCGACGTCAAGCTGCGGATAAATTCGAAACCCAGTAGCCGACTGGTCTTCGCCTGCGTTGGCAACGTTGAACTCTTGTGGAACCCTAACATCGAACTCCAGCAACATTGGACCCCATCAATTGCTTATTCTTCGCTTATGTTATTTTTTTGTCGTTCGACTTCGCTTCTTCGAGGATATTCCCTTCCTGTTGGATCATAAGTCGAAAC
Organism: Dendrobium nobile; assembly: GCA_022539455.1. Taxonomy (NCBI): domain Eukaryota; kingdom Viridiplantae; phylum Streptophyta; class Magnoliopsida; order Asparagales; family Orchidaceae; genus Dendrobium; species Dendrobium nobile. The sequence continues at coordinate 13,291,487 of CM039721.1, read as the reverse complement.
ATTTTAATAGGGTGCTCGCTCGCTGTCAAGGTAACTGTTTTTCTTTATTTCGCGTGCTTCTTCTGTCAAATTCTTCCCCTAACAGTCGATCTCTAGCAAAGTCGAACACAACAACAACAAGGAGTCCCATCCATGGAGTCGACGTCCTTTGGCGGGAACAAATCGTTGCACACTAAACCCCCACCCGCCCAGTTATCACGTTCGGTTGGGATCCACGAGATGACGATTAGTTGAGTTCGATTGAGCAACTAGTGGGAGGTATTTTTATAGACATTATCTGCAAAAATATTTATAAAATTACTGCGAACAAAAAAAAATTTTGTGAGTATTATATATATTTTTTAATTGAAAAACTATTGTAGAGTTATAAAATTATTGTTAAGGCTCTACATATTAACAAAAATTTAATTTAGGCCATAAATTTGTGAGCATTATAGATTTTTTTAATGAAAAACTATTATATAGTTCTTAATATAACCCTTTCTATTAGGAAAGATAGCATCTAATAGAATAAAAATAAAATCATAGAAATATTCACTATTGTCTTGCAATCTTTACATATGTTGTAACAAATATTAGTGATAAAAATATTCAATAATTAATTGAGTGAATTTATTTCATCATCTCATAAGTTCTTATTGGCTTCAAAAGCATTGCTATTTTGTTTGATAATTTTTCAAATATTATTTTACACTTGTTTTACATCTCACTCATAAATGGTCAATTAATTCCAAAAGTCAATTCCAAAAATACCCATAATTTTAACCCCATTAATTTTAACATCCAATAGTTTGGATGGTGGGACTATTTTGGTTTTTTTTAAGAGTTGAGGGGCCAAAATAGTTGGGGACCATTTTAGTCCTACCTAAAGAGTTTATGGACCATTCATATCCTTTTCTCATTTTCAAAGATTTTAAGAGATTTTATCTCGACTTTGTGAGTTAGCATTATTGAGGAAATTAGGCTCCAATTCTAACATATGGTGATAGAAATGTTACAATACTAGACCAAGTATAATTTTGAATATAGTGTAATGAGGATAATTTTCTTATCATAACTCAACAAAAGGTAAACATAGTTTTCTTGTTTATAACCCATGTTTAATGGCTATATTCTAATTAATTTTAAAATAGATGTTAAGAGATTATTTTTCACACCCTTCATCTGTAAGGGTGTGCATCGTACAATAAAGATGGATCACTTTAGAACTGAGTGCAGTAAAAAGCTCAATTGTCCATTATCATTTAATAATTATCAGGGTTGTGAAAACCGGACCGGACGACGAACCGATAGAGAGAGCGGTTCACGGTTCGACCGGTTCAACCGGTCGAATCAGGGTTGAACCGGATGACATAATAAATACAATTTAGATGATATAAAAATCATATAATAATATAACTTTTTTATTAAAAAATAAATTTAATTCACACATTACTAATATCTTATATAATTTTAAATTTAAACATATTCAATCTTTAAATTTAATTTAAATTTAACAAAAATTAACTTACAAATGAATTAATAAGTTTAATATAAATAATCCTTAATTTATGTTATATATTTATATATAATTTATATTTAAAATTTATATATTAGATTCATATTATTATTTTACATTTATAAATTATTGAGGTTAAATTAAATCATTTATTATAAATAATAAATAAATTAATTAATATTTATGGTACATAAAAATAAATAAATGATGAATATAATTTATTTTATATTATTAATTAAAAATAAATATTATTTCATGATTTTCATCATAAAAATTTTATTTAAAAAATTTATTTTAAAATGAATAGTGTATGTTTTAAACTTAAAAGTTAAGAAGAAAGACATAGGAGCTTTAGGTTTTTTAGTCCCACATCACTTGGGAGACTTTCCCTTGGTGAAGCTTTTACCATATGTTGACTTTTGAGCTAGAAAGGTGTAGTACATCATGAAAAGAGATGAAACTTCATGAAATGCTTATTTGGAATTTTTAATTTAAAATTAAGCATTTCAAATTTGAAATTAAATTACAAATATTTTTTAATATTTAAAAATAAGTTATTTAAAATTTAAATATTAAAAAATACAAAACTTGAACCGGCCAGTTCAAGAGAACCGTGACCGGTTCGCCGGTTCACCGGTTGAACCGGCGGTTTTGGACAAAACCGGCCGGTTTGATGCTAAGCCGGTTTTTAGGTTGAACCGAACCGGCCTTTGGACCGGTTCACGGTTGAACCGGTCGGACCGGCCGGTCCGGTCCGGTTTTTAAAGCATTGATAATTATTACCATTCATAACAATTATCATTTCATTTTTCATAAACAAAATCATTAACTTATAGGCCTACTATTAAGATCAAACACAACGCCACCAAAAATGTCCATATAAGATTTACAATTTTATTTTATAATAGTTCAAGTCTTTCAAAACATCTAGTACAACTGTTATGTAATAATATACAACTAAAAATATATTAAAAATACAAAATCAAAGACCTTTTTGAACAAGGCAGATCAACAAGACTATAATGACCTACTCCTCAATTGTGTCTTTACTCTTTCCTAGAAACAACATATGCAGGCACATAGTGGGAAATAAGGCCAATATAACATGCATACTTTTGCATAGAATTTAATTATATGGAGAGTCAAGCAATATGCATACTATTGTTCTACTATGCATGCTATCATTATAATGCAATATCATCACAAAAGTAGATAAAGTAAAAAGTTAATCGATTATACGTAAAATATCATAAAACATGTATATCAATCATGCTAATTCTATGTCATGTCATATGTTGTCATAGTTATCATAATCTAATAATTTGCAATCATATCATGCTTGATTGGTCAATCATATTATGAACCATAATCATGATGTTATTTCAGTTTATACATCAATTTATGTATGGCATGAAATAATAATCCTGCAAGGAGAACAACCATAATCTTTTCCCTAACTTGTTAATCAGCTGATAGCTATTCTTTCCATTTACATGAACATATTATCATAAAAGACATTTATTTGCATGCTAAGCATATAATTTTATCATATAATGAAATATATTTCATCAAGTGTGAAATATGCAATGCATAACGTTGTCATTTGCATTATTGATGCTATTTGGTTTTTGCTACAAGTCATATCGTCACAATATTCAATCATTTGATTCATATTTCATAAGCATACGCATGAAAGAGAATCGCCCATCATTTTATACACTAAAATCTTTTCAAATGAAAATACATAAAATCATTTTTCAGTATTTGTAGGATAATTCATTATACAACTTGCAAACACAACAAAGCCACAAAAATTTGTTGATATGAATACCAGATTCTTTCAAATTAATATCAAGATTATCACATGCATGTCTTTCATCAACATCACAATATTCACCATTAACAAAACATAATATAGAAATGAAAAAAAAATGCATTTTATATTTAATCTCAAAACTATTGGATGATCTTCAGTATCAACACTCCAAATGCCAAAACAAATCTTTGCTTTCCACCTATGATGCACGGACACGGACACGGACACGGACACGACACGACACGGACACAGGACACGACTTTCTTTAAAAATATAGGACACGGGTACGGCGTGGACATGGCAATACATTTTTTTTATATCGTGTATATATATTAATGTAATATCATATTAAAAATGACAGATAATAATAAATGAATGACATGATAACTTGTCTAGCTTATAATATAAAATATCTAGTACAACCACAAAAATATAAGCAAATAATCACTTACTACAACATCAAGCATTTAAGCTTCAACTACTAGGATTAGCTTTAGAGGTTTGTTTTTGGCCTTCAATATTATTATCATTGAATATCACTACTTTCAACTCTGGTTCAACAAGAGAAATATTTGTAATTGTGCAAAAAGAGAGGAGATGAAAATACCTTCACTGTCAAAGAGAAATGAAAATGAGAATATTCGATGAATGGGTATTAAATGCAGACGTTGATTTGGTGTTGTGTATATGAAATAAGAAATTTAGTTTAAATCTCGCCAAATATAAGAAATTATATTTTAAAAAAATTATAAAATATCTAAGATACGCGTGTCGGACACGCGTGTCCAATTTGTTTTTAATATTTTTTTAATCGGACACGTTTTCGACGTGTCCGACACGTGTCGGAGGAGTGTCGGACGAGTGTCGTGTCGGACACGGTGTTGGACACTGCACGCCTCTTTGAGGAGAAGTGTCGGTGCATCATAGCTTTCCACCTTTGTTGAATCTCCCCATGTTTTCTATCGCACAATAAGCCCGATGCATTCCTCCACTTCAACCATCCAACTTGAATTTTACTGATAATATCCCCGTCAATTTCACCATCACTCTGAATAATAGATCCAAGATATCTAAAACATGTACTCTTATTAATGACTTGATCGCCCAAAGTCACAATCCCCTCACTAGGTCTATTGCTACTAAAATTACACTCCATATATTTAGTTTTAGATCTACTCAAGCGAAAACCTTTAGACTCTAAAGTTGACCTCCATAATTCAAGTTTACCTTCAACTCCCTCTGTAGTATTTTTTTTTTCTAAATTTATAAAAAATTTAAGGTTGGAAAGTAAGATAAAAACATATTTAAGATTGGAAAGTAAGATAAAAACATTGAAGAATAATTTTTTTTTGTTTAAGTTTGAGAAGGGATATTGGGTTGACTGAGGTCTCCACTATAAAATTGGCTCCGATACATCTTATCAAGGAGGAGGCTGAGTTCCTTACAAATTTTCATGAGAAAAAGTTAGATTGCGTGAAGCATTCTTCCAAGTCATCTATTGATGCTACTAAGTCACTTGGACAACCCTCTTCAAGTAAATCACCAAGTGAAATTTAGTTTTTAGTTATAAATTGTCATCATCTTTTATTTAATCTACTTTTTATTTCTTTTGTCTTCTTGTTTTTCTCCTTTTAATTTTCAAAATCCCTAACAAGATTCCTTCTTCAACCTTCGATCATGACTTGCTGCCTTCAAAAAAATCAGAACAGAACAGCAGTTTCGACGATCAAGCCTTCTTCAAATTTGTATTTCATGGTTTATTCAGCTAGAATACTTTTTAGATGATGTTCTAGAATCAGTTTCTAAGTTTCTTCCTAAGAATAAACAATGAGTAGATATTAATGACCAAGAAGAGCACGATATAAATATAGTTGAGCCGAGATGTTTCAGGTTTCAGGTGAAGCTACTGCTATTGTAATAAGATTGCTCCAGTGAAGCAGACTCAAAAGTCGAATAGAACTGAAAAAGGTATGACGAAAATGATGCATCTTCATCCTTTAAGAAATTCAAGCAGAGCCATAAAAATGTAGGAAAGATAGCTTTTCGTCGAGATAAGAAAGATTGACTTGTAGTCAATGTTAGTATGGATTCATTTTTGCAAAAGAACAATTTAAACGCAATGATTTTCAATTTGGCCCTATCAAATTTTTTGGATTATTTACAGTCATCTAGAGAAACTCCCTGCTGATGACCTTCACATCAGTTGAGAGGCAATTCATATCATCTTGACTTGTACTTTCTTCTTGCTGAATTATTATAATAAAGCGACTTCCTAGAATAAAGATCTGAGAGGGATGAGTCAGATCAGCTTTCAATAGAGAATCAAGATTTAACAGATAAGCTGTAGAAATTTATTGATGTGAGACGTACATGCGATGATGGAGTTACTTTAAGAAATTAACGAGAGCAATTTAAACAAATAATCCCAAAGTAAAATTATCACTTATAGCAAAAGATTGAACATCGGAATTCGTGGTTTTAACTTGGTTAGGCAAAGTAGAGCAAGATCAATCCACCAAACAATTCAAGAAACACAAAGAAGAATTGTAAAGCTACGACGTTACACAAGGATCCATGATTTAATAAAGAGAACTTTCACCTTTGGAGCCCATACGCTCAACTAATCTAGGCTTTAGCGGAAGAAGCGTCTCCACATTAGAACCGAGGTCACTCCAAAGAAGGAGCCTTAGATCGTCGTTCTTGGATAGGCCATGCACCATGAACTTGAAGACGAGCAATCCTCTCAAGAACCAAGAGAGAAGAGAGGGGCCGGTTTGGAGAGGAGGGAGGGGCCGGCGGTGGAGCTAGGGTGAGGGAGATAGGTTTTAGGAAGAAACTGAAATTAATTTCAGTTTTGGGAGTTTTGGAGGGAGGGATTTGAATTTCAATTTGAAGGCAATTAATGCCTTAATGAAAGAATTAATGGGAGAGAGAGAAAGGGGAAGCCGGCGGTAGAGAGAAGAGGGAGAGGGGGGAATTAAAACTAAAATTATTTCAGTTTTCATGCAAGGGGAGGGAAAATTAATTGATCCTAATTTGAATTTCAAATAGGATTAGGGAGTTAATTGGGTAATTAATGGGAAGCATGATGGGGGGCCGGTGGCATGGCTAGGGGGAGAGAGTTATGGAGAGGGAGGGAGGGGTTTTCAAATATGAAATGATGACTAGGAAACTCTGAAATAAAATCCAAACTAATTTAAATTTAATTAATTGGATTCATTCAAAAACTTTCCAAAAATAGAATTTCCAAATTAAGAAAGAAATTGAAATTTGAAATTCAAAATTCAATGTGAGGTGGAGGAGGGAGATATGGGAAGGTGATGGAGAGGGAAGGAGGCCGGCCGGTGGGGCTATGGTGGCCGGCGGGTGGCCCTAGGGATGGCGGCAACGATAGCAAGGGAAAGAGGAATTTGGAAGAACTCTCTAGTGGGAAGAAGATTAAGCAAAGCAAAGCAAATAAAAAAAGATAACTAGAGAACTCACTAAGAGATCTCAAGGGGAAGCACTCACCAAGAGAACTTCATGCACTCACAAAGAGAACAAAGCATGGAAAAATTTTCATTCATTCAAAATCTCCAATTACAATGCATGAGGCCTCATATAAATAGGCCAAAATGAAAAAATAAGAAATGACACAAATGCCCTTCCGGGCTACATAAGCGACTAAATGCCCATAAGGGCAAAAGCGGAAAAACATCAAAATAAAATACGCTACTACATAAAATGACAAAATACAAGTCATGCTCGTGGCCGTCGATCTCCGGCATCTAGAATGCTTATGATGTCCTCATCATTTATCTTTAGTTGAGTAGCCTTCAAAGAATCAGAATAAAATTTGCCAAGTAAGCTAACACCGACTTGCATAGTTTCAAACAAGAGATCAAGAAGAATGCGATAGATTTATAGGGATTGGATGAATAAAAAATTGCTGAGTTGCAAAATATGGTTAATACTTTAAAATCCTCTTTGGTTGTATTTTAATCATTTTAAAATGAAATCTTTCATTCATTTTTATTTGTTCAAACCTAGAATATTGAACTTGAAGAATTATGAAGAAGTTAGAAGTTAGAGTTAAAACAAGTTGGGACATTTCCTCAATGTTTGAAACCTACTTATTCTAGTGAGTTCATCAATTTTGTCGAACATCAGGAAGAGATTATGATGAGGACATCCATAGAAGATTCTGGCACACGTACCATCGGAGAGGTCGTCGAGCGACGGCCATGATTCAGGGTCTTTATTTTTGATGTTTTATTTTATTCATGCAATTTCTATTTCATGTTTTTCCATTTGTACCCCTATGAGGGAGTTAGTGTTTATTGTAGCCCAAGGGCAATGTTGTCTTTTTTTTTTACTTTTATTTTCAGTTAGCCTATATATAGGCTTTATCATTGTATTTGGTTCTTAGTTTTTGATGAAATGAAAATTTGCTTTGTGTTCTCTTTGTGAGTTCATCTCTCTCAAATCTCTTAGTGAGTTTTAAAAAGTGCTAGATCTCTTTGTGAGTTCTAGACCTTCTTCCCCATTGTCTTTGTGATAAATTGGTGTGAGAAATCAAGGTGAATCCATCCGTGATTTTTCTCGTTCTTAAGCTTCCTTCCCATGACCCTCTCTACCAAGCATCCCCGCCGCCCATCCCTGTCAAATCGCTGGCCAGCAGCAGCCCATACACCCGCCGACCTGCAGTCCTTTCCGCCGCCTCCCCCCTAACCCGCCCAGACCGCCGGCCACCAAGCCGTCGCCTCCCGCCGGCCCTCCACCCGTCCCCCCCCCACTTGGCCCCATCCCCCTTCTAGCTGTCGGCCTCCCTCCATGGGGTTTGAAATTTGAAATTTCAAATCTCCCCATGAGACATAATTAACTTTCCTAAATTAAATCCCTGATTTTTGGCAATCTTCCTTATTGTATTTCCATCCAATTTTGAAATTCCAATCAATTCAATTGAGTGCCCTGCATTATGAAACTTTTCATCTTAATTGAAACCTGAAATTTTCGTTTAGGTTTTGATTAAAATCTATGATTAATTGTGGGCCCCATTTGAGTTAATACCAAGTCTCTCTCTCTCTCCCTAGGGCCGGCCACCTCTCCCTTATTGTTTTCTATATAATTGCCACATCACCATCTCTTAATTACCTCCTAAATACCTCCCCTCTCTAACGTGATTTCAGTTTATTTCAGATTTCAAATATGAGATTTAAAATCAAGTCTTCCCTCTCTCCTCTAAATAGAATCTGAAATTAGATTTCAACTTTCTTCCCTCCCACTAAATATCATCTCTTTTCCTTCTCACCTCCACCTCCCCAAGACCGGCCACCTCCTTTCCCTCTCGGGTACTCCAACCCTAGGCGAGGATGCATGGCGGATCTTGAGCTTGAAGGCGGACTTGTGTTTGACGTCTACGGGAATATTCACGTACTTCAATCCCCATTCTTTGACGTGGGGTTTGATCACGACGACGACACAGTTGGAGCTTACTTGGATCGAATCCTCCCCACCCTTGTGCACGTCATCGACGGACAATTTGCAGATTACGAGTGGATCATCGAAGGTCATCATTCCTTGCCACCTCCACATCCTTCGCCTCCCTCTCCACCTCTACAGATCGTCGGTGCCGTCTACCTTGGAGTGATCTCGTTTCTTGTGTGGTTCTTCTTCCTCCGACAACCCTAGACGTAGAAGAGTGATTTTAAGCCTCAAGGTGAGACAATCGCTTTGTTAACCGCCGGATTCTAGTTGGCTATTCATTTTCATTATTTGCGATTGAGGTTGTTATTTTATAGATCTTGCAAACTTAGTTGTAACGACTTGCCTAGAGTTTGTTAACTTCTAAGATCTGTATTGAATCATCAAATTTGAGAAGCATTAAATTGTATTATCATTACTCTAACAAAATTTTATTAATTTCTAAGAAACAATTCCTGGTTTCACATCAGATTAAGAATAAATACCAAGAAGGCACTACCTTTTGTATAGAAGTTCTCTTAGATTAAGGTGAGATAAATTATACATGTTGAAATTTGAGCTTATTTTACTATAATACCGAGAATTATTTTAATAAGAAAATTGCAGGAGAGAAAAGCTATGATAGAGAAGGTAATAAACAAAAAATGCAGGAGAGAAAAGATATGATGTAGAAGGTAATAAAAATTTTTAAAGATTGATTCTTAATATGTCTTAGTAATTTTGTTTTGAAAGATATAATGGATTCTTAATATGTACTTTGTAATTTCACTTTAAAAGAATGGTTCTCAATATGTATTTTTTCCAAATGACTTAGTTTCATTTTTCTTCTTAAAATTTATTTGTAATTGGAATTGAATATCAAAGTTGGTGAACATGATGAAATTCGTATTACTCTTGTCAAAATGCCATGTATATAATATTCCGATTTGTTGAATTAAAACCAACTCATCCAATGGAAAGATTTCAATGAAACATAGTTATTGAAGTTGTTTTCAAATTATATTGCTTCATCTTAGAGCATTTTTAAGACATTATTATCGTCTTGGATTGGGTTCACCTTTCACTTGAGTTTTTATTTCTGCGAGGATAACCATTTAGAATTAATGACTAGAAGGGTCTACACATTACTCAATGTAGTTTTTGTCAATTGTCATAAAGGGGAAGTCCAATTTCTAGAATTAGGCTTCTTATCTTTCAAAACTAAAAAATTTTAACATGCTAGCTGACTCACACAAATTTTAGAAAAGAGTCCAAAGATTGTCAAATAAACGCCAAATCAATGATCAGCTGAGTAGTTTGATAAGATAGATGAATATATAAATGAGTTGTCAAAGAATCAAATAACTAAATATAATAATGGCCAAATAACCAAATATGAAACATTCTAATTTTACCAAATTACAAATTTATTAGCTAGCATTGAGCTGTGAGTTTCTTGAATGTGTGCTAGAATTTAAAATTCAAATTTCACTTATATTATTGAGTAGCATCTTCTTCAGGATATAACATAGCCAAGATATTTTTGAATGCTTAGTTCCCCAAGTTACATGACAATGATATTTTGAAATACCGAGTTCCTTGAGCGTGTTACACAATAAAGATAATTCCTTTTGAAATATTGAGTTCCTTTAGCGTGTTAGACGATTAAGATAATTCCTAATACCAAGTTCCTTGAGTATATTTTTTTTAATAAATGAACAAATGCATTGGTACTTTTCCTTCCAAAGAAAAAATATAATTGATGTTACATTATTTATAAATTTTACTCTTTTTATGATCAAGTTATCTAAAAGTATTTATTTATGGAATCTTCCCTGATATCTGAATGACTTTTGTTGGGAAAACTTGATTTCTTTCTTCATTTTCCAATGATTGTCTCAAATTGTTGAGCACAAATTCCTTTAAATTTTTTATTTGATAAGCTCCTTGACTAATTCACGAATATGTTAGCAATCGTCCAGATCATGGTTGTGATGGTTGTGATCTTTGTGAAAAGTGTAATACTTCGACAAATCTCAAGTATGGGCTGCGTTATAGTGGAGGTGGCTGATTGAAGATTCTTTACTCTTAATTGCATTCAATTTTGTGTATGATACTCGCAATGGAATATCAGTGGGATATCTTTTGCCTATTGGCAACTTATTTCTAGCTTGACACTCTTAAGCCGACAAGTTCCTATCTTTAGCTTTGTTTTCATTTGGTTGTCGGTTGATAAAAAAGTTCTTATTTTTGGTGGGTTTATTTGCCTAGATATATATTAGGTCTATGATAATGATGATGTCAATAGTTCATGGTGATTTTTTGAAGTCCCTAAATGGTTATTTTCTTAAACATTTATATAATTGTTGTCTAATTCTAACATTTTTGCCAATATTTTTGGTTGCTCTAATCTTAGTGTGTATCTAAATGGTTCTTTTTTCAAGACCTTGAGTTAGTGCGGCTAGGGTGACTATAGGTTCTAAATCTCTGACATTTAACATCTCATACTATAAGTGAGTCCTATGTTTGTGTTTTTTTATTTTGTCTAGTTTTTAAGAGAGCTTGTGAGTCCTTCAATAGCATCTAAACATTTGCAAATTGTGTAATGACTTGTCTCTTGAATTTTCCAAAATTTGTATACTTCTTGGTGAAAGCTTTGGGAACGTTATGCATCTTTAAATGTTATACATAGTAGTTGTCATTTTATAGCATTATTGATATCCAACGACAAAATAGTCTACTCAAAATATGCTACAACATTAGTTGTATCCAAGTTTCCCTTAAATTGGTCCATGTGTGAAATTTAAATTTTGTTTGGGGTTCTCTAACCTGTTTCTTTACAAAATTCCTTTGTTGGTTGAGATTTTTGCTTTTCAACTTGCCGAGGCGGAGTAGATTCTTCATTGCTATTGGATAAGTCTCGTCTATTGCTAGAGTTGAGGTTAATGCTCTCAAACTGTTATGTTGCCTTCATATAACCGAGTTTGAGGATCCCTTTGGAATTTCTATCGTTGAGTGTCTTACGAATTTGCCTCAATACTTATGAAATCATCATTTTATGAAATCATCATTGTAGTTCTTTCTTCAATATAAGTTATTTTTTTTGCTGTGCAAGATTTTTGGTTCCTTACGTTTACTAAGTTGTCCTTATTTTGTTACTTTGTTGTTCATAGTTCTTTGCTTCTGAGGATGTTGGTTCCAAGTTTGTACGTGGATCTCCAAAATCTTACAAGAAAGAATAACAAGGCAAACATAATGAAATGTAAAGGGAGAAAGTGAATATAGGATTGGAAGTTTATGAGCTTTATTATAAGGGAAGTATAAGACTTGAATGCCAATGCGGAGGTGTGGCAGATTTGCCCCTTGGCCCTCTATTTATAGCTTAAGGATTGATATGTCATCAAAAAATTGTCTTGATCGGACACGAATCTCGAGGCAAAAATCAAGTTGGAAACTTCAAAAATTAAATCTGGGACCATTTGAACTCCGATTTCAGTAAACTTACAGTCGAACTGAGCGTCTCGAAATTACGAACCCAACGACACCAAATTCAACTCGATTTGAGCCCAAATGAGTCCAAATCGAAGACCCGAAGAACATTCAGACGGTTCAATCCATAATTTGGATTACCAAGCGGTTTCCAAATATGACATGCTTATAGTCGAATCGAGCGACTCGACAAGACGAATCCAAAGAGCCCAAGATCGTCGAATTCCGATATCATTAAGACCTTCAAATATCTGACGAACGATCCACGATCACGGGATCCAATATCGGTCGTCCATCCAAACCACTCCCCAATTGCCCTTGATCCTCCTCCTATTTACGGGTCATGCCATCCTAATAAAACTATAAATTCCCCCCCATTTCTCTTAAGAGAGGACCGCAAGCAAGAAGGAAGAAGAGGAGAAGAGAAGAAGAGGAGTGAAGAAACTCCTCATCGACCACCGCCAGAGTTCCGCTCAACTTTCAAGTGACGTCGGAGTTCCGCCCAACTTTCAAGTGACGCCGGAGTTTCACCCGACTTTCAAGTGATGTCGAAACTCTGCCTGATCTCCAAGTGACGCCAAAACTCCACCCGATCTCCAAGTGATGCTGGAATTCTATCTGAACTCCAAGTGACTCTGGAATTTTGCCCGAATACCATCTAACGCCGGAGTTCTTCTCGGCCTCCAACTGATGTCGAACTTCTACCTGACGTTGGACCTCCGCTCGTCGCCAGATTTCTACCCAACGCCGAACTTCTACCCATTGTCGAACTTTCGCCGGACATCTATCCGATGCTTGATTTCTGTCCATTGATGGACTTCTACTTGATGCCATCCGTCCGACCCCCGTCGTCAGACAATAGTCCTTCCGACATCCGTCATCAGACAACGATCTTTATGAGCTACTTCGTCCGCCGACTACAATTCTTGCGACTTACGTCGCCCACCAACAATAGTCCTTTCGACTTCCATCGCCAGACAACAGTTTTTATGACCTTCGTCGACCGCCGACTACGATTCTTCCGACTTACGTCGCCCACCGACAACAGTCATTCCGACCTTCGTAGCCAGATAATGGTCTTTATGACCTCCATCGCCCGCCGACTACTATTCTTCCGACTTACGTCGCCCACCGACTATAGTCTTTCTGACCTTCGTCATTAGACAATGGTCTTTATGACCTCCGTCATCTGTCGACTACGGTTCTTCCGACTTATGTCGCCCACCGACTACAATCCTTATGACCTCCATCATTAGACTATGGTTCTTCTGACCAAACGAACACGTCAACTGTGACTCTTTGTATTCCCACCATGTAATGTACTCCATATGATGTACATCAAGCCAAGGCCTTCCCATAAGGAAGGCCCTCATTTATAATCAACTGCAAACTCTAGTTGATTCATTCAAACTGGGCTAGGCCCCGTAGTTTTTCCCCCTTTTTAGGGATTTTTCCACATAAAAATCCATGTGTTATTTCATCTTCTGTTTGTGTGCTGGATATCCGTATAACGCCGAGACAAAATTTTCTTACTCTATCGCCATGTATATTCTAGCCCGCAACAAGGATATAATTTTGATGCTACAAGAATTGATACATTTAGGCTATGCAAATCAAGACTTGTTTCAAAAAAATATTTGAAAATATGAATTTTTAGTTGAGGCCAACACTTTTGGTGAAGTTGATCACCGACAATTTAATTTACTCTTGTCTTTTGAGCCAAGTTTTTATGACTGCAACAAGTTTATCATAATACTGGCAGTTACCGATAGTATCTAGTGAGTTCAATATACATCTGGCAAGCTAAGTTGCACCGATATGGATACGGTAACACGGATATGACACGATACGAATACGGGACACGTCAATTCTAAAAAATACAGGATACGGGTACAGCGCGGACACAACATTATTATTTTTTAAATTATACATAAAAATTAAGAAAGCAATCAAAGCATAATATTTGAAATTACAAAAAAAAATGAAAGCAACATAATTTATAGCCTTGTAGCTTATAATATCAAAATAAAAGTAAGCATTAAATGTCATGTCTAGTACAACAACAAAAGCATAAACATAAATTGTCTAGCACATGAAGTTTCAACTATTTAATAGAAAGAATGATATGATTAGCTTATTCAGTGGTTTGTCTTTGAACTTCTATATCATCTTCAATAAATATATGTGGGCTCCGAAAATTCGGCCCCGGCCTCCCCGCCGCGCTTTTCTTATTCGGCGAGGGAATTTTAACGGAATAAAGTTCCGAGGTAAATTTTGGAAGGCAGATGGGTTTGTAGATAAGACACTACCCAGAGATTTCGCCCTCATTTTGTGAGGACTTTATGATCTGAGTTCTGGTTTCCTATAGGCGCAAGCCCCTATAGTTAATTACCCCTCCCGATCACGAGAGAGAACTTTCGATTAAGGCTAGTTGTCAATCAGATACGTAGAGTATACGTATATCTGGCATATAGTAGCAGCAATAGGTATGGATTGGAAAATTTGATATTTAAAAATAGAAATTTCACCATCTCACACTTAAAGCGGATGGTGGGGGGATGGATGATAGACCCGATCAAGATCCCATGGTTCCGTCGTCCCGGGCCATCGTGGTCCCTGGTCTACTTAGTCAGAGGAGGTAGTCGACCCAACCTGACAGAAGGATCCTTGTCGGCAGCCATGGGTTGCTTCGTCCAAGGGGACCTTGTAGACCTGGGTTGGATGTTTGTCTAAGGGGACAAATTTGAATCCACCTTAGCTTACAGAGGGCTTTGTGCCCTATCGATCATATCCTATTGATTCATATCTCAAGGATTTGATGCCAATAAGGAGCATAACGGCGCTGACCATAACCGGTATTTCGTGGTGCCATTTGGCGGCAAAACCACTCGGTTCAGAGGGCCCCGGGTCGTCGTAACCGTTTATCCTGTGGTGGCCATTTAGCAGTCAATCGCCGGTTAGAGGACACGTACCACGTCCTTACTGGCAGGAGATTGTTTGAGAATGGATCCTAGTGATATTTTCGACTAGGCATTTCGCTCTTTTGTGAGCTGAAGTAGTTTTTGATTTGTCCGCCTCGACAAACTGTTGCGGAGGGCGGATGGATTTTGCTTTGAGTGATTGATGGATGGATTTCAATTTAAATATATGGAAATTTGGAATTTATGGAGTTTTGGATTTTGGACTTTTGGGAGGCATTTTAAAAATGCCTGAAATTGACCCCTCCGGTTGAGATCATCATTCAACACGACCATCATCGGGGTGACCTTGAGGTCATTTTCTTTTGTTGATTGAACCCTGTCAACTCGACCCTGTCAACTCGACCGGGCTGTTGATCGAGGATCGGGTTCCTCATAGGCTTTGTGCCTTTTGTTCATGAATTTTCTTGATTTTAGGCCTTGAAGGCCGAATATGAATGTTGTAGACGCCTTCTGTCTGCTTGTCTTAGTGTTGCAGATCCGGTGGCGTTTTGGTCTTGACGTTGACCCCCTTCCCCTTTCTCATTCACCGGGGAAAGGCCTTTCTGAACTTTGGAGTATTGGACTTGATATTGACTCCCCCTTTCTCATTCACCGGGGAAGGTTTTCTTCTGGACTTTGGAGTCAATGACTGCTGGTTTGGAAAGAACTCCTTTCAGGATCTTTGGTGTATAGGACTTGTCATTTCTGGTGTTTGTGGGCATCCGGATTATTTTTTTTTCTCGGGTATAACACTAAGAAGAAACTTTGGAACACCAGGAAGTTTGGTTCTAATTTGTTCAAACATTTTCTCCCTTCTGCCGGGGGGTGTCCTTTTTCATACATCGGGTTGTCTTTGTACCCGACGTACTTATAGATTTTGACTATCACTATAATAGGTGGTATCAATACTTGTGTCCACAGTGGCTCGCTATGCTTACGAAACTCTCACTGTTGTTATCCACAAGTGATTTGTAGTTGTTTACAGGGACCCATTATATCCACTACGAGCACCTGGAACTGTTCATAGGAGACCCATTGTTTTCTACGTCATGCTCACCTGTCACCAATCTCAGGTGGGTTTGATTGTATTTGTTTGACCTCGTAGGGATCATCGTAGGAGGTATTTGTACTTGTGCCCACAGTGGTTCGTAGTGCTTACGACATACACACTATTGTTATCCACAAGTATCCATTTGTGCATGACTGCTGTATCAACTACGACCTCCTGAAGATATTTGCAGAAGACCCATTGTTTTCGCACCTTATCCACCCTTTCACCAATCTCGGGTGGTTGACGATTGCACTTGCTTGCGGGGGGTGGATCTTTGATTGCTGGTCTCCAATATTGCCATCTCCATCAACAGGCGTTTTGTAGAGACTGTTGTAAGAATCCAATACATTATTTACTGACATGCATTGAGATCTTATGTGTTGTTCTTGGAACTTCAAGTCTTCTGAAACCTTGTTCAATTCATGTTAGAGTTTACTTGAGCTCGAGTTCTATGTTCGGGTCCTTCGATGTTCAGGTCTTCAAGTTCAAGTACATGTTCGAGTGCTTTGTTTAGAATCTTCTGAAGTTCTTGCAAGTTCAATTGAATGTTCAAGTTGACTCGAATTTGGTTCAAGCATGATTTCATTTTATTTGAGTTTGGATTCTTAGAAATCTTTTGAATTTTGATTCTGATTTAGGTCCCAAGTCCACTGTTCTTGTTCATGTTCAAAGTTCACTGCTCTTTCTTGTTTGGTCCAAATCTTTTGTTCTTTTGAGTTCAAACAGGTCCGAGTATAGAGTAATATTTCACCCGAAATTTCGGCAGCCTCCCGGCGTCTCCCCCGTTTAGGGGAAAAACTACGAGAAAACTGGGCCTTCCCACCACGACCAATAAAGGCGTGCATGGTAGGTGCCCTCTTTCGAGGACACCTCGGCCGTGATTTTTCTTCCCACCACGGCCAATAAAGGCGTGCATGGGGTCTTTGACGGTTCCTGTTACAAGAAGAAGAGCAGTTGCTTTCCCCCCGTCCGGGGGTACTTATAAATCATTCCGGCCGCGCAAAGAAAAAGGGTACACCAGGCTCGCCTGGCCTCGCCGTGTGCGTCGAACCGGTTTCCCTCCTACCACGGCCACTAAAGGCGTGCTTAGGTGGTTTGCCGGTCCGACACACATGTCGAGACAGGAACGCATGGGTCACTCGCTTACCTCAACATAGATGTCGTGCCGATTGCCCCTCCTACCACGCTCAATAAAGGCGTGCATATGTAGACCGCCGGCTCGACACGTTAGTCGAGATAAAAGGGCGAAAGTTGCTTGCTTACCTTATCGTAGGTGTCGCGCCAGTTGCCCCTCCCACCACGCTAAAAAAAGCGTGCATAGGTGGACCACTGACTCGCCACGTTTGACGAGGTAAGAGAGCGAGAGGGAAGGCGACTGTCCGCCTCGTCGTAAGCGTCGGACCGGGGTCCCATCCCACCACGCGCAATAAAGGCGTGTATAGGCGGATTTCCGGTCCGTCATACACATCGAGGACGGAAGCCTGAGTTTAGGGGTTATACCTTCAGGGCCGGTGGACCGGCGGATCGGCGGCGGCTCGTGGACCGAGGCGGGAGAAGGCGTTTTCTTTTTTTTTTTAGTATTAATTATAATAGTGATTAAATAATTATAATTAATAATTAATAACTAATTATTAATTAATTATAACTAATAATCTAATTATAATTATAATTAATAATAAATTATAATTAATCGAGACTAATTATAATTAATCAAATAATTATAATTAATAATTAATTATTAATTATAAATTAATCATAATTAACAAATTAATTATTATTATAATTAAATAATAACTAAAATAATTATCGATAATTAAAACAAAATAAAATCCTCCATTTTCCCCCTCTCTGTTTCAGCGGATCCACGAGATTTGGCCGGGGATTACGGCGGGAATCAAGTCGGATTTAAGCTAAATCCAGCCGAATGGTTTATGTGCGCGCGTTAAATCCCGGCAATGGGTAAATCCCGGATTTAAGGATTTACAGCTTAAATCCCGTATTTACTAAATCCCTAGGTTCGGTGGATTTATGGGATTCGGCCGAGTGAAACACACGAAAGGGAGAAAATTACCTTCCACAGCAAGCGCGCTCCCTGTTGTTGCTTCCGATCGGAGAGGGAAAGTCGGTCGGAGGAGTCGAAGAAGCGTGCGAATGGGAGAGGGGAGATGGAGCTCGGCTTGGATGAGAGGTAGGTAGTTCTCAGTCTCTCTCTCTCTCTCGGTTTCCCTGGATCGAACGGCGACGGAAGGTGGAGGTCGGCGGAGACAGTGGAGGTCGGGAGGATTTCGGGAGCCAGGGAGAGGGATCGAGAGAGAGCCGAACGTGAGAGAGCCCCGCTCTCTCATTCCCTTCGGCTTTTTAACGACGCAGGAGCGTCGTGTAGGTGACGTGGGAGGAGCATCGAGATCGTGCAAGTGACGAGGCGTCGTGGCAACGACGTGCGGGAGCGACGTGGGTTGGCAGCGAGTAGGTAGGGATTTGATTTCTTTTCTTTTTTTTTTTTTTTTGTTTTGCTGTAAGGGTCAACAATATCATAGCTTCTAATTCAGGCTCATCAAGTGAAAGATTAGTAATTTCTAATATTCTCATATCATCAAGAGACTCAAATCCATCTCGGAAATGAGAGAATATTGCTCATAGCCGCGGAAGTAAATACACCGTCTTTTTTTTTTTGGTTTTTCCACAGACAATACATGTGTCTTTTTGAAATTAAATAGTATTTTAATTGGATACGATTTTACTGTATCTAACACGTATCAGTGCCATATTGGAGGCGTATCCATGCATCGGTGTATCGGATACAACACGCCTTCATAAATAGGTGTATCGGTACAATATAGCTGGCAAGTACAATGTGATTCATCCTCATGGCTTGGTTCTTGCTCAGAACATTGATTCGGGTCAACTTTACTGGTTCGATTCCATGATAGTTGGATATACAGTGTCGTACATTTTCACACAACATGAGAACTTATTCATAAGATGTTGATTTTTGGAGCTCAGTGATGGGAATTGGACCAGAATATCCCGATCCAATTTTTGTCCTGTGTTTTACTTTTCTTGCAGCCCACAACTTGTATCATTATTGAGATTTCAAGTAATGCCATGAACCCCCTTATCTATAAATTGACATAGCATGCTGAACATTTCATCAATTGTTCACAGGACAACCGATTTTTGCTTTTTAAAAAGTACTTTTTTTTGCCTTGGAGGTACGGGGATTAATTATTCCTGTTTTATTTAGGTTTCGTTTGGGACGTTTCTTACTGCTTCTTAAAGCAACTTTTTAGTACAAAAATTTTAATTTTTATACTAAAAAGTTATTTTAAGAAACTATAAAAAAGTCATCCCAAACGAAGCCTTAGTCCTACTACACTGCTTCAAATGCGTCCGTTGCTTCAAATGCGTCCGTAATGATTTCTGATATATTCATTGCTTAATACAACTTCAAATGCCTAACATAGCAACAGATTTCTTCAATTAATCAAAGTATTGCACACTTCTATCGAAAATTTGATGCTGCCTCCCTTGAAGTTCTCTTTTCTGCTCTAACTGAAACTGGTAATCAACTTTTTCTTATGCGTTTTCTTATACTACGCAGGGAGCAATCATGGGACCTTTATTGTTGACGGTCATGATTGCTGTGAAAAATCTTTATGCAGAATTTGTTCTTGGATCTTCGAAGGAAAGCAGTAGTTGACTTTCTCAAGGTGGTATATGATGCTGGTAATAGAAGTGGCCTGTTTTTTCGTTTTTCTTCTTGGTGTAGATATGTTTGATAATTTTTAATCTTTGATGTAGTTGACATTTTATCTTCAACTTCGTTGCTTTAGTGGTTTAAGACTTCGTTTGAGATGGCTTTCTTTCTGCTTTTTAAAGCAGCTTTCTAGTACAAAAATTTAATTTTTATACTAAAAAGATGCTTTATTAAGCAATAAGAAAGTCGTACCAAATGAAGCTTAAATTTTTAGAGATGTCTACAGCAGACCAACATGCTGATAGCACTATCGTATGTTAATTGAATAATTGAATTTTTCGCTCTGACGTGTATCCAACATGTTTGAAATTCATGTTTTATCCACATTCCCCCCATAATTAGCCATTAATGGATGGGAGCACCTGCTGAAGGCCCGAAGATTCATACATGATGAATATTTTTTTTAATAAGCTAGTCTAGCAAATTGTATATTTAATCCACGATAGTGAATATTCAATTGAAGAGCATATTATTGTTGTGATGATAGTGACTATGACGTCGAGTGTTCTAGGTCAATTAGTGGTACATGCATGATTATATAATTTTTTTTTTAATATTAACATTTAATTTGTATTATAACATCAATAACAATCAAGCCTTTATCCCACTACGTGGGGTTAGCTACATGAATCCCTTTTTTCAATTGTGTCATGTTAAGAGTCAAATTCTCATTTAGATCTAATAATGAAAGGTCATTTCTAATATTTTTTAACCAAGTCTTTTTAAGTCTATCTCTATATTTCTTAACATAGGTCAAATCTAGTACATCTACTCTCCTAATTGGGTCATTGGAGGGCTGCTATTTTAAGTGACTAAACCATCTAAGGCTAAGGGTGGATTTAGCATGGGGGCCTTGGGGGCACGGGCCCCTAATAACCTCTTAATGAATGTCTAATAAGCTAGATACGATTTCCAAAAAAAAAAAATATTTTGGTAATCCTTAATTAAGAAAAAAAAGCTTTTATTTCTTTCCCCCTCACACTTCTTTAGCCGTTCCACACTTCTCCTAAATTAGCTTCCTTCTGCAGTTCCTTTGTCCCTTCAGCAGCTGCCAATCGTGGTTGATGATCCTCGTGGAGAGTTTGGAGGCAGAGACAAAGTCACTCGCTTCTTTCTGTTTGGTATAGTTAATAGTTTTTTCTTTGGGAGAATATGTATAGTTAATAGTCTTTTGTATATAATACATTGCTTTAGCTTATTTGTACATTGCTTTTGTGCTCCCACATGAAAAAAATCATGGCTCTGCCCCTACCTAAGGCGACTCTCTCTAATTTTTATTCTGCCACTGGAGTTACTTCAACTTTTCATGTATATGCTCGTTTTGTATCTTGTCTCTAAGAGTAAAGATACTCATCCACCAGAGCATCCTCATCTCTTCAACACTTAACTCACTATTATGATTCTCCTTTAATGGCCAACATTCTATGTCATAAAGCATCGGAGGTCTCACCACCATCTTATAGAATTTTTCCTTAGTTTGAGTGGTACGTTTCTATCACACAACTAGCCCGATGCATTCCTCCACTTCAACCAACCAACTTGAATTCTACTAATAAAATTCCAATATGTTTCACCATCTCTCTGAACAATATACCAAAGATATCTAAATTGTGTACTCTTATTATTGATTTGATCGCTTAAAGTCACAAATCCCGACTAGATCTATTACTATTAAAATTACACTCTATGTATTCAGTTTTAGATCTACTCAAACGAAAACCTTTAGAATCTAAGGTTGACCTCCATAATTCAAATTTACCTTCAACTCCCTCTTCAGTTGTTGACCTCTGTAAAAGAAACCAAGGGAGAAAGAGAGAGAGACCAGTGGATCCACGAATATTGCCAGAAATCCCGTAAAAGGACTGTAGTTCGGCGCCGTTAGCGTCTCCTCGCGGGATTCCCGTATGAAGCTCTCGATCGCTGCCCCGTTCCCTTCGTTAAATACCGACCCAACCTCCACTCTTCCGCTGCTCTCTCCACACACGACACTCCCGTCGCTCTTCCCCAGCCCGATCTGCTCTTCCACTTCTCCTCCTTCCCCAAGCCGCAGCCGAGCTCCCTGCACCGACCTTCCCACATCCGACCAAAGCCCCTCTCCTCTCCCACTGCCGAGCTCAAGCCGGCCTCCTTGCTGCTTCCCGATCCAGAGAGAGAGAGAGAGAGAGAGAGAGAGAGAGAGAAAGAGTCTTCCTCCCCCTCTATCCGACCTCAGCCACGATCCCGAGCTCCTTCCTCATCCCGTCCGAAAGCCTCTCCGATCTCCTTCTCTGTTTCACTAAGCCGAAGCCAACCCCATGCTCCTCTGTGCCGATCCCGAGCCGTGATGAGAGAGAGAGAGAGAAGAGAGAGAGGAAGAAGAGAGTTTCTTCCTACCTAGCCGACTCCAAGCTCCCGGCCCTCTGCCCAACTTCTTCCGATCCACTGCCGATCTCCTCCTCTGTTCCACTGTGTCGTGCCTCCTTCCCAAGCCGAGAGAGAGAGAAAGGTATAAGTTATATATATATATATATATATATATATATA